>CM026205.1:17528219-17983219 GCA_014839995.1 Xenentodon cancila
TCTCTCTCTCTTCTTCGTCTCTCTCTCCTCTATCTCTCTGTCTCTCTCTCTCTCTCCCCCTCGTCTCCTCCTCTGTCTCTAGTCTCTCTCTCTCTCCTCTCCTCTCTCTCTCTCTCTCTCTCTCTCTCTCTCTCTCTCTCTCTCTCGTCTCTCTCTCTCTCTCTCTCTCTCTCTCTCTCTCTCTCTCTCTCTCTCTCTCTCTCTCTCCTGCCCCCCCTGAAAAATCCTGCATCTCATTTGCCACCCCACTAATATTTTTCTAGATCTGCCCCTGACTGCTGCTATCAGGCAAGAGGTGCAGTTTTGAAAGCAAGGACAACCTCCGACCCCACTATCATTCATCTCTGTCTCCCCCAGTGTAACACACCACCGAATATGGAACAACACTGTTTAGACTGTTACAAGTGCTCCCTCCATCATTACAATATTTCATTATCACTACAACACTTTACTTTCAATTTTATCTTGTCTATTGTTTATGAATCAGTTCCACCTAAATGTCCTTGTAGAAATACAATGACAATAAAAATCTTTGAATCTTGAATCTTTAGGGTTTGCAAAAATGTGTTTGCTCGAATGTTCCTGGAGCACCACAGGCTATCAGCCTTGGGAGGATGTTCAAATGCAGTTATAGATTATAGTCAATAAAATGTTTTCAGAGTTTAGTTTTTTTTTAATTTCCTATACACATGGTAGTTATTAAAATCAAAAATATGTGAATCTTGACATTATTGCCATAGTAAAAATAAAAACAATATAAACGATGCTGTCTGTTATTATTGTATCTTTAATAAACCTAATCAGTAGACTCATTAATAAAACCAAATATAAAAAATATTTTTTTTTTAATATATATAGCATATAAAACTTTTTTTTAATAACATTTTATACAAATAACCTGTGGAACAATCAGGGAAGCATATTTTGTAGTAGGCAAAATTAATTATAAGTAAAACATAGTTACGTCAAAGAACTTCATGTAAATTAAGTATAAAAGCCTGTTATTTCTCTTCATTAAAATACCTTAAATCATGATTTCCGCTACTGGACTTTTATTGTGAAATGGAAAGGAAGTGGTGTCTACATTCAACCTACACTTGACTCAAGCTCTGCGCATGAGGACGACAAGAGTTGGCAGCTTTCGTTTTTCCTTGATGGACTCGGTTTGGCTCTACACGGGACCTGAAGGTAAGCCATTGCAATGCGTGGCGTTTTCAGTAAGCAATAATAATTTAAAAAAAAATTGTAGTTTATAATTTTTTACCGAAATTACCATATTTTTTGTTTTAAAACTATTAGCCAAACAAAGTTGTAGATTTAGCATTAATCAACAACACTGTTGAAGTCAGTTAGCAGTTTTGGGGTTCATTTTATTTTATTTTTTTGGATATCAGAACGAACTTCTCTAGAGTCCGGCCTGCAGCGGATCCCACCTCCAGAAGTGGTGTTCGGACAATACTGTAACTGTTAATACCTTTTCTCCTCTTCTTTTAATGTTGTCAAGTCAAGGTTATTAATTATCTTATAGAAACTAGCGCATAGCTCAAATATTCCTTCTTTGGGTCTTAATTTTTTTAATTTAATTTAAATCTAATTTAACTTTGAACTGTGATGTGCACTTCCCGGTTTACGATCCGCGAAAACTAATTTGCCTGACGTCAATGGCGCGAAAATCTTTGTGTGTCCTTTAAAAAGAAACTCAACTAGGCATATTTGAGTTTGTGCTGTGATTTTTTTTTTTTTTTTTAATTATTATCTTTTTAATTAAATGATTAATGTTCATTGTTGATGCATTTTTATATAAATCAACAGCGCTCCAGAAGGCTGCAATTAACACTTTAGTCACTTTTAATGCACACATTTAATTATGTTTTTTTTTAATACTTATTTATTTCACAAATTAACAAAAGTATGAATTTTAAATTTACGTTTTAGGCTGGATTTATTAGAAATTGAGTGAGGATAGCACAGTTTCATGAACAGTTTTTGTATGTTTACTGTAAGTGAAGCCATAGTTATGTAACTTTCTTTAATTTGTTTTCAGTTTGAAATGCCACCCAGAGTCAGTCCTCTTAAAGATGCCTGTCACCATGTGGGTTTAAAAACAGACAAGACATGGAAACTAGAGGTGAAATTCGTCAATGCAGTAAAAGGTATAATCATCTCTTATGTCTGCATACCAACAATAACAGTGAATTAATATAATTGTCCAAGAACTGGAGGATACTTTGAACAGAGAGATTAGTCCTTCTGTTGCATTCTTCTCAGCCGTCGACTAAACCAAAAGTGGTTGGAGTTATTTTTCAGACATTCTGATATCTTATTTGTCCCCTAATAAAAGAGAATGTGGAACAATGATTTTTTTTTTTTTTTTTAATTTAAATTTTGACCAACATTTTCTTTTCTTGCAGGACGTGGTTTGTTTGCAGTACGTCCATTCTGCAAAGGAGATTTTGTTGTTGAATACAGGGGTGATTTAGTAGATGAAGCTGAAGCAGAGAGAAGGAGAAGAGTTTATCATACATCATGTGCTGCATTTTTTTTTCTCTTCAAGTGGAGAGGGAAAGTTTGGTGGTAAGGTTTAAAAGCTGCACCTCATTTCTGGCATATTCCTTTATATGAATTGTTAAATTTGATATGAGTGCAACCAATGTCTGCCATTAAAGCATGTGACACTGTGAAGTAAAGATAATATATTTAATTTGAAATATTCAAAATTAAAATGAACATAACATTTTGTATTGTAACTGTCCAAGACCAATGTCCACTACCCAATAATTTTAGTAATGTGTCTTTTCTGTTTTCTTTTGTCCATTTAAAGTATTGATGCATCCAGAGAAGATGGTTCATTCGGCCGCTTAGTAAATGATGAGCACAGACATCCAAATTGTCGTATGAAAAAAGTTGAGGTGGAGGGAAAGCCGCACTTATGTCTTTTTGCTCTAAAAGACATAAAGGATGGTGAAGAAATTACTTACGACTATGGAGGTGATGACTGCCCGTGGCGAGTGCAGGTATAACAGACAACTGGAATTCATTTAAAAAGAAGTGTTAAAGAATAACATTCTGTGAGAAGAACATTTTTGCTTTCAGATTATTTGAAATCAATTCAAGTTTGGTTTGAATGGGATAATGGCTATTAAGTTCTTTGCTTTTTTTTATCTAAGTTTGGAGTTTTGGCTTTAGAGATCCTCAGGAACATGTATGTCTCTTCATTGACCTCCAGTTTTTCATTTTTACTCTCTTTCTTGACAAATCATTGCAGATGGAATTATGTGCCAAGGTTTGTCATCCTGCAAAGGGCTCCCATCCTGCTGTCATGTCTGAGAAAGAGACAGAAGAAGCTTCAGGTCCACTGGACACTCCTCAACAGGTAGTTTACCTCCACTTCTTGGCGTTTACTTTTTCAACCTCTTGTAAGTTTGGTCTCAACCAGTGGTCTTCAGCAGTGGTCCTCAGGACTCATGGTCCTGTATCCAACAGGTGTTTCCCAGCTTCAGGCAACCCTGATACAAGTGACTGTGTCATTAAGCAAGTTGTGTAGACCTTGGTCACAAGCTGATGATGACCATTATTTAGTGCTGTGTTGCAGCACGAAAACATCTCAAGGATGCAGGACAGAGTGGCACAATGAGCAGTGTTGAAAACCACTGGTTTAAGCAAATAAATAGAGTAAGTGTGGTCTCTGTGTGGGTAATGTAATGTCAACAAGCTTTTCTAGCAGTTATTTCCAACAGCTCCATGTGTTAAAAGATTGGGGAAACTTTAAAGATGGTCGTGGACTTTTCTGGATCCTTTTGCATGGCCCAATTGACACTGCAAACCGGCACAATTACGATGTCCCCACAATGCACTTCTCGTGTTACAACTATTTTTAAGTGTGATGCAGTTACACTAGGTCCCCACAAGGGTTTTATAACATGGGGTGTTAGGATGTCCCCACTAAGCTTGTTGAAGATGTGTGACGGCAATCACAGGTTGACTCATTTGTCTGAGATATTGTAGTAGAATTTAACTATTTTCTATCCTTCTGAGTTTGGAGTTTTGGCTTTAGAGATCCTCAGGAACATGTATGTCTCTTCATTGACCTCCAGTTTTTCATTTTTACTCTCTTTCTTGACAAATCATTGCAGATGGAATTATGTGCCAAGGTTTGTCATCCTGCAAAGGGCTCCCATCCTGCTGTCATGTCTGAGAAAGAGACAGAAGAAGCTTCAGGTCCACTGGACACTCCTCAACAGGTAGTTTACCTCCACTTCTTGGTGTTTACTTTTTCAACCTCTTGTAAGTTTGGTCTCAACCAGTGGTCTTCAGCAGTGGTCCTCAGGACTCATGGTCCTGTATCCAACAGGTGTTTCCCAGCTTCAGGCAACCCTGATACAAGTGACTGTGTCATTAAGCAAGTTGTGTAGACCTTGGTCACAAGCTGATGATGACCATTATTTAGTGCTGTGTTGCAGCACGAAAACATCTCAAGGATGCAGGACAGAGTGGCACAATGAGCAGTGTTGAAAACCACTGGTTTAAGCAAATAAATAGAGTAAGTGTGGTCTCTGTGTGGGTAATGTAATGTCAACAAGCTTTTCTAGCAGTTATTTCCAACAGCTCCATGTGTTAAAAGATTGGGGAAACTTTAAAGATGGTCGTGGACTTTTCTGGATCCTTTTGCATGGCCCAATTGACACTGCAAACCGGCACAATTACGATGTCCCCACAATGCACTTCTCGTGTTACAACTATTTTTAAGTGTGATGCAGTTACACTAGGTTCCAACAAGGGTTTTTAACATGGGGTGTTAGGATGTCCCCACTAAGCTTGTTGAAGATGTGTGACGGCAATCACAGGTTGACTCATTTGTCTGAGATATTGTAGTAGAATTTAACTATTTTCTATCCTTCTGAGTTTGGAGTTTTGGCTTTAGAGATCCTCAGGAACATGTATGTCTCTTCATTGACCTCCAGTTTTTCATTTTTACTCTCTTTCTTGACAAATCATTGCAGATGGAATTATGTGCCAAGGTTTGTCATCCTGCAAAGGGCTCCCATCCTGCTGTCATGTCTGAGAAAGAGACAGAAGAAGCTTCAGGTCCACTGGACACTCCTCAACAGGTAGTTTACCTCCACTTCTTGGCGTTTACTTTTTCAACCTCTTGTAAGTTTGGTCTCAACCAGTGGTCTTCAGCAGTGGTCCTCAGGACTCATGGTCCTGTATCCAACAGGTGTTTCCCAGCTTCAGGCAACCCTGATACAAGTGACTGTGTCATTAAGCAAGTTGTGTAGACCTTGGTCACAAGCTGATGATGACCATTATTTAGTGCTGTGTTGCAGCACGAAAACATCTCAAGGATGCAGGACAGAGTGGCACAATGAGCAGTGTTGAAAACCACTGGTTTAAGCAAATAAATAGAGTAAGTGTGGTCTCTGTGTGGGTAATGTAATGTCAACAAGCTTTTCTAGCAGTTATTTCCAACAGCTCCATGTGTTAAAAGATTGGGGAAACTTTAAAGATGGTCGTGGACTTTTCTGGATCCTTTTGCATGGCCCAATTGACACTGCAAACCGGCACAATTACGATGTCCCCACAATGCACTTCTCGTGTTACAACTATTTTTAAGTGTGATTCAGTGACACTAGGTCCCCACAAGGGTTTTATAACATGGGGTGTTAGGATGTCCCCACTAAGCTTGTTGAAGATGTGTGACGGCAATCACAGGTTGACTCATTTGTCTGAGATATTGTAGTAGAATTTAACTATTTTCTATCCTTCTGAGTTTGGAGTTTTGGCTTTAGAGATCCTCAGGAACATGTATGTCTCTTCATTGACCTCCAGTTTTTCATTTTTACTCTCTTTCTTGACAAATCATTGCAGATGGAATTATGTGCCAAGGTTTGTCATCCTGCAAAGGGCTCCCATCCTGCTGTCATGTCTGAGAAAGAGACAGAAGAATCTTCAGGTCCACTGGACACTCCTCAACAGGTAGTTTACCTCCACTTCTTGGCGTTTACTTTTTATTTGAAACCAATGGTTGTTAGAATTTTCAGTAGTCTTTTAGATGTGATATGTCTGTCTTAACACCAGATGGAGGAACTATTTGAACTTAGTTTTTCCATCTGCAGATCAGAATACTAATATTAACAAACACAAGTTGCAAGATTTTTTTAAGTTTTTGCTTGTGTTTACAGGCTGGATATGATGACAGTCAATATATTTTACCAAGACTACGACGGACAAAAAGCATTATAGTAAGTTTTAAATTCAGTTTTGTCTATCATAGTTTTAGAAATATTCTACATGGTACCATGTTCTTTAGTTGAAAATATTTTTTCGTGATTTCTTTTGTTTTTTAAAATGTATATATATATTTTTTTTTAATTCTTAGATGAAAGATACGTGCCTTGAAGGTACAGAACTCTATGATAGTACATCAGCCAGTGGAGATGATGATGAGTACATTCCAGATTCTTGTACGGATCCTGAGGAAAGTGATAGTAGTCTCGACATCAGTCCAGAAAAACGACAATGTCTTTATTCTCTTCTAAAATCTGGCTCAGAAGTGCCTAATGAATGTGACTCCACAACACCTGGATTCAACATCAATCCTGTTGCATCTGAATTAAATGTAGACGAAGAACCCTGCTCAAGTCAGAACACCAAGGACAGCCTAGTAGTTTGTGCTCACCAAAATAAAAATGGCAAGAGAATCTACAATAAGAGACAATATTGTTTGTACTGTGTGAAGCCATATGCCAAAATGGCAAGACATTTGGAACATGCACACCAAAATAAGATGGATGTGGCAAAAGCTTTTAGCTTTCCAAAAGGGTCAAAGGAAAGGAAAAAACTATTAGAATATATTCGGAACAAAGGTAACTATGCCCATAATGCCACTGTAATGGAATCAGGCAGGGGACAGCTTGTGCCTTGTAAACGGCCGTCAAAAGAATCACAGGGAAGTGATTTCATGCACTGTGCATATTGCCAAGGACTTTTCACACGAAATGTACTATGGAGACATGTGCGAACTTGTAGACTCAAGCCTGGACCTGTCAAATCAAAACCTGGCAAGAACCGTGTTCAGGCTATGTGTGCATACACTGGACCTGTGCCTTCGTATATCAGCAGGCAGCTGTGGAGGGTCATCAGTTCGATGAATCTAGATCCTGTCACAGAAATAATTAAAAATGACCATGTCATTATTGAATATGGGCAGCACTTGCTCAACAAATGTGGAATGACATTAAAAAGTCAACAGTGCATTCGTGAAAAACTGCGTGAACTGGGACGACTGCTGGACAATGCCAGGAAACATACCAAATTAAAAAAGATGGAAGACTTTATTAATCCTGCAAATTATCTGGAGATGGTCAAAGCTGTCAAAAGTACTTGTGGCTATGAGAGTGGGACCAACACATTTGCCATTCCTTCACTGGCGACAAAACTTGGAAATGCTTTGGTAAAGGTCAGCAAGCTCTTGAAAGCTCAAGGACTCATTTCCAACAACCTGGAGCTTGTAAAGCATGCATCTGAGTTCCAAGAAGTGCACAATGAGAAGTGGAATGCATTGATTTCTGCAACAGCGCTACGGAATATTGTTGAAGCAAAGTGGAACACACCCACACTCATGCCCTTTACTGAGGATGTGGAAAGAATGCACCAGTTTCTCTGCAAAATGCAAAATGAATGCAGCATCGCACTGTCTGAAAGTCCATCCACAAAAGCCTGGACAGACCTGGCAAAGGTGTGTTTAACACAGACTATACTCTTCAACCGACGCAGAGAAGGCGAGGTGGCAAGCATGCCCCTGGCTGCTTTTTTGTCAAGAGACACATCCGATCACCATGAAGATTTGGACTGGGCACTGTCGGAAGTTGAAAAAAAGCTCTGCAGGCATTTCTCCAGAATTATCACCAGAGGAAAACGAGGCAGAGCAGTTCCAATTCTTCTAACCCCAAAAATGCTCCATGATATGGAACTCCTTGTTCAGCAAAGAGAGGCCTGTGGCGTACTTGAAGACAATATCTATATGTTTGCAAGACCTGAAGCTATGTCACACCTGCGTGGCTCAGACTGTATTCGTGACTTTGCCAAAGCAAGTGGTGCAAAGTGTCCCAAGGCAATGTCATCAACAAAACTGCGGAAGCATGCAGCAACTCTGTCAACAGTTCTGAACATGACTGACACAGAAATGGATCAGCTAGCCAACTTTCTTGGTCATGACATCAGGATCCATCGTGAGTTCTATAGACTACCTGACAAGACCCTTCAGCTTGCAAAGATCAGTAAAATTCTACTGGCACTGGAGAGTGGGAGACTGTCTGAGTTCCATGGAAAGAACCTAGATGAAATCACCATTGAGCCAAATGGTATATTTGATTTTTACTGAAATTAATATATTTTCTTTTTGTTGACCTATGTGTAAGCTTGACTTGTCTCATGCAGAAAATATTCTGTCCAGTGATGAGGAAAACAACTGCGGCCAGGATGGGATTCCTTCATTTGCTGTTGATGGTGTGTTGATGGTTTTGCATGTAAAGCATCCTCAGTCTTATTGCAATATAATCATTCTTTGAATCTGTTCTAAGCTTTCAGTAACCTTATATCACACCATGACTAAAGCAACTAGTATATGCAACATCTAACCAGCTGCTGAGTAGCCAGGTTGTCAGCATTTACTCAGCTGAGAGTTTGTCATTTCCTAGTTACAGTAAAACATTTAGACCACAAATTTTAAAGAAGTTCTTGCATGGAAGTCTAAGTGTGGATGAGCTTAAATTCTAAATTATCACACCCTTTTTTTTATCCCCAATTTGTAATATAAATGCATTTAATAGAGCCACCAGCAGAGGAAACTGTTGCTGGTATTGTGGAGAATGAAAACTCTACAGTCAAAGAAGACAAACGGTCATCCATAGAGCTTGGTACATCTTCTAAAGCCACTCCTGTGGGATATTCCTCCAAAGGTGAATTTTTTTTCTTTCTTTTTTAATTACTGCAATATTATTAGGGGATTTGGAGTCAGGGGATAAATGAAAAAAGATTTCTATCATCTATGTAGACATCAATCTGGTGCCTCCCAGCACAGCTGCACCGATTAAGTACATTTGCCAAAGTACTGTACTTCAGTACAAAATGCATTTTTATTTGACTAACAATAACTTATTTCAGATGTGGGAGACCTTCGAAAATATAAAGAGCATTACTGTGCTTTTTTCCCACCTTTGGTGGGCACCAGGGGGAAACTACAAGGTGTAACTTATGACATTTCAAAATGTGCATAAGTAGGGGGCATGTATCCTTGTAACAGGATCTGTCCTCCAGAAGTCTGTCTATAGCAGCCAGCCTTAACTAAAAGCTTTGTTGTAAAGGAAGATTTTTTTTAGTTAAGGCTTAAATGTAGAGAGTATCTACTTCTCTAACCTGTTGAAAGAAATGGCTTCACAGTAAAGAAGCCATGTAGTTAAAGGCTCCATCTCCCAGTATCTTTGTTAGAAATGCTGAGACTCAGAAACAAAACTGCATCCTGGGACCCAAGTACTCTGGGAGGACAGTAAGGAATGATAAGGGCTTTCAGATAAGGTAGGGTTGGGTAGATGAGTATGGAGTTGGATCTGTAGCTTCTCACTTACACTGTTACTGAAACCTTTTTGAAGAAAGCCAAAGCCCCGCCCCCCATCATGCCCACTGGTCTGTGGTATGTGCTACATGTTCCCTTCACTGTTTACACTGGAGCTTGAGAGAAACGGAATTAAAATTTCTACGTATGCGAAACATTATAGATATTAACAATAAACTTTACTTTGAACTTTTCTTTTTTTCTCTTTTCCAACAGGCAGAGCTACACGAAAAAGAGTGCCCTGGCAGAAGGCAGAGGTTATGGCAGTAGAGAGGCAAATGAATCAGTTCATCCGATCATGTACGGTACCAACAAAGAGAGAATGTGAAAAGTGTTTAAGAGCTGAACCGGAAACTCTAAGTAACAGAAACTGGAAGAACTTGAAATTTTATGTTTACAACAGAATTACGGCCTTAAAAAAGAAAATGCACCCAAAATAGTCTGGCTAAGACACAAGGGGTTGTGAATTTTTTTTCAGATTTTTTTTTTTTTTCCTGTTTACACTAAATGTACTTTTTTCTTTTTTTTTTTTCTTTTTTTTTTTTAAGCCAGTTATTCAGTTTGGCAAGAATTTCTTTAAAGGTTGGAAATTATAAGCTATGCAATTCATGTTTTTTTTTTTTTTTTATCCAAATTCACATAATACCGTAGTCATTGCAGAATTTTAATTTATGCAATTTAAGCAATTTTGGTTTCATTAAAATATGCTGTTCAAGTCAAATCTCTGTGTTGGGTTGGGCTTATGCGTTCACAGAGTGGTTACGGCCTTGAAAATGCACCCAAAATAGTATGGCTAAGACAAAAGGGGTTGTGAAATTTTTTTTTAATACGCTAAATGTGTACTTATCTTTTCATTTTTGTTTTTTGAAGCCAGTTGTTCAGTTTGGCAAAAATTTCTTTAAAGGTTTGATATCAAGCTATCCAATTCATGTTTTGTTTTTTTTTCTTGTCCAAATCCACAGAATACTGTAGTCATTGCAGAATTTTAATTTATGCAATATAAGCAATTTTGGTTTCATTAAAATATGCTGTTCAAGTCAAATCTCTTATGTGTTCACTGAGTAGTAGTCTTTTATCGGAATATCGTGTAATGTGATTATTGTAGGCTAATATTACCTTTTACTATCTACATTTATTGGGAAGAAAGCCCTGTCTGTCTGTCTGTCTGTCTGTAGGTAGAGATATACATCTACATATGTAGGTATATATGTCTACCTACATTTTCCTAGTCCCCACTAGGAAAATATACATCTGTGTGATTTATGCAAATCTATGCAAATGTAGTCCCCAGTTAGCGTGTTGACTCGGAAGTCCCCACACAACATGTGAAAACATGCACATCAACTTTTCTAAGGTTTAAAGGTGTGTTTAGGTTTAGATGTTAATGGATACATTACCCAATTTTTTTCAAGTTTGTAGACCCTCTATAAAGGGTGGTCCCCACCAGGGATGATTACAAAGTTGGTCCTCACGAAACATGAAAACCAGTATGTGTGTGTGTGTGTGTGTGTGTGTGTGTGTGTGTGTGTGTGTGTTAGTAGTAGTGCCACCTTGTGACGTTGTAGTACGTTAGTGCCAAGGCTGCCCAAAACACGATACCAACATATTGTGAGGATAAATGCAAAGACTATTTGATAGTTTATCATTTAAAGCCACTCTCTGTAGTAATTTTACTTCTGATCACATGAGGGTTACGCCAATGAGAAGTGATGGTCCTGCACGTATTGTAATGCTTTGATGCTCCACTAGAGGTGCTGTTTACTGTATCTTACACTAGGAGTTGAGTTGGTAACTTTCTGGTGATATGCTGCCCAGATGTAGTTAGAAGTGGTATTGAGATATTGTATCTGAAAATCGTCGCCCATCCCCAGTTTAACATCGACTTCTTTTTTATAAAAACATACTTTCATTCAGTGGGGACCCCTCAGGGATTTTATAAACACTATTAATATGTCGTAGTCAAATTCATTAACACAATCGCCTTTTGGTCGGGGAAAGAGTGAAAAATCCTTTCAGTCAAAAAGAGCCTCCATTGTTCTTTGCACTTTAACAGTAAAGAAATACTGTCCACAGTCTGCACTACAAACTGCCTGCAACTCTTTTTGTAGTCTCAGAGCTCGCATCGCACCAACTTACACCACCATCCATCAACGTATTGATCCTAATGCAAATGTTGCTTAGCATACCTCACATAGATTTCCTCTCTCATATCTCATCCATATAGATACTGTTTGTACCTGCTTTGCAGAATAACACTTTTTTTTTCTTTTTTTTCTGCCAAACGTGTGTTTTATCTAAAGCGTTTTATGGTCTCCCAGATCTCGTCTTCACTTGCTCGGTTCTCTCGCACTTCCTTTTCTATTCGTCATTTTGGAAAATAAAAAGTGTCAGTGCAAAGCTTTGATATTTTTCAAGTCTTCCTTTGCTTTGTAGTTTTTTTCCCTTCATTTCACCTATCGTTTTAAAATTTTTAATAAAACGGAGATCATGTGATATTTTTTTTTTCTTCTTAAATGTCCAAACATTGCATACCCCTGTAGATAAAATTGTTTTAATGTGTTGATTTATGTCAGTTTATTCATTTCACAACACACACCTGAATATGTTGTTTGACACAACAAAATAAAAAGCGCTGTTGAGGTTTGTCACTGTCAAAAGATGCGAGTCCCCACCTACATCCCTACATCCATCCCTCCAGTCTGTCTCAGTGAGCAACGCCCAGCAGGGTCACAGTCAGTAAAGGGAAAGGTGATGTGCAGCACTGCAGATGAATGAAATATTAATAGAGTTAGCCAATTAAAGCGGGGACAGCTGAAGTGTCCCAGGACTTTAGAGCAGACATTAGCACAGCCCTAACAAGATGATTTCCATCAGCCACAGCCACACGTTCCAGGTAACGGCAGCCAGGACCAGAGAGACCGAGGGTGGGCGGATGTTTAAGGGGAGGTAAAAAAGGAGCAGATGCATCAGAAACAGTGAACAAAAGCAAGGATTGTGAGGCCTGTGTTTCCTTTGGATTGGATGATAATCCTGCGTACGTGCAGTCTGAAAGCCAGATTCAGCTGTCCAATCATTTCGGGACCACCAGGAGACGGAAACTCCGATTACCTTTTCTTTCTTTCCTGGGTTCTTACCTTTTTTTCCATTGTTCCCTGTCTGAAAGCAGTTTCTTGTAATTCATCAGGGAAATGAGAAATGGGAATTTTCCAGGACTGTTGGCCACATGAATACAAACACGAACACAAAACAGATGGATACACTTTTGGAAGTGTACATTTCAGACACAGTTGAGCTGGTGGTGTGTCAATATTTTAAGTAAATATTTAACAATATACTAATATTTCAAGGCCATTACAGTTTCACAATTATTGGATACTTTATTTTAGGCTGCTTTGGACTAATTTCTGCTGGTGCAGATCTCTGACTCATCATTACTAAAGGGCACACAGCTCGTCCTGTCACACTTTCTCTATCTGTAGCCCATCTTTCCTACAGTGGCCATTGCTATTCTTAGAGGGGGAGTGGGGGGGTGCAAAGGTCTCTATTACAACACACTGGGTACTGGATTTCAAAGCTTGTTCCTCATTGCTCCAGTAAATGTGTAGATGTGTGTGAGACTGTTTTTTGTGTCAAGTGTTACTGTAAGTTTAATTTAACCCAGCTGCACCTCATCAGCCCATGCGTGGCTAAACTGTGCAAGAGCTCATCTGTGTGGGT
This sequence comes from Xenentodon cancila, assembly GCA_014839995.1. Taxonomy (NCBI): domain Eukaryota; kingdom Metazoa; phylum Chordata; class Actinopteri; order Beloniformes; family Belonidae; genus Xenentodon; species Xenentodon cancila. Next base: position 17,541,550 of record CM026205.1, read on the forward strand.
GTTCCTATATGTTAAGCGTTTTCAATGTTACATGTTTGTTGCTTATGCTCACTTCATTTTATTTATTTATTTATTTATTTATTTATTTATTTATTTATTTATTTATTTGTGTATTTATTTATTTATTTATTTATTTATTTGTGAATTTATGCTCATCCGCTTGCATTATCCTTGGACCCTCCCATCCACGCTTTTGTTCTTTTCTTTGTTTGAGCCCTCATGCTTTGAAAACGCTCATTCGGGCACAAACTGGCTGAATAGTTTATCTCCATGTATTAACCTTTACTATCCTCATTGGAAGGTAACTCAATATTTTTAAATTTAGCCAGGAATGTAACATTAGTAACTCTCTTCAAAGTACTCAGTGGTGACAAATGCATCTAAATGTGGGTAGATGCATTTCCATGTGTGTGTAAAACACACACACACACACACACACACACACACACACAGAGACAGTGGTGTTCACAAACTAATCAGCACTGCAGCTATTATTAATGAGAGAATCAGCTCATTAATATTTAAGCAGTGTCACTGGGGCCGCTACCATGAGAGTAAGTGTTGTCTGTTTGTTTGTGCGTTCACATATAGAAGAAGTGCTATAAGGCTATTTCCTCAGGCTATGTTCAGCTGTGAGACCCACTCCATCATAATAGGATACACAGAGATGGAGACGCATTACTCCCTTAAACAGAGAGGGGGAGGAAGACAAAAACGGAGGGAACCTGATCATCCTGCTTGTCCTTAAGTTCCTGTCCTCTGCTCTCCTCCCATCCCTATCAGTTGTTTTTGTTCTGCGAGGATGAAGAGGCTCGAATGGGAAACAGCGGATATGTCATTACATTGCATTGGATAGGATAGACATGGTAGCTTCCTGTGTGTGTGTGTGTGTGTGTGTGTGTGTGTGTGTGTGTGTGTGTGTGTGTGTGTGTGTGTGTGTGTGTGTGTGTGTGTGTGTGCGTGCGCGCGCATGCGCAAGAGAACTCCTCTAAATGAACACTTTTGGGGATTGTGACTCCTCCATACTAGACATGCTCTGGTGATGTGTGTGTATGTATGTATGTATGTGTGTATGTATATGTATATGTATATATATATATATATATATATATATATATATAATACACACACACACACACACACACACACACACAAAAGCACATGTAGTATATATGCACACGTAGTTACACAAACAGCTCACGCAAACCCATAGGCTAAAATGATGGCGTCAGCAGGTGAGATTGTGAATGGCTTATAAAAGAATTTATGAACTGTAAATAATGACAGCCATTTTTTTCCCTGTTTTCTCCGCCTCTCTCTTTCCTACAGCCTCTCTCTCGCTCTCTCTCTGTCTCGGATTAGAGGGTATTACTTGCTCTACAGAGCGAGGAGAATGAGACAGGTCATACTGCCAGTTCCTAGATTGGGAGAGCAGGGAAAATATCCCTTCATAATAACCTCACTTTATTAAATCAAGCAGCAGAAACACACAGCGGCTGGGCAGGCCATCTGTAAGTCTGCCAGCAATCGTCCTCAGATGGGTTTTTTTCTTTTTTTTTTTACTGGGTAATTAATAACATATTGATGGAATGTTATTTATATAATTTTAAAGTCATGCCGTGAAGACAATTATTGCAGAGAATAGGATTAGGTTAAATATAAGTGGCATTCCAACATTAAGCCTGATAGCTTTAATTCTTATATTGATATCGCCACTATGAAAGTTATAGACGGCATTTACAGTCTTAGTCCTTTTGTGCTTCACTTTAAAATCAACGTTTTCTGTCCATCCTACATATTAGGACCAACTTTACAGTTATAAGCTGTAAAGGCCAGAATAAGTCAGCTGACCTAGAGGTTTTAAGTTTAACCTTTAAAGCTTCAAAAATGTGTTTTATTTATTATTATTATATATTGGTATTAAAAAACTTCCCCCAATAAAGTGTTCAACAATTTCTATATAATAGGTTTTGTATCACTATGATTACATTGGGTCATTTTCATTTATTTATTTTTTTATTTTCTATTTCTATTTTATTGTGTGGAACAAAGGGTGGGGTAGATGTATCAAATATATGTCTGGACATAGGATTAAATGTACACTATTGTGAACATGAATGCAGCAACAAACAAGCACGTGCTTTGTGATGATTTAATTGAGTGCGCGAGTGAAAGGGAAATAAATCACTCTTCCTCTGTGTTTCTTGTAACCCGAGCTTCACTGTTCCATGGGCTGCCAGTCAGGCCAGCAGTGCATGTTTGTTGTGCATGTGAGTGTCTGCTGTGGAAAAAAAAACACAATTCTTCAACCAAAAGGATCCCCACAAAAAAAAAACGGAAAAAAAAAAGTGAAAGACAAGAGTCAGTCTCGGTCCATCTTCCTCTTGGGCCCTGTAAGCAGTTTAAAAAGTTTCAAGTGAGGTTTAGGTTTTGTATCACCTTTATTTAGACTAACTTGCTTCTGCTTGAAATGTAATACCCACCAGTATCACAAGAGCTTATTCTGCACCTTCAGGAAACCATTTGGCCACAGATGCAATCTGTGCATATGGACTGGAAATCCCTGGACTTCAGAATCCATGTGTGCCGTGTTGTAGTCCATTCTGACACATTTGCAAGCCCTACATGAGCTCGCAAATGAAAATGACCTGTTTTCTTTGAGGAATACAGGATGATGACAGCAAATGCAGGAGCACAGTGCTTCTGTATAAATGTTTCTCTCTTACTATATAACATCATCCACTTGGTAACAAAAAAAAAGTATTGAGTCAGCCGTGGAACACATGTACAATGGAAAGTTTTAGGAAAAAGACCACCGATTCCAGTGCTGCAGGACTGCAGATGCACTCACTGCAGATGCACTCACTCTGATTCAAAAGAATTCCTCAGGAGTGGCGAGGGCAACACATTTATTCTTTTTTTTCTTTATTCAATAACAATCAAAACAGAAAAACGCCCCCCATTTAACATAAGTTTACGCTAGACAAAAGAAACAGAACATTCACAGCCACTGTAGCTCAATGGTAATTAAAGCCGCTGCGCTCTGGGGCCGCTGGCATTGAGAGCCCTCACCACCCGCCAGTACCCCATCATCGATCCCCTCGCCAGGGCATTAATGGCCATCGTCAGCCCAGATTCAGCAGTAGCCATCTGAGTGTGCTTTGGCAATAGTCCGAGTACCCCGCCTTAGTGCCCGTGTCACAGACACAGCACCACCCTCGTGTGTAACGGATGTCAGACCATCTTCAGGGGCTGCAGACTGTTTCTTCTGTTCCAGCAGCAACTTTGTATCGATGCCCTCATGAACTGGCTTCTTTTGAGGCCCTCCACTTGTTGTTTACCTGGCTCTGGTTTAAGGACTGGGGTGGCGATGACTGAACTTGACTGCACGTAGAAACTGATATTTTGTGTAAATTTTAAATCCCAACTATTGTTCAGAAGAAAGTTGCCACAGGAGGCATTTAAAACATTTTGTTGATAGAAATGTGTTTCCACTGAGAATTTTTGAGAGTATTATATCTTGCCACAAACCCTCTTAATCTCAACTAGTGTTCTTGTTTTGCCAATGCATTTACTTTTTTTGCAAATACTCTCCCATATTGAAGTCTTTCTGGTGAAATGTAAGTTTCTTCTTTGCTGAAGCTCAGCACTTTTTTTATTTTTTTATTTGCCTCTTCCACGAATATTTCTGTCTCCATCGGGTCAATTTCATTCTGCATTTGTGACGTTCCTGCCCTCCGTCTGAACTCTCCATGGCGACACCATGAAGCATGTTAAATCCTCATTTAAATACTGCTATTGCAGCACCGGTTATCAACTGTACAAAAGTGTGCATATTTCTTGCAAACATGTCTTAAGGTGTCCAACTGTACAAGTTCATCATTGCCATCAGACCTCCTGTCCAGGCCAGTCCAGTACCTGCACCCTTAATTTTCCTCAAGCTGGTTTTCTAAAGGTGTGTAGAAAGTGGTTTAGCATCGTCTTGTTGAAAATAAAGCCGTCCAGAAAAAAAGATGTTAACTTGAAGGTAGCTTGTTGCTCCAAAATCTCAGTGTACTTTTCTGAAGGACGCTGCCATCACAAATGTTTAAATGACCTTTGTCAAAGGCGCTGATACAATGCCAAACCATCAGAGACTGGCTTTTGGACCTGTTTCTGATAACGGTTTGGATGCTCGTGTTTGTCTTTGATCCGGAGCACACTGCCCCCATTTTTATCCCAAAACACGTCTGAAATACTGATTCATCTGACCAAAGCACACGATTGCACTGTGTGACGTCACTCCCACATGCCTCCAAGTCCAGGGACATCAGTGCTGCCTATGGCCAGTGTTGCTGTGAAATTCCTTTTCCATGTTAGTTTATAAAAGGATCTGAGAACTTTCCTTCATGTTGTGGCGCTAGACAGAAGTTTACCCTCAGCATTGTGTCAGCTGCTGGTGGATGACAGTCCTTCACATATGCCCGGCTTGGGCTTAAATCCTTGCTCTTTGTATTCTGAAATTCCCTTAGATTGCTTTAATCTTTTTGATATATTATTCATTATAGAAGATAAAATTGCAAGTGCATTAGAGTTTTTTTTTTTTAATTATTTTTTATATTAAATTTATATTTATATTTTAAACATTTTGGTGATTTTGTCATCTGCCTGTAGATAAAGTGAAGATCCTCTTCCAACAGTTCTTCCTCACTCAGCCTTTAACAGACACTGCTTTTATACCAAACTGTCATTGCAATCACCTGTTTGTCTGCTCGTCTCGCAACTCCTTATTAACCAAATGGCTCTTGTACTAACATGAACATCTTGGGTTCATATTCTCTGCAATGGGAAAAAAAAAGCAAAAGTAAAAAAAGTCATTACGGGGTTTTTTATTATTATTATTTCTTTATTTTCCACATAGGTTGTATATATTTTGAATTTTAGTTTGCTCAGTGAGCTGGAGACCACACTTTATGTGACACTTTCTGATGGCCTTTGTTATTGCTTCCTTTATTTTATTTTGCTTTTTTATTTTTTTTATTTATTTTTGTAATTCTGTTTGCTTGGTTCCTCATAAAATAGACTTCTCAATACTTGCATTTCAACAGTTATTCACTAAATGTACCAGAATTTGTGATATCCTTACTTTGATTAGTATTTGACAAAGCTAAAACAATTTTTTTTTTTTTTTTTTGTAAAAATAGGGTTGATTTCAGTCCAGATTTCTCTGTTGTCATTCTTTGTTTGGGGGGGGGCAGCAGTCGCTTGGCAGTGCTTTGTGGAGCCCTACCTCCTGCTTGGGAACCAGTGATCTATGCAGAGATTGAACATGACTTTTGGCTCAGGAAACCACGGATGCCTGAAATAACTCCTCCCGCTTCGCAACTTCAGTCCAGTTGGTCCAACAAAAGAAAAAGCACTTTCAGCTAGATTTAGCAGAGGTCAGCATGCTGGTATGTGACCATCCAGAAAGTTTGCATAAAGGGCACACGCTGGTCTATTAGAACTGATGTTCAATATTGTTGTTTCCCTTTTGATTAATATTAATTAAATGTAGAGGGAGAAAAAATAAGTCACTGGTAAGTTTTAAAACTTTGCCGTACTCCCATTAGGAGCCATCATGGTTGTTCCCTTATTGGCCATCTGCCTGTGTGTACAGTGATTTGATTACCTGGGAGCTTGATTAGGACAGAGAGACTGGGGAGGGCCGCTCTGGTAGCTCCCTATCCTCCCTACTTGAGTATAGAGTTACTGTTGCACAGAAGAAGCCGCATTGATTAGTCCTATGCCTGGGAGGCCGGAGAGGTTGTAGCTCCAGCCTGCGCCATCACAAGCACCTCTGGGGAACGGCGAACTGAGGAATGTGGATGTGGAGAGATATCCTGTGTGCGGGGGTAGAGCCTGCTTTCCCCAAGTGCATCTTTGCATCAAGATTTTATCAACATTGGTTTCCAACAAAGCGATGATGATCTGGGTCCTAATGCAGGAAGCTTTGGAGAGGATTTTCCAGTAAAGAGCGGAACTGTAGTATCAATGAATGAGTTCAAACGCCGGCTGTTGCGTCATCTGCCCTCAGGATAGACTTGCTTCTGTGATTTTTTGACAGTTTGAATTATTCACTTTCAACTATGACCTTAAACTTGATTTTATTCTATTTCTTTGGTGTCACATCCTCAGAAAGACTCCTCTCCATTGGCTGGTGTTTATTTGAGTTCAGTTCAGTGAACCAGTGCTGTGGTCTTCATGTGGATATGCCTCAAGCTCCGTCAACAGAAGCGCTAAATGAATCTGTTCTTTTTTTTTTTTATTATGCTTTATCATCTTCTGTGTGAAAGTGATGAATGGTTCTTTTAATTGTCTCTAATTTATATGTGCTCTGAAGGACTTTGTTATGAAACACTGCCAATATAGTAACACTGATGCACTGTAGTGCGTTATTAAGTCTCTTCCGTCTGGCTCCAACGCCGTGCTGCTGAGTAAAGGCGCTGTTTTTATGTGGGCCATCTAGCCAGTAATATTTCTTGGTGGAAGAGCATGCCTGCTTCTAAATGCCGAAACGATATTATTTTTATTCACCTTATTTCCCCCTCACGTTGCATTGCATTCAAGAGTTTCATAATTTAATTGTTGAAGCCATCCCAGCATAATCTCTGCTGAGATGCTCTCTGTTTAGGGGGCTGGACGATGGAGTATAACTATTTTACAGCCTGGCAAATGTGTTTATTATACTAATTGATGATAAACTGGTATTGGATGATAAATCCTCATTCTGCTTCCTCATGGCAGGGATGTGGGTTCACCTCTGTTGGAGAGAACATTTGCGTATATGTTTCACACCTGTTTAGATGGATTTTCTCTTAATTTCACCAACGTCTACTCCACATCTAACCTTTTTCAAAAGCTTCAAAGATTTATATAATGATTAAACGAGATACAAGAGTCCTAGAGTGCAGTACTCTGCCATGAGAACTTTGCATGGAGGCAATGTGGCTCCAAGCTCCTGCCCTATAATCTTCCTAACAGCTGGAGAAATAGTTACTGAAAACATTCCTTCATCTCTGCTCGGCTTGTAAAACCCTGTAAAGGAAAAAGGAATACAAACAGAAAAGAAACTACAGGAAACAGTCAGGAGAAGGTGTCACTCAGCAGGTGTAATGACACCTTTAACATGCTCGGTCATCCGGTTTTATGACAGCTGTTCACACAGTTTAGCTGTGTTGAAGTATCGGATTACTGTGGCAGTTTATTCTTGCCTTTTTTGAGGACTTTTACTGGTCCCACCTGTGAGTGTTCACCAGTGTCAATTTGACCCCTTGATCTTCTGACACTGAAGACTAACAATAAAATAGTTTTTTGGAAGAAAAAAAAAAAAAAAAAAGGAGGCACTTATTTTTTGCAGCACTTTGAAGTAAAATAACACCAAGGGGGCTGATTCATGCATGTTTATTTTGGATCGTATGAATCCTGGGTTTGAAGCCGACTAAGGCTACGTTTGCACTGCAGTTCAATTACGATTTTTTTATTTTTTATTTTATTTTTTTTTTTTTCCACATGTGACTCATATCGGATTTTTTAATGACAGTTAATGGCGCAAATCAGATTTTTTCCAAATCCAACCCAGGCCACTTTCATATTTGGTCCTAAATTGGATACACATCTGATCTGTGTCGAAGCGACCGCAGTCAGAACGGTCCTGTCACATTTCATCTGACTTTGAGGTCAAAGGAGATGAGTGTTTTGTCCGTCTAGAGGAGCAGCACTGACATGATTATATTCAAAAGTCTTCCTCGACAATCCTTAAATTATGGATGAACTGTGTGTCAGTGAAGACCCTCATGTCACGCTCCAACCACTCCTGGTTCCAAACTCCGGCATTCACATTCACACTATATGGACAAAAAGTTTTCCCTCACCTGCCTTGACTCACATATGAACTTTAAGTGACATCCCATTCCTGATCCATAGGGTTCAATATTACGTCCGGTACACCTTTGCAGCTATAACAGCTTCAACTCTTCTGGGAAGGCTGTCCCACAAGGTTTAGGAGTGTGTTTATGGTAATGTTTGACTCTGTCCATCCAGGTCTTTAGTTGGGAGCATGGAATGTCCAAAATGTCTTGGTATGCTGAAGCATTCAGTGTTTATTTCACTGGAACTAAGGGACCAAGCCCATCTCCTGAAAAACAACCCCACAAATTAAAAACCTCCTCCACCAAACTTTACACTTGGCACAATGCAGTCAGACAAGTAACGTTGTCCTGGCAACGCACCAAACCCAGACTCGTCCATCAGATTCCCAGATGGAGAAGGGCCAATCATCACTCCAGAGAACGCGTCTCCACTGTTCTAGAGTCCAATGTGCTTTACACAGCTGCATCTGTATGCTTTGCATTGCACTTGGTGATGTTTGGCTTGGATGCAGCTGCTCGACCATGGAAACCCATTCATTAAGATCTCTGTGCACTTTCTTGAGCTAATCTGAAGGTCACATAACGTCTGGAGGTCTGTAGTGATTGATTCTGCAGAAAGTTGCCGACCTCTTCACACTACTACTACTGTAATTTAGCGGATGCTTTTTCCAAGCAACTTAGAACTGTGCAGAACAACAGAAGCAAGAAATCAAATGGGAGGGTGCTGCATGGATAAATGATGGTCAAGCTGCCTGAGTCCAGTAGGACACAGGTGTGTGCTAGAGGATTTTTTTTTTTCCTTTCAATTCCCTTCACCCCACACACCTAAACAGTCCCCTTTTATTCAGCTAAAACTAGGTCTTAGATTCACCATCAGTAACATCATCTTAGCATAAGTGCATTCAGCTTTCTCAGTGCTGAGTCATGCAAAGAGCTGGACAATCTTCTAACTCATTCTGATGAGCCGAAACGTTCAACTAAATGTGGAAATGTTCCTTGAAGCTCATTCCACCATTAGGGAACGCAGAGGAAAAGAGTCTGGCTACTGATTTTGCACCACATTGTGGTGGAAGCACCAGTCGTCTTCCCTGGCCGAGCGTAGGTGTTGAGAAGGAGTGAAGGTAGGCAGGAGCCGTTTGGTAAGCCAGAAGCAGAGCTTTGAACTTCATGCCTGCTGCAACTGGAAGCCAGTGCAGAGAGATTAGCAAAAAAAAATAGGATTTTGGTTTAAAAAAAAAAAAAAATTCAGATTTGAGCATTAAGATGTAAACGTAGCCTATTATCCTATGTAGCTGTCAGCACATAACCAATATTCTGGCTAATAATTAGTCCAGTCAAGTGTGTAATCAGTAGTCATTTGTCTATTAGAACCCAGTTTCCTTATTTTTCTTTCTTTTTCGTGTCACATGTCTACTCTTCTGTAGGTTTATCGTTTTTCTGTCCATGTCCGTCTCCGATGCTTCTTCTCTGAACAGCCTCATCCAGTCCCTCCATTCTTAACAGTACTCGGGTGGCAAGCTGTTTGGCTGGCGAGCCTGTCGCAATAACTGGGGAGCTGTGTGTCTCAGGTGGTGGCTGCTTTCAGAGTACTTCACCACCAGGAAACAACAAGACAGGGACACCGCCTGGAGCCGTGGGTGAGGGAGGGAGAAATGAGGGTCTGAGCGAGGAGGACAGGAACGACGGGTGATTTATATAGTATATTTATATATATATATATATATGATATATCTATATATATATATATATATATATATATATATATATATATATATATATATATATATATATATGTATATGTATATATATGTATATGTATATGTATATATATATATATAATAGACAGACAGGTACACACAGGGTATGTATAGCCGTGCTCGCATGTGCACAGGCATACATACATATACACAAATAGAGTAATAATCTTCATCATCATTTTAATAGTTCTTATTCTTAGTTACAATGTTGGTTCCTATCATCATTAGTTACCACCACCAACACCTTCATTATATTAGACTGTCTCAGGCCCTTCAGAGCAATGGTCATGACCACATCCCAACCAGGAAGGGGAGCAGGAGGAACCCCAGGCCACACGGGCTCACCGCCCCCCACCGCCACACCGCTGTCAACCAAGACACGCAGCAGGACCTAGGAGACAAGGGCCATGAGACAAGGGCCATGAGAGCCCCCCTGACCCCCAAATTCTGCTCTTTGCAGATTATTTCTTTGTTTGTTTTTTGTTTTTTCATCTCTAAGTTTGGAACTTAGGAAAACTCATTAGATTGTATATCTGCTTTTTCCAACTGAAACAAAAGAAGATGCGCGGAGGATATTAAATGATCTGTTTTATTAAGTTCTAAACAGTAGAAAAAAGATTTTAGATTAGATTTTGAAGATGGGACATCACAAAATGTTTTATTTCCTCACTTGCCTGCTGGGTGTTCTCTATTGTCGTCTCGTACCCACAGAGAAGTGTCATCCAGCTTTACAGCTTCTCTTGGTTCTGCTGAGTTTTTTTTCTTTTGTTTGTTTGTTTTTTAAGCACACAATTTTACCATCTGATTTCTATATTACTACTTTCACTGTACACTTCTTACCAAAAAACCTGACATTGCAGTGAAGAGACAAACTTATTTCAGAAAAAACATGTAAAAACACTGCCTTAAAATGCATATGTTCTGCTCCCACACAAATCAAAATGCCAAAAACCATAAATCAAGAACAAAAAGAAAAAAGACCAAAGTACTGTGATTTTTATTTTTTCCCAAACATAACTCAGAAGTTGTTCATTATGCTTTAGACAGGAAGATTTAAAAAAATATATATAAATGTAGGAGAGAAATTGAGCCTATTTCACAGCAGTTTTAGAAGACTAAGTTAATATAGACAAGGATGAATGATGGATATTAGAGAATGAGGTGACAGGAGAGGTTGCAAGGTTGGAAGAGAGGTGGCTAGGGGCCCACAAACCCTTCAAGCCAGCAGGAGGCTGTCTCCACTGAGATTTATTGCTACTCTCTAATCTGGACCTTGCACCTCACTGTCAGCCTTTCTGTCTTTTCCTACTTATTAATGCACATACTGTTTCCCACTAAAACTGATCTAAAACTGCAGGTTTTTATAATGGAGTGAAGTAGCTAAGGCGGTAAGAGGGGATGTAGACACATGACTGGTCTTGTCCTCAGATCCTGTCATTTCCATACTGGTGCTTTTCAATGCTTGTTTTTGCTGCCTTGTCATTATTGGAGACGTTCCCCTCCTCTTAGATTTCATAAGAGACCTTTTACAAATGTCCCAAGACTGATATAAATTGACACCGGGAAGGAGAGGTGGGCAGGCCAGTTTCAGACAGCGACACCAGCAGTAAGCCTTATATCAGCCTGGCTTTACTGTCTTATTGAGCACTAAGGCTCTTCAGTTTACACTGGGCTTCACAGATCCAACCGCAGAGCGAGAGGGAAAAGTTGGAGGACGAGACTAATATTTGCCAGCAATATTCCCTCTGTGAATAGCGATGATTTGATTACCGCATTTTGAGAAATGTTTGCCGTACTTGCATGAGCTGTTTGTCTAATCTGGTGGCATTTATGCAGCTTGTGAGAAATTCTCTCATTTCAGAACGGTAAAGGAGCCTTTTGAATATGGTGGCATTGTTTTATGAATGTGTAGGTAGCTGCACACGGTGCAGACTTTATGAAGGAACGGCTCAGCTTGACTAATGAAACTGTGGTACAGCAGGTCACAGGGGGAATCGATGTGCGCCACATCACCTCCACCGCAGCCAGCAGCCCTGTGGGCTTCTGACAGACAGACAGTTATGTAAGAAGGGAAAGCGAAAGGTTGCCTTGTCTCCTGAACCATTAGAAATCCACACAGACACACCGAGCGGCGGTGCAGATAGGTGGCCCGCTCACCTGCTGGTTATAAAAGCTACTTCATGCAGTAATAAAAATGGTCTTCTACTCCACTTCAGGGAACATGGATCCAATGAAAGAGCCTCAGTATTATGAATATTTGGATGTGAAAATCACAGCCAAGGTTCGACCACTCAAAACATCTCATCAGCATTATAGAAATTCCCGATAGAAAATAAACAGCCCTAACCTAAAGCTGTTATTAATTAATAGGCCAAGTTCAGTGCTTGATGCATGAATAATTATTATGCTCTTTAGGGAGCTGTCCATGTAAAATTAGACTGCTGATTGCCAACCTAAATAATTAACAACCTTGTGATTATGGCGACTGCAGTTTACTATGTGATCCACAGTCTGTAGCTTTTACAGCTGTCATATGGCAGCTTACAAATGAGTGTTCATTATCTGGACATTATTGTTGGACAGCATGGTGCATTGCTACCTGCCCGGCTGATAGGGCCCACGTTAACAATCTTCTTTCTGAGCTTCTCATCACCTTGACAACCCATGAACCTGTCACTTAGAAGACAAAATGTTCAGCTGTGTGACAGAGATCCGTGTGTGTGTGTGTGTGTGTGTGTGTGTGTGTGTGTGTGTGTGTGTGTGTGTGTGTGTGTGTGTGTGTGTGTGTGTGTGTGTGTGTGTGTGTGTGTGTGTGTGTGTGTTTATATCCATACCTCACGTACAGCCTTGAGCTCACTAAGCCACTAACGAGTTGGCCATTAACTTTCTACTTACCAGTAAACAGTAAAAGAATAAAAATATACAGAAAAAGGTTTGAATCATTCGTTGTGAGCAAATTATCTGTGAAATAAATGAGTTTGCCACCGACTTTCATGTTGTTATTTCATAATAAAGAACTAAAATAAATTAACACTCCCATGAAATGACTCAAAAGAGCTCTACAATCCACACAGCAGATAGTTTACAGGGTTCCTTAAACTAAGACTTCTCGTCTCCAGGGCTCTTCATACTTTGTAGATTAGTGAGATTGCTTTTAAGGTACTTAGTCTTGTATAAATTACCAGCATTAAAAACCTATTTGTGTAAGCTTTATTTTCTAAGAATGTTGTTGCTCTTAACTCATGCAAGGCTTTACAATAAACTTTAAAATCAGAGTAATCGGTAAAGACAGAGGAAACCTCACAAAGAACTTGATCCATTGTTGACCATCCTGGACAGAAAAAAATGAGTGTAGTTTTTTCTGGGAAAACTCTAACGCCATTTTCCAACACAACATCAATAGTTTCCTTCATTTCTTTATAACAAGGCCTGTAAGATTGCTGTACAAAGTTTAAAGTGAATGTATCTCAGCAACGACAGGGTGTTTTTTAATTTGGTATCAAAATAAAGGTAAATGTGAGATTGCAGCAGATGTCTGAGGAACCCCTTGGGATGACTGACGCCTTAATGGAATCTGGACGACCAATATAATTAACAGAGTTTACAAATCCAGCTCACGTCAGGCGTTAACTAATCAGAGCAACGACAAAGATTGTATGTTTCCCCAAAATGGTTACGTGGTACGTCTTCCAGTTTAAGGTTCTGCCAGTGACAGAAACAACCTGTGAGAGCCACAGAAATGGGATTACTTGAATTGAGAGGAGTTTCTTTCTGGAATATAATTTATGATGGCAAAACATGAAAGGTGAGACTCATCTCAGTTGTGCTGTAGAAAATGAAGTTGTGTTTTGTTTTTTTGTTGTAGGCTGTCTTGTTCTTTTTTTATGTATTTATTGAATTTTTATAATCTTTTCACTTATCAACTTAATTTTGAATTTTTTTTTTTTCAGTTGGAAATGGTATTTAAAGACTTGTGTCATTCTCACAATAATGTTCCAACAGTAACAGAGAGATTCTTAGTTCACATGTGGTGATTGTCATTTGTGAATTATACATAACATTAAATATGTGAGATCAGACTTTTTTTTTTTTTTTTTTTTTTAAATGTCACGTTACCATGGCAATTTATAGTAACCTACCAGGCACACAGTGGTTGACTGAAGCTATATCACAGCTCCAGAAGTTTAACCTTGTTGGACAGGTGGTAAATGAGAGGAATCTCATTGGAATCTTACTGACAAAGGTGTTGAAATTATAATAATAAGCACAGGTGTTGCCAGCTGTTGAAAAATATTATCTTTCAGTTCGTCTGGGTTCAGTGACTAACATCCGTGCTGTCCGCAATGATACAATCAGTTGTGCACCGCTGAAAAGCAGATCGAATAACAAATTAATTATTGACTAATGATGCCTGCTGATCTGTTGAAAGGTTCACCTTTTTAGGCCATTGCTCCTAAATAAAGCCACGTTTATGCTTCTGTTTCAGAGCTATTGGGTAGTTATGGTGCCCGCCCGACCGCGTACCCTGGCGTGCACCTCACTCCAAATGTAACAATGCCTCGCGTTGATGCGAACTACAAAAAATTGGGATTGGTCCGCTTCTTAGCATTGTATGAGAGACTTATTGTAGAAGTCCACACTACAAAGATAACCCGATGGCTCTCAGATCAACGGTTTGTTGTTGGAATTTCATTACAGTCAACTGCTGTTTAACTTTTATGAGCTCCAACACACAAGTTCTGCTCTACTGTCGCCGTTTTTGATGAATGCAGAAAGGAACGTACATGAAAGAAGTAAACGAAAGAAGGCCTTCGCTGCTCACAAGCGTCCCCACTGCCTACTGGCGCTTGGTGGTGTAATGCAAAAGTATAAACGCCAATGACGGCACAGTAGCTGTGCATAACCCACGTGCTCCTGCCGCGCAGAAGGCCTCAGAATCTAGGTATTCATTCATGTTTGTGCTCGCACAAAGTGACAATAGTTTTAAAACACAGCGGCTCACCTGTGTGCATCTTCCTCTCGTGATCCCAAGCAAGGTATTGTCACTGACAAATTCAGCATTTTAGGTTGCATAATTAAGCTGCCCAGGAACAAATGCAGAACTCTGTCTACAAGAGAGATCATGCCAAGTGTGTCAGAAGACGTATTCAGGACTTCTCCATGTGCAGGAGAGGGGCCTTTCACGAGTGCAAGAGTTTCTTCTTGGTGACCGTTAAGACTTTGTGCCCACTCATGTAGGTGTATTGCAACTCCTTCAAATATAAATGTAAATAGACCACACGTATACAGCACCCTTGTAATCATATTTACGTCCTACAAATTGCTTTCCAGGAATGGCTCTCCTCACGTAGCAGTCTGTTCCAGTGGCTCTCTCAGATTATATCTTTCTTCACATTTTCTTTTTGCTAGGCTTTTATCTGCTTAAACTATGATTTCTGAAATATTTTTCCGTGCCTGGAGGATGTTTACTGTTAATTCTGGGACTTTTTTTTTTGTTTTTTTTAAACATTTGTTATGATAAGTATCCATGACAATGGAAAGTTGTTTACATGTGGAAGCAGCCAACTGAGCTTCCAAAGACCAGCTTATGATCAGGAAAAGACCAGAAATGCAGATGAGTTGGAGGGGGAAGGTTAAGAAGAGAAATCAAGAAGGAGGTTTTGACCATTTTTTTTCCCCCTCGATCAGGATCGGGAGATGCCTGGCAGGTGGGATGGAAAAGGTGGTATGGCTGATAGAAGACAGTTTTTCTAGACATGGCTATAGGAGCATGTTCCAGACTTCAGCATCTCTCTTCTCTTGTGAACGATAGAGGTGGACAAAAGACTTAAGATAGATGACAGAAGTAGGGTAGAAGTGCAAGCAGCGCTTGTTAACAACTTTGCACCCTAGATGTTAAATTCTGGCCCTGAGTGTCCATCCATGCTGTCTACTGAGAGAGTACACCTGTGATACCTGCTGAAGGCAACCCGGCAGGGCTGGGGATCGGTTCCAATCTGACCTTTGGCAACTTGTAATTTGCTCATGATTTTCTGCCACTGCCATGTTCATTTATTGATTTTCAAAAGGTGCTGCAACTATGACGTTCTTGTATCTGTCAATCAAAGTGAAGGTGGATATCTGCATGTGTGTGATGATACTTAAAATGATCGATCATGAGCTGATCAGTGTGCTCACTGGTCATTAACCACCTCCAAATGGTCAAAAATCGGTTTGATTCAAGCAAGCAGAAATCATTTTCACGAGCAGACTTACCTGTGAGGGTTCACACTTTCACTTGTAGCTCTTCTTTTGCTCTTGGCCCATTTAATTCTGCAACCGCAAGTGATGCATTTGTCCATGGGAAAACTTTAGCTTTCCCATTTTAATATTTTATTGAACCCTCAACATTTGACACAAATGTGCAGCCATAGCAATGACTTAGTGCTTTAGCCTTTAGGGAAGTCTTGCCATCACATTACTCGGTATTCATGAGGCTCAGTCTTCTTATCGATAGCTGAAGTCCATGACAGATACAGTAGAAAGCATGACCATCGCAGGTCAGAGCCAGCCATCCTGGATGCGGATCCGAGAGGTGTCCGTCACCTTAAAAAGGCCGCTGCAAGGTAGTAAAGTGTTGCTTGACCTGAATCATCATCACCAGTCTCATCAGCTGTGAGGCTAGCTTCTGTCTCTCAAACACACCTAGTATTCAGCGGGCAACCAGACATTCTTGACATTTTGTAAAGGTTGAAAGACAAAGAACCTTTGTCTCCTAATAAGGCCATGCTTCATACCCCACTTGAATAAAAACACTGGGCGAGGAGGAGAGACGTGTGTGTGTGTGTGTGTGTGTGTGTGTGTGTGTGTGTGTGTGTGTGTGTGTGTGTGTGTGTGTGTGTGTGTGTGTGTGTGTGTGTGTGTGTGTGTGTGTGTGTGTGTGTGTGTGTGTGAGGAGGTGTGGTACATATGTGTGTGTGCGATGGCCAGGAGCAGGGAGGTACTGAGATAGATGAGGTGGTGAAGATGTGTTGAGAAGGAGTCGGTAGGAAAGAGCAAGGGAAGGAAAGTTGTAGGTGTAAAGAGAGACGGAAAGGTGTGTACTGGGAACAATAAGGTTTTAGAGCAAATGTGACACCATCAAGAGAGAGAAAAGTTTGGAAGTGCTTTGATCAGTTACCTGTATTTAGGCTGACAGGGATATCAGTTTAGTGTCAGGAGCTAAGTTATGGCTGTGAGAGACAAAGCGGTTCTCCCTGATGCTTCGCTCCCAGTTACACAGACACACTCTTTAGAAGACAGCCATATTCGCCGTCACCTCAGAAGCTTGAAGCGGAACTCACAACACCCAAGGTCCTTCTGGTCTCCTCTCATCTCACTCTCTCATCCATCACACCCCTCAGCTCAACCTCGCACCTCCCTCAATCTCTCCCGCTCCTTTTTTATTCCTCTAGTTTTCTCTGAAAAACTTGCTCCAAAACAGCTGAAGCAAGAAATAAATATAGTGCTCATACTCTTCTAAGCAAGGACACAGGTGTGGTGAAATAGGCAGGTCTAAAACATCCGAACCGGTTAAATACTTTTCATCCTTTTGGACGAGTCGGCTTGTTTAAGACGCCTTCGATCCTTCTCCTTCCAGTTGTGTTCCTGTGTTATACAATGTTGCTGTGGTGTGTCGTTCAATGTTTGCAAGGTACTAAGTTAAGAAGTTAAAAGTGAGAATACAATTGCTGTTTTTGTTCCTTTTTTTTTTTTTTAACATTACATAACCAAAAGGTAAAAATATCTGGACCTGTCTGTAGAAGCAGATGGGGTGGTTATGACATCAGGCTTGTTAAAGGCAGCTATAACTAGGAAAAGCCAAGGGTTGTTGTGAAGTACACTGTCTTGAATACAGATTCCTCTGCTAACAAGCAGAATAAATGTTCGCTGCCTGTATGCAATGTTCTATGAAACAGACAAAAGTATGCGCTGAAGAAATCTTAAATCGTTCTCTATATTATCCTGTCTTTGTGCCCCCACCTCCAGTTTTTTCTGTTTCTGTGCTGGTATTCTGTCACTCACAGGAATGTGGGCAGATATGGGATAATAGTCAGACTTTCACATTAATTCCACCAGAAGCTCAGGAGCCAGCGTTAACCACGTGTTTGTTGTTTTACCCAGGAGCCCGTTGTCTTGGAAACGTTGCATAAAAGGGAGTGGGAAAGCAGGCTGCCCCTTGCTGATTAGGAGACAAGGTCCCCCCCCCCCCCCCCCCCCCCCGTTGTCTTCCATCTTGTTCTTTTTTCCTCTTCTCGACACTTGTTTCAGCTGCATGTGTCAAAACACTGGAGCTCAAACTGTCTGTTCATGCCACATGTTGAATCAACTCCGCATGCATGCACCTCCAAATAAAGCTCTGGTCTCCAAAACCTGCACGGTGACTCAACCCTGCATCCCTGCGTCGCTTCGGCTAAATTAAAGCAGCTGTTGGAGCAGAGATTTATAGCCCAATCAGAAATGTTTGTGCTCAGAATGCTGACACACTAACACCTGTACGCGCTTTCACACAGCACCCTTTAAGCTGTGTTTGTGTGTTATGCTCGGGAAGCCTTGAAGTCTGTTAGACTGACACTATGTCGACTCCACCGGGCCGACGACTCCACGACTGAGGGGCTTGGCCTTCGATGTCTTCTGCATGAGCATAGAGGATAGCGCATTAGGGAAGGATGTCCTTGGCTCTGGAGACAGGACAATTCATCTTTTGTATCCTTACTCACTTCAGGCCTTCGCCTCATTTAACATGGCGAAAGAAACACAACCAAACTTCCCGCTCAATGCCTAATATAGTACAAGAATAGGATTGTATTTCACCCACGACTGTCTAATGAACAACTCATGATCTGAAATCCTAATATGAGGAACTAATGAGTTACCTTAGCAAAGAAAGTACTGTATAATATGTATAAACTGAAGAGGCCCCCAACTGAATTATCTGCATTTTTCAAGTATACAGTGTACGCAAAGAAAAGAGCAGAGTGGCAGCCCCTGTGTGAGGGAGCTGTCTTAATCCATGTGTTTAGCAAGCACCAGCTGTTCCTTTTATTCAGATGGGAGTAGAAATATTTGGTTGATTAGGAGAGAATCTGCCAAGGATAGCCACACCGTTACCAACGGTTACAAGGAGCACACATGCTTGATTCTGTCAACTGGTGTCTTGGAAAAGAAACTTGGAATGCCAGACAGATCTCGAATAACTGCATGTGGATGTGAGGTCTGAAATTGTTGATTTTTATTTATTTCTTTACTTTTTTTGTATATTGGAAAGAAAGCTTGGTGTTATGAAACTGCAGAGCCACAAATGTAACGAGACAGTTACAGACGTCCTCTACAGCTGCAGTTTTCCTCTGGTTTGAATTTCACCGCATTTCATTTGTTTTTCTGTTGCTTTTAGCAGTTTCAAAAATCAACAAACTGACAGCTGATTTTTGGTCAATTGTTTTGTCCATTTTTTTTAAGTCATGTCTGGTCTCTCAGAGACTCAGTTAATGAACACATTCGTAACACAGCACTGTGCAGGTAATGTAACCGTGATCCTAACCTAATAATCATAGATTATTGTTGCGTGTGAAAGCATAAAAAATCATCTGACTGAATGTGGTTATTAGAAAAATACAACTTCAGATGAACAACATTTAGCCTTTTTCTCTGTGTCATTACTTATCCAACAAAACTGAAGCCAAAAAGACAATAAATAAATAAATACAATGCCATACTATGTACCACCATGATACAATACCTTGTAGATCCACCCATAGCAACAATAACTGGGACGTAATCCTGTCCTGCCTGACGTTAGCAGACTCTAACATTACTGTGGATTTTTGGCCCATTCCTCTGTTTCAACATTGCATCAGTTCATTGAGAGTTTTGGGCATTCTCTTATCCACAGTTCTCTTGAGGTCCCGCCACAGGCTTCCAGTTGGGTTGTTGCCGATTTGTTCTCTTTCCTATCGCACAACCCAGTTTTTACCAAATTTAGCTGCTTCTAGAATAACACAGGAGTTCAATGTCAACTGAAAGACGGCAAAGTGCAAAAGAACCCCAAATGATCTCCCCTCCACTGCCGTGTTCGAGAGTGGGTATGAGGTGTTTATTCTGAAATGCTTTGATTTGACCAAACAACCCCATTTTCATCTTATCTGACCATAGGTCATTGTAGTGGTTTGTTCCAATAGAGTTTTGTGCAACTCTGCTTAAGTTCTTTCTCCTGGCAGACCTGCCAAAGACACTCTGCTTGTTCAGTCTTCTTCTAATTGTCCTGTCATTGACAGGGTCTGTGTGTGTGTGTGTGTGTGTGTGTGTGTGTGTGTGTGTGTGTGTGTGTGTGTGTGTGTGCGTGTGTGTGTGTGTGTGTGTGTGTGTGTGTGTGTGTGTGTGTGTGTGTGTGTGTGTGTGTCTAGTTACTTGTAGTTCTAGAACTCTACTACTAGTTCTAGTTAGGGACTCTAGTTCCAGAGTCCAGTTGTCGAACCAGCCGGAGAACCCGTGTTCTGCTTTGGTTGTAGAACTTTTTGAGCATTTCTTTGAGTTTTACATTATCTAATCTTTGGGTGAAGTTAGTGAGTTGTTCAGTTTGTGAAAACTGTCAGCTGTCTTGAATGCTTTTTCCTTCACAATAATCTCATGAAAATTATTCAGGAAAAGTTTTCCAACAATTTTCGTACTAATATGCAGCAATAATTGCTTCTCGAACACCCTTACTTATGTCTTACTTTCTTGGCATTGTGTTACAAGACTCCTAAATGTTTTCAACCAGAAACCATCAAAGCATCTGCTTTTATAGAGGTCTGCATAACATAACTACCGCAAGTAGGGAATTCGTTGGTCAGTTTCAACAAGTGTTGTAATTTCTCCACTGCAAATCTTGAGTTCCCAAAACATGTGCTTGTGTACGTTCTATCTCTAGGCGCAGATCTTGGTGGTCTGATGGATCTGGAGTCTCTGTACCGCGGCGTGGAACAGAGTATCAACCACACACGAGCAGGGCGAGTGCGCAGACAGAGCCTTGACAGAGCCTACAACATCGAGGTGCTGCTTGGCGTCGATGACTCCGTGGTCCAGTTTCACGGGAAGGAACATGTGCAAAAGTACCTGCTTACACTCATGAACATCGTAAGTAGAACTCTTAAAGGTATAAAGACAAACGTATATACATGGGCAGAAGGATAGGATCCGTAGCGATGCACACATCATATGCAGGTTCCCAAATATTTGAAATTTACTTTTTTTTTCTTGCCGTAAAAACTGATTAAATGAGAAAATATGTCCATTTGAGCTAAATGGAAAGTCACAGAGAGGTCAGGGGAAGAAGGTGACACATACACAAACACACAGAACACACACATGCAGCTCCCGCACGAAGATTCAATTCCCTTCCTACATGTTCTCGTCCAGCAATCAGCCGCAGGTAATCCTTTCTTCTTTATCTGAATATGATGAGATTTCAATTGTGTATAAGTGTCTGTGTAAGTTGAGCCGCTTGTGCTAAAGGGGCTCCTAAGTATTATTTCATCAGGCTTTGTGTCATGTCATCATTCGTGTGTGTGTGTGTGTGTGTGTGTGTGTGTGTGTGTGTGTGTGAGAGAGAGACAAAAAGTTGCAGAAACAGCAGGTAGTGTGCTCCGGGCCACAACAACACTTAGCAGTCACACTCCCAGGTGTTGTTACAGTTGTGTGTGTGTGTGTGTGTGTGTGTGTGTGTGTGTGTGTGTGTGTGTGTGTGTGTGTGTGTGTGTGTGTGTGTGTGTGTGAGTGTACATCAGCTTCTATGCACGCCCACACAACTGCACACTGCTGACTTTAATCTTCACAAATTAAACCTGTGGTGAGAGGGCTTTTGTTTTTTGTATTTTTTTTTTCTTTTAGCATGCATGCATTTGTATGTGAGCGTGCATCTGTTTGTGTGCATGCTGCTGTTTGCTTTTGCTTGTACTGCGACCCACTGCGTGCAGAACTAATCTCCGACTGTTAAGCAGGTGCGAGCGCTGAGCAGCAAATCCTACCGCACGTCTTTGTCTCAGTTCTGTGCTTGAGAAAGAACAAGAGCCGCTGTGCTCCCTGCCTCCCTTTTTAGATATTTGTTAGACAATGTAGGAGAAGGGAATATGCAGCCCTGTCACAGTCCCTCTTTAATCTGTGGAAAAGAGTTGCAGAGAAAGAGGGAGAAGTATTTTTAACAGCACATTCAGAATAAATTACTGACAACCAGATAAACAGAAATAAATAAATAAGGGCTTCCTCCCACGCGTGGCATCTGCGCGACTTTCTTCTTAAAAGTTTGCGATGCTCACTTCAGGATGGGTGTGCTCCTGTCTAACTCGCTGCTTCTCTGGAGTTCTCCCCCTCTCCCAGGATCTCGGCTTGATCGCGCTGTTACTCCTCCCCGATTTGGATAGTTTATAGCAGCAAATCCTCAATGATGTGGAGAAACTTTCTAAGTATAATGTTAGCCATAAAGGTTTTTAAGCTGACACACTGTAAAATGGACATTCAGGGTAAACGGAGGGATCTCTAAAGAGAGATGGCTACAGCTGCACCAACTTCACAGTAAAGACCGAAAGCTTTTTTGTTTTTATTTTACATTCGGTCTTTACTGCAGCCAACAGCTCTCTCTTGGCGCTTTCACATTCCAGTAACATTTATGCAACCTATAATCTTAAAATTACTAAATTCAAACAGCGCCATCTCATCTACTTCAAACAGTGACACTGTGACAGGATTTACATGCTGTTGAAAGGAGATTTTTCAAGCAAATTGCAGTTGTTTACTAAATCCAAACAAGCAGTTTTAGAATCGTAATAGGGATCATAAGAGAGTTCATCCAGAACAAAGTGACTAAACAACTGTCTCACAGTGAAGAGTATGTACCCCAGGCTCCAAAACCAAGGTCTCGCAGCTTACTCTGTCTCAGCCCTGTTTATATCTGGCATTAAAATCCATTCTGAGCGATCCGATCACAGGTGGGCAGTCTTAAGTACAGGTGCGAAGTTACCTGTGATGCATTTGAGGACGCACAAAGACCCGATTGCTCAAGTTGCACTCAAAGGCAGTCTGGGACGCATGACCACAATGTGTCCTAGGCCACATTAAAGTGGCACCTGCATACCTGTCATCGTCTCTCTAGGTGGAAGTAGCTTTTCCTTAATGTTTAAGCTCAGTTTAATGCATTCCTGCAGGTACAAAACAACGCATTTGGTCTTGGCAGGTGTAAATCATACCTGTTTATTTGCAAGTAGGGTGAGGGAATGGGATCCAATCATGAGTTGGCACTCAAGATGAATGTGGAGACGCATGTTAATGTCAGGTGTGAACAGATGCGATTGGACCTGGCTGTTACTTATCACATATTACCAGGTCTAAAAAGGGCCTTCGTGTCTTGACCTGTTTTCTGCGTGTTTCTTTGGTGTTGCTAAAACTCTCATCTTTCCATGGGGTGTTTCCTGGCAGTGCTAAATGTTGCTCTTGAGTTCATCACAGCTACTGTATGGATGGATTGAATGGTTTTTATTAAAGAGCTCTAAAACATTTATGTTCATGAGGGAAATCAGGTGACTCACCGCCTCTTATTGTCCAATCAGCATAAAGCAGAGCAGTGACGTTGATGCCAATGTCAGCATCACTTTTTGTCAATATGGCTGCTGTTTGCAGGAACTAATGTTTCTTTTAGATGGCGTAACAATAAAAACATTTTAAAAAATGGCAACAACTTACTGTAAAGGTTGAGAAATTGTACAATTGTTGATTTTCTAGCAGCTGGTTTGATCACAAAAATGATATGTCCTGTTATTCAGGACCCTTATTATTAAGGGTCCTGAATATTATTATTATTATTCAATAAGGTGGCACCATAAAGACTGAAATTGTCAATTGAATCTTCCAGTATTAAAGAAATTACTGACGTGAATTTGAATTTGATAGTTTCATTGCTAATTGTGTAACATCATAGTCACATTTTAACCAATTTATTCAATTGATTAATGATTTGTAAGTGATGAATTTAAAATCAACAGCTGGAAACCCATTTGTTAGTTTGACCACAGTGTATGTATAACAAAACATTCGGGAAAAAGGAATACATTTATAATATTACTGTCTATATCCATCAGTAGCAACTGTATGAACACACACACACATGGATGGATGGATGGATGGATGGATGGATGAATGGATGGATGGATGGATGGACAGAGACAAATAAAGAACATTACCAACACCAGCGCCCCCTGAGATTTTTTTCAGGAGCCACTACTGGTGAAAGGTAACAGCATCCTGCTGGTGAGGCTAAAAGAACACCTTTATAAATCTTGAGATTATAAATATCTGGGGTTTGTAGAGACGTAAAACAGTTTCTGTTACGACTCTCGTTACCAAATCTTTGATTTATTTATTTATTTATTTTTGCTTGGAGTACAACATTACCGAGTTATAACTTTCCATCGTTGTGCAATTTGCTGACGTGTTTGTCTTAATTTTTTTTATGGTCAAGTCAGTGTTGTTTTTTCGTTTTTATTATCTCAAGATAAAAAAACAACAATTTTGAAAATGCATTTTTTTTAAAAAACGTAGAGTATGATGTTCCCTGCATTCTGAGATGAAACCTGTTCACGTTCAGCATCTGTTGTGTAGCCATAGAAATGATAAACAAAGGGGTTGCATCTCAGTGCAAGACGTGTGCAGACGACGGGGTCTTCACTGTTTTTGGCAGGACGTCAAACCCCTCCCACCAATAACCATTAGGTCCTTCTGCAAAGTTCAGCAGGCGTGTCGAAATGTGTGTACATTAAGTTAAATGTGTCTTGGTAAGCTTTCTCTGCTTCCCTCTCCATTCCCTTTAATTCAGTTACATTTCTATTGTTATTTTAATACTTGAATAGATTTTATCTTTACACTGAATTTGATACAGTGAACAAGATTATAAAAAAAGAAACAGAAAGCAGAAGTGTTGAACTAAACTCAACCCGTGGTACTAGAGGATGGTAGTGACAACGGCGTGTTAAATACTGTGACATAAACCGTGCACTGCGTCCGTAACGCTGTAATCTTCCTAAACATAATGATGATAGATGCTGTTACCTGTGGTGATCTGTCTGTCTGCCTGTCTCTCTCATCCATTAGGGGAAACATTTAGAGGGGTGCAGCAAAGTGTTAATCACTTTCTCTGTGTATATTAATAGTTGCTGCTGAATAGGGTGGTGTGTGTGTGTGTGTGTGTGTGTGTGTGTGTGTGTGTGGGTGTACGTGCATCCATTCTTCGTATTGATGAGACCTTATGTGCACTTTGTCAGCACCTTTTATTACTCTAACGTGCAATAACCCTCATTTGTGTAAAAGGTGTTCCATATTATTCTGTTTTTTTTTCAAGGAGCCGACGAAAAGTCATTTTATAAAAAAGTAAAAGTCATATTCTCTAGTGGTGGGAAGAGCTGGGAAAGGAGATGTAGTCTAGGTAATTATCAGACTCCTTGTTACTTGGAAGGGCCATCGATGCTTCGTTAAAGGCACTCTCAAATTCTAGGTTTCAGCTGAAAAATGTTTCCAGGCATGTTGACAGAAAGATGTAGAAAATCTGTCCAATTAATGTAGCGCTCCAGCCAGATTTTATTTGATGACTCAGTTCTGTCTCATCAACAGCTGAGAGTGTTTTTAATACTTTTTTTTTTCTTTTACTTGTTTCTTGGTTAAATTGTATTTCTTATTTCAGTAAATGAAGTCCACTTTTTACAATAAGCTGATTACGACACTAGAGATCAAATTACGAAGCTTTCGGACCATATCGTTATTATTACAAAATTAGCGTACATCTTATGTAACCCCCAATGAAAGTGCTCCTGCTGCTCATCCTTATTCCTGTATATGATATGAAGATTAAAGGGTGGGATTTGTGTTGTAACTGCACTGCGATGGACTTGTCTTTTGTTCATGGATTTCAGTCTGAGCTGTCCATACTTTTCTCTGTCTTGTGACATTCATATTATTGAGTGATCTTACTCTTTCTCTCACTTTTTTTTTTAACTTATTGTTTTATTGTGTCGCTAAAGTTTTAAAGGCACGCTATGTAACAGTGCAGCTCCAGACCAAATTTGAGCAGCATCTCATGAGAAAGTTAGTGTCAACCCCTGGTGTAAGTCACGAAGACGTGCTCTGTAAATACAAAAAGGTGTAACAACTACCATTATAACTGTCCTATGAACATTTGGTTGTGCTACCTATAGTTGTTTATCTTACTCCTTAATTTGATAAATAAGAGTTATCTTCATCGTGAAAACCCAAAAGCAGTTGACTGGATCACCCACATGGTCTCCAAACCACCTTTGTCAAAAAAAAACTGGCAACTGGTTTATTTAAAAATGGACTGAGAGACGACTGAGCAGTTCATTTAACTGAGAGACGAAAAAGCAGTGCAAGCTGTTTGTGCAGTGATGTGTACAAAACACGAAAATAAAAGACAAAGAACATGGGGAAAAGGATGAATTGGCACACGTGGGCAGCAGGGATTGTCTATGCTGCAGAAAGCGGGGTACGAGTCAAAAATCATTGACAAAATCACTATTAGACATTTGAATTATAGCTTTAATTCATATGATTAGAACGTTACTGATTTGTCTTATAGCTACATAAGAAGACACATGATTTGATAGTTTAGCATGTCCGTACTGTTACAGTATATTTTTGTTGGTACACACATCTCAGTAAGTCCATGGGTCAGTTTTTTTTCATGAATTTTTTTAGTGGTCAGTTAGTCCTCGGCAGCTTCTCTGTATTATACATCCAGCTCCTTGGAAATGTCATTGTGCATGATGGAAAAAACAAAAAAAGAAAAAGCCAAAGTTAGGCTCAAGGGATGTTTCAGTGCCTTTCTGTATATGTGTGCACATGCAAATTTGTTTCTCTTTAGAGTGGAATTCAGGGTGGCAAGGCCAACTGAAAGTCAAGTGCTCCTAATAGGCCCGTTTCCAAGGAAGTGGCTTGGATCAGGCAAAATGCAGACTGAACCTCACGGCCTACAGACTATATATATATATATATATATTGATAGATAGATAATCAAAAAATATATCCTCCGCAGTTTTGTTTTTTTTTTACTTTATAAGACCAATTCTTATAGTTGGAAATTTGTAACTAAATCATACCGAATGTCTTTCAATGACCTTTGAATTAATAATGATTTTTCTATCTAAACTAGAAAGAAAAGGCTGAATTCCTAAGCTCTACTAAATAGTGTAAAAGAGCTTAAAACATACATACACATATTGTTGATCCACTGATTTCTGTTCACCAGAAGACCCAAACAGCAATTATTTTGCCCTTACTGCTCCCCATGACATTTGGATAAGCGCTTCCACTGAGAGTTGTCATCCTTCCTTAGTTCTGTTCCACATGACAATCAAAAAGCATCGTAAAGAGAAAAAAAAAACATTACTCAAACAAGATGCTTAATTAAATATTCATTCCATCTACCCAGCAGTGTGCCCACTTTATCAGGAATAACACATGCAGACAAGTATGCAGGTTCTCGGTTATACCTGCGGTTGATTTAGAACCAACCATTGGCCTAACACCTTTCTTTTTAACCCAATAAATTAACATAGCATGCATGTATTTGGACTGTGGAAGAAAGAAGTATGACACAAACCTACACATACACAAAGACAGGTTGCAAGCTCCACAAAGACAGGCCCCAGTTGTCCTTGGGACAGGTACATTCCTGCTGTGAGGCAGCGGCACTACGCTTTGTAATAATCAGCTCCGGGGCCATGTACATCAGAGTGCTGTATACAGAGCAGTAGTATGTGCTGTCTACTTGTCACGGTCAACAACCAACCTACGTTTAGATTTGCACCCCATTCCTCTCTTATGGTACCTTTCAATGACGTTATGGTCCTATGTTACACATCGACAATGATGGAGCTGCTCACACAGCTAAATTAAAAACAGCTCGGCACGTTTTTACATTTCATTGTCCATCTGAAGAAAAGAAGCACTGGCCATCTTCAACGTCTCTGTCATGGTGCACAGTTAATTCGGCTGTTAGTGTTAGTTCGCCCATGGCACTACCTGGCTAATCATTAGTGCTTTTACAGTGGTCATTTGAACATGTTTTTTCAACAGTGAAACTAATTATAATGTCACTAATTGTAGATTGAATCAGACAGAGGAATGAACAGATTGAAAGTTCTGAATCCAGGCAAATATTGGCTAAATGATACACAAAAGATGTTCAAGAGATTTGTTTACCGGCGGTTCAAAGGGAATGTTTCCGTTAGAACAGTCAAGTGATTGTCTTTCCAGTTTCTGACTTCTCTAAAGCTCTCTGTTCTACACCGACATTGCTGTTGGACTTTTTGAGCCTGATTCTGGCAGTTCTTTAGCTGCTGACTATCACTCAACACTTACTTCACTATTGGCTGTCAGTACGTTCATTCGTAGGATATTTTTGTGAATGGAGGACTGATCCTGATGCAGCTGCAGCTCCACTGATGAGACTTTTTGTTTCCATGCATTACATGCCAGCTGAACTGTTTAATTCGTATTAATTGAGAAAGTCTGTTAAAACAGCTGGGAATTAGAAAGTGGGCTTTTGTGTTTGTGTTTTGTAAGAGTAACCATCTACTGCTGTTACAGCTGTTAGCTCAGTGAACATAGGGGTACCGATTCACCAGTCATTTTTCTTTTTGCAGAGAAAACAATCATGTTTGTTCAGTCTGAGCTCAGCTGAACTGTGAAGTGAATGGATTGTTTCAGTAATTGATTTAGATAAGTTCTCCTAAAACCTTTTTTTGTGTGTGTGTGTGGGGGGGGGGTTGATCATCAGACTATGTGGGTGCAGAAGAAACGATACTTTAGATCCTTTTTTAGAGGAAAGTAGTGCAATAGGTTTCTTATCAAAGATGACAAGGACCAGCAACGAGTCCAAAAGCCAGAATTGCTAAATACAAAGTAGTGAAAGTTTCACTGTCACTTTCTCTTGAATGTGTTGCAGACCTGACTCACTCAGAAAGATTTTCTGTGTTCACATTGTGTTGGTGGTCGTTTTAAAAATAATAGTGTAGTATTTGAAATATTTGTCCCCAAATATGCATTTCTGTGTCCAATCAGACTGGAAGTATGAGCATACAGTTTCCCACTTCGTCCTATTTAGGGTCATGAAGGTCTGCTGGAGCCTGTCCTGGCTGTCTTTGTGCAGCAGGCAGTGTACACCCTGGATGGACCTGGACAGGTTGCCAGTCCATCCCTGGGTCACCTTACAAATCTCATGTAAGAAAAACAAAACATAGACAGTCTTAGTTTGAGCTTTCCAGAATAATTACAGGACACATAAAACCATGATCCAGTGTTGCAATAATGTCTTGCAACTCCAAGTATCACTCATATTTCCTTATATAATTTGCTGTTTTATGCAAAGGTGAATGTCCAAAAGTGTTGCTGCCTTTCATCGCAGTCAATGTTTTTCCAACCTGCAAAAACTCAGATGCCTATTAAAACGTCTTAATGTAAAAAGCAACTTACTCTGAAACCTGCTAATGTCGTTGTCATTTTATTTCAAACTGACAGATGTTCCTATAATTATTCAAAGAACATGCAACGCAGAAAGTCAAACGTGATTTTTTTTTCTTTTTTTTTTCCTAACAAATTGCAAAGTTGTTTCTCCTTTATGCCCCAGACGTGTTTACATACTGATGTAATGAATGAATTGGTTTCAGACAGTTTGTCATTAATAAATGAGAGTACAGGCTTGAAGTAATACCACGGCGTACTTTCTGAATAAGAGGCAGGGATTTCCAACTTTACACTACACGTAAAAAGAGCATAATCTTGCTTTAGAGCTGGGTTTTCTTTTTCATAAAAAGTAGTTCTTTACAACTTCATAATTCATGTTTTCTAAGAATGCATCATTTCCATTCCTTTTAAAGCTCTTTCTCTTTTCCCCCTTTCCCTCTGTGCTCCGTCTCCCCTCTGCGCTCAGCTTCGTCTCTCCTCCTCTTCTGCCTCTCTGTGTCTATTCGTAGCATTCCTCAACTCTCCCTCATACCTTTCTCCTGCTGCATGCCTCTGCAGTTTTGTTCCTCATCTCTGTACCTTTGTGTGTGTACAGTTTGCATGTGTGCCTTTCTCTGCAGCGTGTCCATCAGCCATCTCATTATAGCTGTCTGTTTTTACATCCCTTTGCCTCATTAAGCACCAAACACAGCCTCTGAGGACAGCAGGGCTTCACTTCAGTGCCAATTTACCCCTCTTGCTCTCTCTCTCTCTGTCACTCACTCACTCACTCACTCTCTCGATCTCCCTCTGTCTTTGCTGTGTGTGTGTGTGTGTGTGTGTGTGTGTGTGTGTGTGTGTGTGTGTGTGTGTGTGTGTGTGTGTGTGTGTGTGTGTGTGCGCTCTCTAATCTCCCTCGTCACACATTACCTTGTTTCTTTGCATTAGGATCCTTCCATCCTTTACATCTTCTTCAGCTCCTTTTCATATATTATGCTCCAACAGAGTTTCATAAATATTGTTTTAGTTTCTTCTCCTCTCCTCATGTGTTGCTGACGGGAAACTTCCGTCCAATCCTTCTTACACTGTCATTTCTAATAGGGGACACTTCAAGACAAGTACATTGTGGGTTACCAAAGGATTTAGTTCAGACCATAAAGTCATTTTAAAAGAAATAGAGCTTTTGATTGTGAACAATATTTCCGAATAAAAACCGTAAAGGACTATCTTTATAGTCTTTACAGGTCGCCAGTCTATCCAGGGCCACATACAAACAACCAATCACACTCACATGCACACCTAGGGAGAATTTTTAGAATGTTCAATTAACCTACTCTGCATGTTTTTGGACTGTGGGAGGAAGCCGGAGTACCCGGAGAAAACCCACGCAAGCACGGGAAGAACATGCAAACTCCACACAGAAAGACCCACCGGGCCGGGAATTGAACCGGGAACCTTCTTGCTGTGAGGCAACAGTGCTAACCACTAAGCCACCGTGCCGCCATGTGTGTGTGTAAAACCATAATAATTAATCATGTGGTCATTGTGGGTTTTCACAACCTTTGACAAGCAACAGCTTATAACTTTGTTTTCGCTGTGTCATTATTTATTCAAACAAAATATATAAATCAACGGGTCAAAACTAAGTACTTCCTTATTCCTTCCAAAATAAGACCTACATCTCAAACTCTACAGACTTCACTGAGCAGGTTAAATGTTGATGTTCATGACAGCAGAACTAAAACAAAGGTTGAATAAAAGAACTGATGTTCACCAAACACCATCTGAACAAACCACCAGACTTTGGAAAAATGTCCAATGTCCAGATGAGGACAAAGTGGTGTTGTTTAGTCGTCATGCACAGTGTCATGTTTTGCAAAAACCAAACATTTCAGCAAAAAAACATATAGCCGCTGTGAAGCGCAGAGCTGGAGGGCTGATGATTTGAGATTCTTTTGCAGCCAGAAGGCCCGCACTGCAAAAACCCTTTTAACAAAAAAAGTTTTTAAAAAAATCTTGTTTCAAGAAAATGAGAAGACTATTTTAGACCATGTTGCTAGTTCTAAGAAGTCGTGTTAAGAAAATATTTCCTACCCCATTGGCAGGAATACTTTTTCTTAAAATCGGACAATATTGACTAGATTTATGAATATTAGACGTGTTTCGTGAGGGACTGTCTTTGCATTGCTGTCATTGAGTTGACCAGGAGCTCTTCTGTATACGAGAGTATTCCGGAGACAAATGTGACATCGTCCGCTAAAGCTTGATCAAACATGATGCCCAGGACACCAACAAATCTACATCGGAATGGCTTAGTGTTGTGGCAGGACTTTAAGAGGCGTGTGCATAAGCAAATGTCTCGTTGACCACGAACACCTCAATGAACTAAAGCTGTGATGTAAAGAACAAGCAGAAACCTCTCCACAACAACATGAGAAGCTGATCAAATTACACATCAAACGATTACTTGGTAAAGGTGGGATGACAAGCTATTGAATTTTGGGAATACTTTTCTTTTTTCTTTTGCCTTAAATCTTCTGTTTTTTAACATCTTTACCTCATTTTCATGTTTTCTCTGTGTCGCACCAGGTGAATGAGATCTACCATGACAAGTCTTTGGGAGCGAAAATCAATGTGGTACTAGTACGGATAATCATGCTGGGTTACGGCAAGGTAAGCCCCAACAACATACACGTCCAACTGAGAAGCTGACTGAGATGTAGCTCCTATGTCTTCTCACCCCATCAGCCCTATCTGTGATACTAAGGGTTTTCTACAATCACTTCAAGTACCTAAAGCCACACGCAAACTCATAAACAAACACGCAGACATCCGGGGGCACACTTATCAGCACATGTTGATGCCCAGAGCCTCTTATTCCAGTGGACTGAGCAAAAGAGGAACTAAAAGCATGCAGCATCTCAAGGGAGTGTTTCAGAGTCGCGAGCCTGCACAGTGCAGCACCAAAGCGCACAGAAACTCTGCCTGTTATGCAATCAGCGCTCTTCCCTGTAGGTTGCAGCACAAAAATCATGGTCCAGAGTAAGATAGACAATCTGATAAACCTGCATCATTCATAAAGGAGAATCATTTTTTTGTTCTAACTGTAACTCCATCTGCATATTTGTGATGTGGACAGGAACGGTGGAAGGTTGGAATTCGCCCGGCAGATGATATGAAGGGTTTTATTGCTGGATAGGTGCTCTGTTGTACTGCTTTAGCCATAGATACAGTCCCAGCTGAACTCTGGAGAAACACACACACACGCACAACACAACATTGGTCATTCTGGGCTGGCCCTTATGTAGCTTCAGCCAAAGCTCAGGCTGTCCATCATTCCCAATTACCGTAGCAACTGAGCTGCACCCAGACATCCTGCAGATTGGCTATGTGACCCTGAGCGCAGACGCACTCACACACACCCACACTTCACTCACGCGGTCCAACACAACATGTGCACACTGCTGCGAGCACGGTGAGAATCATGGAAATACACTCAAGTACACACACACGCAGCTGATGAACTCTGGAAATGACCTGCGTGTCTGAGGGGGCATATATTACACTCCACCGTGTGTGCAGAGACGGATCAGATGCATCACTTACAGTAACTGTGAATTGTAAATGTGTGAAAAATGTGAGTAGGTAATTTTTTCAAAAGTAAAATGGTTATAGTGAAAAATAGGGGATTTCAAAGAAAAGGAGGGAAGGTAAGCAAAAATCCTAATAGGAAGAGCGTAAGAGGTGAAGGTAAAAACAAAGAGTGTTTCCACAAGTGTTAGAAACTATATCCTCGTGATTGAATCTATAATACTAACTAAACATGTTTTAACCTATAAGTGCATAGCCTATTAAATGCCACGTTTTTGTTCATTTTCATGGTCTAAAAAAATTATTAATTCATGAACATATTATTATTTTTGAGCATCTCTCTCAGATCCTGCCTGTGTGTGTGATACAGTGCGATTTATCCAACAGATTCTGCCATGAAAACACAGTAACACTGCCCCCTAGAGGATGGATTAAAATGTACAAAATTTGAATGTTTTTGTTTTGTTTAGTTTTTTTTCACTATATTTACACAGTGTTCTCTCCTTGTTTGTTTGTTTGTTTGTTTGTTTATTTGGGTTTTTTTTTTTGGTTTTTTTTGTACATTTCTCTCTTGTCCCAGTCCATGAGTCTGATTGAACTGGGGAATCCATCTCAGAGTCTGGAGAATGTGTGTCGCTGGGCCTTTCTGCAGCAGAAGGAAGAAACAATCGATGCTGAATATCATGATCATGCCATTTTTCTCACAAGACAGGAATTCGGCCCCACGGGCATGCAGGGTATTTGAGCATATGTACACAATCTAATGACTTTTATGCAATGCATTCTCATGCTTTTGAAAGTATCATAGGTGCACAAGGAGAGCTCATTTTGCTTTGTGTAGCCATATAGTGCACAGTGGCTTTGGTGGTTTGTGCAGCAGAGTACAGACTAAAAGTTAAACCCACAGGAAAGGCCTTTAAAGGCAGTGGCCTAGCTATCCAGAAGTCCTTCAGCCGCCCTTGTGCACAGCCGTCAGCAGCAGAAAATCAATATACAGAGAAGCCACAGCTCTGCAATTAAAGGCAGTACAGGACAGACAAGCACGCAGGGAGCAGAAGATTGGCATGTGTAGAGGTTGAAGCCTCCACAGGAAACATGTTTTCCCTTAAGTGTGCAGTCCACACATCTTTGTGTGTACATGTGTTTGTTTGACGTACATTTAATAGTATTAGGATTAAGTGAGCAGTCACCTCAATCAGTTTGATCATACTTGTCAGTTTGTTTGTTGTTGTTTTTTGTCTGACATGAGATTGCAATTAAATTAAGCATTTCAGAGAAGTTCTGGTGTATTATTAAATTTCTAAAATGTGGTAATATATCAAAATGCATTGGGTTAGTGTGCATTAACAATATACTCTGTTAAATGAGCCAAAAGAGAACACAACTGAAATGTAACACTAACGGAGCTGCGGCCTATTGTCAGGTCAAACATGTTTGTGATGTTTACGATTCTCTTTTTGATTGCTTCAGTACATAACGGCGAGTTCATAAAACATTAACATTGCATGCCTCCTCTTGGTTGCCAAGGTTATGCTCCAGTGACAGGGATGTGCCATCCAGTGAGGAGCTGCACTTTGAACCACGAGGACGGTTTCTCCTCGGCCTTTGTGGTGGCCCATGAGACCGGACATGTGTAAGTTCAGCTAAGACGTACTCGTGCCTGGCTTTATGTTGCAGCAAAAAGACAACAGCGCTGCCCGTTGATGGACTGCGTTGATTCATCTCAGTTTTGGTCCAATGGTCAATATCTGAGTGAATCGCCGCTGCCTTCTTCTCTTTGCTCCTTGCTCCTCTCCTCCCACACGCTCCCAATCTGTCTGTGCTGGTTTGTCTCCTCTCCCTTCACGTCTCTCCTGTCCTCTTTTCTCTCTTCTGGGTCTGCGTAGGCTGGGGATGGAACATGATGGTCAGGGAAACCGCTGCGGCGATGAGGTGCACATGGGCAGCATCATGGCCCCACTGGTCCAAGCTGCCTTCCACCGGTTTCACTGGTCCAGATGCAGCATGCAGGAGCTGGGACGCTACCTTCAGTGAGAAACATCCTCACACACACATGCATGTAAAGCAGGATTTAATTACACTGGTTTTTAAAGGTCAGCTATGAAATCAGCATATTAAATTTACATAGAGTTGAGGATTTTCTGCAAGTTTTCAAGTTGTCTTTTGGTCTTCTAAGAATTTAAATATGAGCTGCACTTTTACAAGCTCCCAAAAGCGCTTGATTGAAGTCACTGCTGCCAAAGAATATTTGACTAGATATTAACCCCTTGATGCCTGTATTGAAATTGAAATTTGAAATATTGAAATTAAAAACACTCCCAATTCTCTTTTAAAAGTTTTCTATTTATTGTACTTCTAAGAATATATTCAAGGTGTCTTTTCCTCCCACCACTGTGAACGTTTAATGAGTGTGTTTGCTAAAGTCCCCAGAAGCTTAATTTATTAACTGTGTTATAAACTTAAGCCTGTTTTGATTGTTATCACATTTAATTGCACAATAATTTAGAAAGCAGGTTCATTCCAAGTGGTTCACATACTTTTTTCTTGATACTGTATGTATCATAAATACAGCTTTCCATTGTTCACGTGACCAGTTAGGCAATTTGTTTTTTTGGGGTTTTTTTTTTTAACATGTCAATTTCAGCTTAATCCACATGCCCTTAAACCCTATATAAACTAATTCTGCTACATGTAAACATAAAGCCAAAAGTGTAAAATGATAGAAATCTGTTAAGCTTCAAGCACAACCCCAGCAGAACTTGGAGAACGCTCACCGGGTGAGCTTGTTGCTTGAAAGCACAGCCCCTCTGTAACCAGAGCGGAGACTAGAGGGTACGCTGATAAGATGAGGACGTCCTCCTGGCACGCAGCGAGAGTCAAGTGACTCCTCAGGTAACGCTGTGTCTCACCATCTGGTGTTCGTTACAAGCTTTCTAGGAGAAATGTGTGCAGATGTAAAATAAATGTAGGTTTAAATGGGATTCCGGGTCAGTAATTAATTACTGAACACTAATTTAATCTTTAATTTAATCTTTTCATGCCTGACTATGCAACTATGTAGAATTTGTTGGTTATTAATCATTACTCATAAAACTTGTGCCAATATCAAGTCCAAGATATGATGGGATTTATTCGGGTAAAATTATAAAGTCAAACCCGTGTTGTTCCAATCAAATCTCTCGTTTTACTTTTTTAACTACACAGAATTCAACCATTTGCATTTATTTATGAATAAATTCCATAATTCGTGCTTACAGTGTTGGGTACTGCTACCCCTTACCGAGAAGGCAGGAAAACAAACTTGACTCTTTCCCTCCTCTTCCAGTTCCTACGACTGCCTCCGTGATGACCCGTTTGACCACAACTGGCCGTCGCTGCCTCAACTCCCTGGTTTGCACTACTCAATGAATGAACAGTGCCGCTTTGACTTCGGCGTAGGCTACACGATGTGCACCGCGGTAAGAGATGCCGATAGCCTGACAATTCCTTTACCGGTTTACTAGCACTTACAAGCCGCACCGACATGCTGAGGGCGACTGCCGCCAGTCAAGCTGAGCATCCTTTTATCTTCTCAGATCAAATGTCAATACAGTCCGTTGTGAATCCCAAGAGATCATCAACGTTCTGGCAAAATCGCTTTGAAATAGTGATCTTGAGATTATTTAGAATTTCCCTGTGGTATTTAAATTTTTATGGGAATGTTTGAGCCCGGAAGGTTGCCCTCATTGACTGAGCCTGGTAGTGACATCTCTCTCTGATTTACTCTGGACTTCAATGAGCCACGCGTACTTAGGTATTCACATTCTTCTGATGTCCTCTGTTTCCTCTCCCGGCCACTGGTGGGATTGACATCTTGCTTAAAAGCAGGTAATTGGTTTTGATAGCTGTTTTTTTTTTTTCTTCCTGTTTTGTTAATGTTAACACAACGCACCTATTCATTATGGCAGTGCCGTTGTCCTGTTACCACAGTGCCTTTACACGAATCTGACACTAAGACTACTTTGTAAACACAACCGAAACCTTAGACAAGCTACACCTTGCTGCAGCCTCTTGCCTGGCATCTTTAACTTCCCTCCAGCCTACCTTACCTTCTCTTTAACTGTGAAGCCACTGTGGCACTCTGTTGCAAAGCTGTTGCTTGATTAACTAAAGGTTGTTTCTTTTTCTTTTTCTTTTTTTTTTTTTGCGGGGAGTGGGGGGGGGGGGGGGGCGGCTTTGCACACATTGCTAGATTACCCTCTATTCTCTTGTCAAACTCATTCCCCTCAGCTACAAAAGGCGGGCCAGTCAGGATCCCAGGTAAGGTAACCGAACCTTTGGGAAGACGTGTGGCCCGTCATGTATTTCTCAGATTTTTATTTTCTCTATTTGTCCACTGAAGTGTTTGTAACGTTGCTCCTTGCTTGTTCTGTTTTACTGTTTTTACTTCTTGTTTCTCTGTTCGACCCATTTGTCTTATTTTGGATCGTAGTCTGCAGGATTCTAAAACGCTCATATTTTAGGAGAAAGCGGCTCTAAAATTCCCTCAAAACACCATGATCCTGTTGGTTCATTGGTGCGGTGGTTACGGTTTTGTTCAGCACTTGAACAATACCATGGCCCGAGTACTTGCCTGCAAATCTATGCTAAATCACTGCAGCACTGGCAGGAAGAGCCTCATTATATTGGCACTCTCAAGACTATAAATGAGCGGAAAAGGTTGGAGGGCTGTCTCTCCCATCCAAGGGAAAGGGCTTACCCAGAACAGAAACGGTTTTTCCATGTTTCCCTTCAGCTTTTAGGATCCTACAGTTTGATTACCTACCACAGTCCTGGCCATTGATTGTGACTCTCCTTCTGACCTGTAAAGGTCCCCCAGGATCATGGCAGTTAGGGAAGTCTGTGGAAAGGAGGGGGGAGGGCATGTCCCTCAGAATATAAATCCAGCTCAGTTTAGCGGTGTCCTCGTCTTCATATCGGACGAGGAGAAGAATTCGGTCCTCCTTCTGTGTCTAGAGGCTTTTACAGGTCACTCAAACCAGATCTTTTGGCTTTTTTGCCCTCTGACCTCTGTTGTGGTGTTATTAAACCATCGTTTGTCTCACTATGAGAGGCTTGTCTCTCTTTATCATCCATTAGTTACATTTGCATGAATTGCTGTTTTTGTTTTTGTTTTGTTTTTTTTATTTGTTTTTTTTTCCAGTGGAGTGCAGTGTACGGTTCAGGTTTGGTGTATTTTATTGTTGGCTCTAATACTGTAGTGGCTACTGTTGCTGTGATATTTCTCTTCCCATCTCTCCTTCCGTCTTCTTTTTTTAGTGTTTAGCACCATCTCAGCTTTATTTCATTCTGGTTGCCCGGTTTGTTTCTTGCAAGTTGTGATTTTTTTTTTTTATTGTAAAGGGTCCTTTATCTGTGCCCCGCAGTATCGCACGTTCGATCCATGCAAGCAGTTGTGGTGTAGCCACCCAGACAATCCATTTTTCTGCAAGACCAAGAAAGGACCACCCATTGACGGAACCATGTGTGGCAACGGAAAGGTATTGATACATTGCTGCATAAACAGGATGTTGAAGAAAAAGCAGTTTGATCCCCGATATCCAAACGCTAAATTTAGGATGTGTTGTTGGTCTGCTGAAGCACTGCTTTAAAGGTCACTGTATCTGGCTGACTCCTGACATCATGAAACAAGATGGGAATTGGGGCTCATGGAGCGAGTTTGGCCAGTGCTCTCGCACCTGTGGCGGCGGGGTGCAGTTTCGCACACGTGACTGTGACAATCCAAGGTATGAAAGTGTTTTACACTGTGCATATAAGCATTTGTTGCAAGCTGTGCTTAACTGTACAGTTAAGTTAAATTTACGTCAGCATACGTTTTTGATATTTGTTGCACTCACTCCTTATGGACTCTCATATTTTATTTATTTTTGGCTCAATATTTCAAGTTAAAAGCCCACAGTTGGTTCAGAAATAAAACCTAATACTCTTTTAGCCTGATAGAGAATTCTTGTGCTCCTGCCCTGCCCTGACTCCAGACCAGCCAACGGAGGCAGAACCTGTGTGGGGGCAACCTACCAATTCCAGATGTGCAACACCAATGAGTGTGAAGATATCTACAGTGACCC
The DNA here is from genome assembly GCA_014839995.1 of Xenentodon cancila. Lineage (NCBI taxonomy): Eukaryota > Metazoa > Chordata > Actinopteri > Beloniformes > Belonidae > Xenentodon > Xenentodon cancila. The sequence goes on from CM026205.1 coordinate 17,580,388, forward strand.
AAGAGAGGAGCAGTGCCAAGCCTGGGACCACAGCAACAAGCACAACTGGCTGCCGTATGAGCACCCAGACCGTGAGTGTACAGCTGGACAGCACTTACTTTGGTGAAAGTAGTTTGTGGATGTTAAAGCAGAAGATGATACACGATTGGAGCTCTTCAGTGAATAAAAAAACCCTGAAAGAAGGAGTAAAGATATGAATTAATGTGGGGCTGGGCTTTAGTGGATTTAAATGGTAATTTTGAAAAGAAAATACACCTTCTTTCAATTGAAATATTTTACACATTCGGCTATAACAGAAAGAAAAAGCCTCCGGTCTTTCCCAGGTCTTTTAGTTAGATAAATCGAAGATCAGGTGAACAACATCACTTGACATATTCAACTTAGTCATTACTTTTTTTTTTAACAATAACTAAGCCAAGATGCAGAATCACTGTGTAAAATAATAAGTAGATCCATTACATTTAATTTGAAGTAATCATTTTCTATTAGATGTGGAGGAATTTCAGTCCACTCTTCTTTACAATAATGCCTCAATTCTGTGAAGTTTGTAGTCATTAATTTATTCCCTCCACAGTATCTCAGTCATTTTAAGGAGGACACTTTGAATAGGTAATTACATAGTTTGTTTTTTTTTTTTGGTTTTTTTATGCGCTCTGTTGTAGATATGCTGATGTGGTTTGAAGTTCACAGTGGACACAGTAACGGCGTGATACCCAGGTCCTATGTGTGTGAATGAAGTCCCAATATTCACCCCTCAACCACCACCATGTTTTTCTCCAAATGTGGTGCTGTGAATGTTGGCGTTTTGACACAAAATGACCTTAGGGTGAACTTTCTGGGTCTTAAATCTTTTTCGCTGTTGAATAATGAAATCTGAACCGTTAACAAAAGGCCTTACAACAGTTCCCAGATTAGTGGGAAGCTACAACTGCTTCACTGATGTCACTGTTGATGTCTCTCATCATTAACACATAATGATACAGTGTCATATGTCGTGTTTTGTTGTTCATCTGAAGTGGTATTTACCTCATTTTAAGACCTGGTAAGGAGCTGTGTCAAGTCTTAGAATGGACAAAATGAATCGGTTGTGTTTTGTTATGGTCACCGACATCTGGACGTCCTGCTGAGGGTGAACACAGCTTTGAGACATGTCTAAGCCCGCCCATAAAACCACACGATGTCTTTGACTATCTCTTTGAACTTAGTGTGTTCTTCCTCTCCACCCATTTGCTGATATCATTTGAACTTCTGCGACTCTCCTCTTTTTTCCACATTTTTTTCCTCTTTCATGTATTGTGTTAGTTGGCACATATGGACCAACTGTCAGCAGTCAAATACTTCATAGCTAAAAGCTGAGTGAACTAAGATGAGCCTTGCTAAATGATTTTTCTTTAATCGTAATCAAGTTTTCAGCAAAGCACGTGTGTGTGTGTGTGTGTGTGTGTGTGTGTGTGTGTGTGTGTGTTGTGTGTGTGTGTGTGTGTGTGTGTGTGTGTGTGTGTGTGTGTGTGTGTGTGTGTGTGTGTGTGTGTGTGTGTGTGTGTGTGTGTGTGTGTGTGTGTGTGTGTGTGTGTGGGAGAGGTGAAGGGGTGTGAATCTGAATTCCATTTATGTTCTGTCATCTCCTGAGCTCCAGATAATGTGAGTGTCTGTTCCAGATGTGAAGTTCATAAATTGTTTAAGAAATTGTTGCTTTTTTTTTTTCACAAGGGTATTGTTCTGTCAACAGATGTGCTGTAAAAATGTTCCAGAGGAAAGAAACATGAAGTAAAAGTAAAAAAGTTAGTTAGAAACTTTTCCAACCATTTATGTTCTGCGTTGCGGATGAGATCACGTCTTTCAGAATGTCCTACAGAACAGTAAATCATAACAGTAATGATCTTGAAATTTAACTGGCATTGGTGTAAATGTTTAATTTGCATGTTTTCGTGTTAAAGGGAAACAACACCATTTTGGGAATGAGTTAATTTGCAGTCAACCATAAATACAGCTTTCTCCGCAGTGCCTCCAGTAACCCAGGTTGAATAAGACCCCACTGGCCTAGCTTGGGATCATCACTGAAAGTGGATCGTTACCCACCATTTAACTTCAGGGTTAAGTCTTGTGAGTCAACACATAAAATGGGATGTTCCGCTGTTAATGTCTGCAGCCGGCTCTGCAGATATCAAGCTGGTAATCGGCCGAAAGAGCTGGTAGCCACAGCTAACTTTGACGTACATGTGTGTTCCCGTCGGCTTCCCGGGCAACCAGTGGGTCACATGATTTGAGGCTTCCACCATTGCTGATTGTTTCACCTAGCCTAAGTGACTTTATCGTTAACTGGGAACAGTGATTGGCAGCAGCTGATCTGTCGCCACGTAGCAAAGGATCTGAGCAAACAAGAACAGAGAGAGTGGATAGTTTAACCTGCAATTCTTCCTTGATGTATTCCAAGATTGTTCATTTTTATGATAAAATCAGTCCTAATTAACAACCGTGCCACTGGCTAGTAACACTGTTGGCGGATGTTTTACCTTGTCGATTCCCGTACGGGTACGCTGTGTCTCATTTTACAAGTCACAAAACGTTAATAGGAACATTTTGGAGATGTTTGTAAGTTTATTTCGTCACTCAGGTTAGGTGTAAAAGTTTACACCTAACACCTTTGACTGACTATGCTCAGGTAGGCTAGCAGGGGATTTGTCAAACAGGGTTACTGGATGTTGAGAGAATAAATGGTTTACACCCTCTTATCAAACTGTGGTGTTCAATGCAAATGAGCTCGTTCCCAGAGTGTTGGCATATCCCTTTTTAAAGGTTCAGGAGCAGAACAGAAAGTGTGACAAAAAGTGAGAAGAAGTGTTATGAACAACTATAATAAACTGTAAATACAAGCTCAAGCTCTGCAGCTTTGCATCTTTACCGTGCTAAATAGATGTGCATGACATCGGCCACATGAGCAATGGTCGCAGTGGAAGAGGTTTCATTCACACATTGTTAGTGTGCATCCTCATCCTGACTTGACAAAATGTGTTTTCCTCCCATAATTCAGCAGTTTGACGGCATGCCTGGCACCAGTTTATTTGTGTAAAGGCTCCATCAGACAAAGCCTCTGAACCATAGGCCGTAGGACTGATGGTGTAAGAGCGGTCACTCTCACTGGGCAGATCTGCCGCGGTTTGTCTCTGAAGGCTCCTGTAGTTGTAGGATGACTCACTGAGGCAGAAACAATGAGACGCAGAGTCACAAAGAGTTAATTTGCGGTATCAAAAATTAAAATGAACCCGTCAACATGGATTCCAGGAGCAACAGCTTGACAGTCGATTCCCAGTTAGTCAAGTTCAAAGCCTTTTTGTGTTTGCTTCCTAGCGAACAAACGCTGCCACCTGTATTGCCAGTCCAAGGAGGCACGACACTCAGTCCTCATGCACAACATGGTCCTGGATGGCACGCGCTGCTCATACAAGGACCCGCACAATGTGTGCGTGCGCGGGGAGTGTGAGGTGAGTGATCCTCAGGATGAGGCACCTGGATGTGATCAGGTCTACGTGTCTGAAACTTTCCGTATCTCATCAACAGAAGGTGGGCTGCGACGGCGTGTTCGGCTCCTCCAAGCAGGAGGACAAGTGTGGAGTGTGTGGAGGCAACAGCTCCAGCTGCAAAACCTTTCATGACACAATCACGCGGTCCGCAAAGAAACATGGTAAACAAATCTGGGACTGTCATCATAATATTTTTGTTTGTATGCTGCTCCCTTTGCTTTTGCATTTTATGTTTGCTTAAACATCGCCCTCTAGAGGAACTGTTGCATAACTGACTCTAAACCTTTGGGAGATTGAGCTGACATGTTTCCAACATGTTTCCATGTGAACAATGCCAAGAAGTTGCGTCGAACTTCATGAGCTGATGTTAAGTATATAATCAGACTCTCGGTGTCGGGACAAACCCACATCATTACAGCTGAGCTCCCAGAATTTTCTGCCTGTTTTCTCAGGCAGACGGTAATGGGGACAGCAGGGATTTTTACCTAGTGAGCAAAAAATTCTAGTTGAAGTGGGGGAAAAAACAAGTTTTTTGAGGCGACCGGTGCTTATTTTTGAGGCCACAAACCCTGCGAGTTTGTTATTTCAGGTTTCCTCAAAGTTCTTGAAATCCCCAGAGGAGCGAGACACTTACTGATTCAAGAGCTGAGAGCCACATCACATGTTCTCGGTATGTGACGTCAGACCCTGTTTTGTATTTCATACACATATGTATATATATTTGTTTGAGGTTTTTTTTTTTTTTTGAGAATATCTGTGTCAAATGTCTCTACAGCTGTCAAGAACTTGGCGTCGGGACTGTTCTTCTTAAATGGGGAAAACAACTACCCAGAATCCTGCTCCGTCATAGAGAAAGGCGTGGAGTGGGAATATGAAAATGACAAAGACAGGGAAACCCTTCAGAGTACCGGGCCACTCAGACATGGGATTTTAATAATGGTACACTAAACAGGAATACGTTTGATGCTGAATTTGCTTTTTATACAAGAAAGTTATGACCAAATTCACACTCATTATCACTTTTTGTTCGTGTATTATTGACAGTGATGGTGTTTCTGGATAAATTCATCTTGATTTGTCTCATTGTAGGTGAAATTAAATGGCGATGAGAATGTAAATTTGTACTACAAGTACATGATGAATATGGACAACGATTCTTCCATTCTAAGCAACGCCCTGGTGGAGGACAGTGCATATGAGTGGGCACCAAAAAGATGGTCTCACTGCTCCAAGCCTTGTGGTGGAGGTACAGTGAAGCCAGGAATAAACAGTTTTTCTGTTTTTCCGTCCTGTCGCCGTGTCTTTAAAATTCACATCTTTTTTTCCATTTCTTTCATTTGTAGGGAAGCACTACCTGCGATATGGCTGCAGAAGGAAAGTTGACAGCAAGATGGTTCACAAAAGCTTTTGCAACAAGTCCAATATGAAACCGAAGGGAGACACCAAAGACTGCAACCAGAAGCCCTGCCCCCCACCCATGTATGTGTAATCCTGACACTTTCCAAGGGATATAACTTTACCATGTTCAGACCACTTCAAGCTTTCCTGCATTCAAATTGCTCGCCCCCCTCTCTGATCATTATACCCCTTGTTTGCCCCCCCCCCCCCCCCCCCCCCCCCCCCCCCCCCCCCCCCCCTGCAGCTGGGTGACTGGAGAGTGGCAGAACTGCAGTAAACCCTGTGGTAAGACAGGGCTGCAGATCCGCTCTGTCAACTGTGTCCAGCCCTCAGAAGACAACACCACACGCCCCATCCGCAATAAACATTGCAGTGACGACCGTCCCGAGTCCCGCAGACCTTGCAACCGACTTCCCTGCCCCTCCCAGTGGACAGTTGGCCCATGGTCACAGGTATGAAGGCTAGATGTGGGAACCACCAAGTGATACTGAAAAGTTCAAAACAGTGTTTTTACAAGAACTCAGTCTGATGTTCAGCGTTTCAAACATTACAGGAAGCCTCAGAGAAGCAGTTGTGCTCTACTAATCACAGACGAAACAGCTATAACGTTTATGTGCCTTGCACGCCTTTGGATTGCTTCGTAGTACATTTTTTGACCACAATCATTTGTAATTGTTTATAGCTCTGTGCGCGTTTATATCTTGTGCTCTAGTGCTCAGTGACATGTGGGAACGGCACCCAGCAGAGGCAGACTGTCTGCCACAAAAGGGACAACACCACTGGCCTGTGTCTGGAGAGCAAGCCGGACACCATGAGGGTTTGTCGCATGGAACCATGTCCCAGTAAGTGTTGGGCCAACTCCACTTCATAAATAACCTTTGGTGTTGACAGCTTTCTTAATGGTTAAAATGTTACTAATGCACGCAACATCAACGCTGAAGAGCAAATACAAGCAAGGTCAGGAACAGTTGTCAATGAGCTTAGTTACTTCGTAGACCTGTCTGACGCCTCCGTCACTCTGGCTTTGTTTCTCTGCAGAGGGCTCATCAGACCTCAACAAGAACGGCAACATTCTGATCCAATGGCTGTCTCGCCCAAACACCAACTACCCAAGGATCTCCTCACGTAAAACCTCCCTCTATAGCTCCCAACCTGGCCTCCACAGCAGCAGCCGCAGCTGCATGTCTGTCCTCTGCCGGGCCCTGCCCATCTCTGTTCTCCTGTCTCTGCAGGGCTGGCCCCGGCTGGCCCCCTGACCCGCCTCTCCCCGATTCCTTGTGCCTGTGCCCACGCCTGTGAGCGAGTGGCAAAGCTTTCGCTTCTCTTTTGCGGGGGGACGACGTCTCTCTTTGTGTCAGAGACGGCTTTGACCGCGGGGAGGTTCTCTGGCTCCTGTGTGTGCTAGTTGGTTCTCTCTTTGCTCTGTCTCTCTCTATCTCTCTATCTCTCCTGTGTGGAGCATTGTGTTGTAACCGCTGGCCAGTTGAAAACTCAAAAAGATCAACAAAAAAATTTGACGTGAAAAGGATCCGAAGTGGCAAGGCAAACAGGTCTTCATTGGCATCTCCCGAGGTGTGTCAGTGAGCCGTTCATGTGTGAGGAACTCCCTTTGCATTTGGCGGCCGTGTTTTGCGCGAGCTTGCTGCGTGTTGTCATGGGTTACCACACCTGAGATGCAGCTGCACTTTTTTTTCTTTTTGTAGCGCATTGTCAGTGTGGGGAGAAACAGATGTGAAAATAAACAGAAAAGTCTATAAATATCTAGAAATATATAAATATATATATATATATATATAAATATATATATTAAAAAATGAAAGCTTTATCGTGAATGTGATCTGAGGACATCTTTGCTAAAATGCTCATCTGACATCCTGGTTCCATACGGGGATGAGAACGGCGTCTCATTCTACGTTCCATTCTCAGATTGACAGGAACGCAGCACAGGGACAGGAAGTGATATGAGTGAACGTTGTGAGTTTTCGGGGAGGGGGGGGGAACTGTGAGGTGAAAAATCTTGAAGAACAATAAAGAAGAAAAAAAAAACAGGGTAGTCTGACCACTTGAGGTTGCTTCCCATTTCACCTCATCATCAGCCATTCTCTCTTTGACTGTTATACAAAAGTTCAATAAATGCAGCTTATTTGTGCTTGCAGACTTTAAACAAATACATCTATAAGTATATTTGTTTTTATATATACCTATAAAATCTAAATCTATATGAGTAACAATAATATTAATAATGTTTTACCATGAATAAGCTGTAGCTTATTTGCCTAAAACCTTTGGACTGCTATTGATCGCTTAGATCCTTGACTGTTATGTGTATTTTTTTATTGATTTTACATGAATACAGATGAATATTTAATAAAAAAAAAAAAAAAGTGTTTTGGGGGAAAGGGGTTAGACCTATATTATGCAGGACCTGGTTAGTTAGTTGCCTCTCCAATCTCTCAGATGGATCAGGGGTTTACTGTCACTTCTTGTTTTCTTTAAGATTAGGATCACGTTTTGTCATGCACATTTGCATTCATCACCTGTATGTTTGCATATATACGTGTGTGTGTGTGTGTGTGTGTGTGTGTGTGTGTGTGTGTGTGTGTGTGTGTGTCCATGTGTATATATTACGTGTGCATGGAAGGATTTGTGTCTTATGTGCAACATTACATGGGTGAGGAAAATTTAAAAAAACCCGTCTAGTCAGTCAAAGTCACAGTCACGTGTGTGTGTGTGTGTGTGTGTGTGTGTGTGTGTGTGTGTGTGTGTGTGTGTGTGTGTGTGTGTGTGTGTGTGTGTGTGTGTGTGTTTGTTAATGTTTCACCATTCAGGCTTTTACACACTGCGTTCAGATACAGAAATACCTCATAGACTTTGATTTGAGAGCGTCCGATGATCTCACTTTCTTTTGATGAACATTAAACCACGTGAACAATGCCTTATCTTGGATTGAATGTAATGGCATTTATCTGTGAAAGAGATGGCTTTATTCATTCAAAGTTTCACTTGGAATAGAGGCAGCTTCAAACCAACTAAACAAACTCACACTCGCCAACCATCAAACCTACCAAGGTGATGTTGGGCCAAAGTCCGACTACTGGGAAAGGGTTTTCAAAGGGCCTAGGGTATTGACACATATGGCATTTGAAAATGAAAAGGAAAAATGAAAAAAAAAGAAAAAAAACAGAAAAAAGAACACTTCAGACTTGTCATTGTATTGTGATCACATATTTCTGTTGTGACTATGTAGCGAGCTATCCAAGGTTTCCTTCTGCTAGAGTTGGACTGTGTGAAACCAAGCCAGACCTAGCAGTGCGATACTGTATATAACATTGGTGTTGACTGTATTTAATAATGTTCATGACTGTTATCTTCTTCTATAATATTCTATACTATGGGTAACTGTTTTGTGGCTTCACTGGCTTGCTGCGTGGGGCTGGTTAACGTTCAGCTAACGTTGAAGAAACATTCTGATGGACTACGTGCACTGCGTCTATATGCACTTTGATTTATCAGGGAAATTTTATTAATGTTTTGTAAATGTTTCATATGACACTTAATGTGCCATTCCAGTTTTTACATCATCATGGAAGTTATGTATTTTATTTAAAAAGCAACTATCATTTATGTACTTCATGTCTTCTTCTTTTTTCTTTTTCTTTTTTTTTTTTTTTTTTTTTTTGTTCAATCGATAAACAGATTGGTTGATTTCCAAGTAATCAAGTGTTTTACCAAAGTGACTGTGAACTTGTAACTTTCGATACAGTTGAATTATTTTTCTTAAGAAAAAAAAAATATATCTATATATTGAGCAGGAGGAAGGGCGTACATCTCATTGTTTCAGTTCCTGTCATTCTCAACGGCAAAGTTGTATCAATAAAAATGTTTTAAAAAGTGTGATCTCTCTCTCTCTCGCCAGGAGTGTTGTCTGGTTAGAAAATGACAAAAATGTCAGACATTGCTGCGGGAATGCAGTTATTTATTTTACTGCAATACATGTCAAGTGATTGAGTTTTGCCATTTAAGTAATAAGCACCGGAAACTCAGAGATAAATGGTTTATATAAATATTTCTGGCTTTAATATTCAAATATGATAACAACACAAAACTGGCGAGCCTTCTTTTCCATTTCAGTTGCTCTGGACTGACCTTATGACTGCTCTTCTTGGGTTTTTCTCTTCATCCTTCCTGCATCCTCTGCTAATCATCTGGCTTTACTACTTGGCACAGTGTGGATGCAACGCACACACACACACACACACACAAACACACCCTCTCATACACACACTAACGTGCACACAGAGGCCAATGCTAATTTAACCACAAAATCTTACTGTAAATATTTCATTTTCAGAGATCAACAATCACATATTGTTTTTTCGACTCTTAACTGCTCCAAATCTCAGCTCTCTGTTCTCTTCTTCACAGGCCACCGTTGTCATAGAGACCGCTCCGTTTTCTGCCGTATGGAGATGCTGAAGCGCTACTGCTCCCTACCGGACTATCGGCGTATATGCTGCAAAACCTGCAGCAACGTCAATGGCACAGACCCCGTTCCCAGGTCCAACACCAGATCCACCCTCATCACCTCCATCTGGCCCAGAGACACAACTCCACCATTCACCAACACGCTGAGCTTCAGCTTTACCACCTCTCAACCCCGTAAAGCTGTCATCACAACCATGCCAGCTTCCACCATGTTTTCCTGGTCCACCTCTTATCCATCTAACAATGCAACCCTTCACTCCGCACCAACTCCACTGAATACTGCAGAAATGATGCCCACTCGTCCGCCAGCTGCGACCACCACGCCTCTCCTCCATACTGCGTTTCCCACAGTCGTCAGCACAGTTTTCCCAACCCTTCCCATAGACGGGAGCACGGATGCGCTGTTGCAGAATCCTGCAATTTCACCTACAACAGCTGGTACCGTAATTGCTGCAGACCTTACAGCAACACCCGGTCCAGTGACGACAAACCCGACAGAAATCCTGCTAAGGTCCAAGCCTGAAAAGAAAATCCAGCCAAAACCCAAGAATAAGGTCATTCCAAAGGTCATTCCGTCAAAGACTAATCAGAAAAACAAGACAACACACAAAAGTACTCCGAAAGAACCTGTTCCATCAAAGATAAACCCCAAGAAGAAAAATACTACTCCGAAGACCGGCACGCCCAAAAAGACCACTCCAGCAAACGCGACACCAAAAAGGACCATCCTATCAAACACAGCTGTGAAAAAAGAAACCTCAGCAAAATCTCCTGCAAACAAGACGTCATCGAATACTCCTGCGAAAAAGACTTCCCCGGTAAAGCCCACTCCAGGGAACAAGAACAAACCCTCTCCACATAAGCAGGTTCCAACAAAGACCAATCTCAAAAAGAGTATTGACCCCAAAAAGGAACTATCAAAACAAATACAGACTAAGAAAACACTCCCAAAACTTCCAAAACCAGCCCCCAAAGGTGTCTTAAACTCAAAGGCCAAGATTAATCAGAATAAAGTCAAGGAGAAAAAGACTAATTCAAAGCAGACAACAGCCTCTAACTACATAACCACTCTCACACCCTCTGAAAGCAAAGAATCGTCTCAAAAGGAATTTTCTTCCACTATTCCCTCCCGCACCATTGTACATGGCACAATGGCGAGCTTGCCCTTCCCTGAGTCAAGAATTAATGTCACGTACATAAACAACGACATTACAGATGCATCTCCACTCCTGCACAGTGATGGTGTAGCTGCTGAGGCCACGACACCCAGCACCTTTGTTGAGTTCGTAACACCTGCTGAAAACATCAATATTGAAGTTCTCACAATTCCGGCTGAAACAATGCCATATAGTGATGGAACAATGGCAGGCAGCGGTGATGCTATGGAGACCAGTGGGACCTTTCCAAGTGGCGACGACAACAAAGAGTCCTCCAGCATTTTAGATGACGTCAGTGGTACCATCGTGCTGGACGACAGCCTGTCCATGGTGATCCCAACTATAAATGGAGAAGGCATATTAGACCTTGCCACTTCACCCTGGGAGAGCCTGTATGAGTACATCCCTGTTGGCGTTCCCACTCCCAGAACAACATCAGACCCCGGTACCAGTTCACCTCGCACCACAGTTGCTTCCACAAAAGTACCACCAACCGTAGCCACCAATGTCATCTCTACTACAAAGTCTCAGCAAATAGCCGCGGACAACAATGAGAACAACTCCATCGATATGTTTTATAACAGGGTCATCAGCGTGGACAGTGACATCTCTCAGAACAACCTGATCCCGAAGCGGCGGGTCAACCTCCGAGAGAGAACCAGGAACAAACGCATACAGGAGCTTCTAGAGGAGAAGCGAAACTTTCTCCTGAGGATGAAGAGAGGCCACGCTGCACAATAGAACAAGCCTTCTCATTTCTCTTATAGAGAGGAACCCCTTTTAACTGCCACAATGCTTTATTTTAAACCTTTTCCAACCAAAATATGAAAAAGAACAAATAAATCTTTGTCTTCTACTCAGGGCAGCTGCTGGGATGGAGTATTTTGGTCGAATTTGTGATTGAAGAAACGTTTTTTAGTATTGCTGCCTGATGCAGATTTTGTTCGAGTTGCCATTTAAATACGGTAAAGTGTAACAGGTGTGATGAACAGTTTTTAACCGACCTTTTATGAATCCAAACTATTGCCCCTGGATATAGGGATGCAGATTAGAGGTTATTAAGTCTTAAAGTTGCATTCCACTGATCCTTAAAGAGCCAAAACATCTACCACCCTGAATCATAGCCAAGGACTGCAGTTCCACACTCAGATATGGAAATACTTCTCAGCTCTATAATAACAACTATAATAATACATTTGTTCAATTTTTAGGTGACCAGTGCTCTTGATTATCCCTCACATTCTGTATATGTGAGGATAAATCAGATATTTACAAAGTTTAAGTTCCGTTTTGATTTCATTAGATTACATTGGCTGGATTGTGTTATTTCCAAAGGAAAAAAAAAATCCCCAAAGGTTTGTCATTTCTCAGGAATTTATAGTGTGAAATGAGGGACATTGCCAAAGATGGTGCTTATAAATTTGCTAAGCTAAGTGGAAATCAAAACATTTGAGATGTAAAAACATTTGTTTTTCTACTTTGATGCCCAGAAAAGTATGGTGCTTTTTTTTTTTTTTTTGTCAGTGTTGCTAAAAGCACTGTCCCTCATACATTCATTTATGCAGGGAAACTACAATAAATAAATAAACAAGCCGTTTCATTCTGTTCGAACTAAAGCTTTGAGGGCCAGTTCACCTACGTCTCTAGAAGTTGCGGTGTTTGTACGTCTCTAACTTGCTGCAAAGCCATCTATCTTTCTGTACAATACATGTACATATGAAATAGAAGTTAATGTTTAATATTTATTAAAGTATAAGTACCTGTGGTATTTTGCAATTTATCAGCGTTGTGTGAGTTCTTGTCAAAATTACTATGACACCCACCTTCTTCTTGGATGTAACGTGAAGTTATGAAAACAGAAGTTTTATGAAAAACACAAGCCTGCATTCTGCAGAAATGATCTCAACATATTAACAGTACCGTTGCAAGTTTTTCTACAACTTATTGACTTGAAGTTGTAAAGCAATGACGTATAAGGCCCATGGGGGGAGACAGAGTACAGAACTCATGTTCACTGTAATCACGTTTGTGCTTTTGTAGCTTTCACGTCGTTCTTGTCTTTCTTTATGATGGTTAAATCAGATTATCATGATAAAGGTTTGTGTAAGGATTTAACTGGATTGTTACATTTTTAAAGGCTAAGCATTTTTTATTATTTTTCATTCTTCACAAACCACATTAAGCTGTAAAATGTCTGGTTTAAATGGCTGTCAAAAGCAGGATTTCACAGCTCAGTTCAGGAAGTGTTAGGCTTCTTTTTTTTTCATTGGGACTTCTTTCTACTGAGGGCTTGCAGGATAAATGTCAAATTTGCTCTGCCTAGAAGCAAATTGCAAGTAAATATTTTGGATTCATTTTACATTCAGCAGTTAAATTGGTTTGTTGGTAGGGTTAAATGAAAACTTTTGCCGATAAATTTAGTATTATCAGCTCCAAATGGGACTGTCACTCCGTGACAGAAACGCCACGCTGAATCTCTTAAAACTAGATGTCGAGCTGGTCTCCACATTCCCAGATGGGGTGGGATTGAGCATCTGCGGAATCCCCCAGAACAAAGTCTGAGTCTGCAAAGTCTGACATCCCCACCAACAAGAACGGAAAGTCCTGCAGCTGGGATCCAGTGCTGAACATCACAGGACATCTGCAGAGGTTTCTTCCCAGTGACCCAGCAGGTCAGAGCCAAACCTTTAATGTACTACCAAGCTTCAAGTGTCTATTTGTGGGTGTTATTTATTAATTATGCTATTTGTGGGTTTCTACTTAAAGCTGTACATTTCAAAGCTAAACTTTTAAAACCAGAATCAAACTAAAGTTTTAAGTTCACCAATAAAAATCATGCACCACTTTAACAGCATCATCCCCTCATTGAGGCATGGTGGTGGCAGCATCATGCTGTGAGGCTATTTTTAACCAGGATAGTGCTTAATACGAGAAATTCTTAAACTGTTTCAATTGAAAGTACAAGCATGTTTATGGAAAAATAGTGAAAAAACAAGTAGTGATCTGCAGTTCTCATTAATCCATATTTTATTTACAACTAAGTACAAAACATTTCAAACATTAAAAGTGAGACATTTTATTGTTTAATTTCAGCATTTGCTCATTTTTATTTTGTTGGCAGCAACATGTCTCTCAAACATTTGGAAATGGCAGCGGAAGGCTAGAAAACCAATTGGTACCAAAAATAAACAATTTGAGAACCATCAAATCACCCCGGTTCTTGGGTCACAGCTGAAGAAACAACCTATTAAAATAAACTGCAAAATGTCAGTGATATGATTGGGTAGAGATTCTCATAGGTAAACATGGTCAGAGGTCCATCAGACTCCGAAAAACTGTCTACTAACTGTGAAACAATTTCAGAATAATGTTCCTCGGAGTCCACATTTTGAAGATTTTGAGTATCTTATCATATACCGAACCAAACAGCATCCAGTGAATCATAATATGCAGAAATCTCTGTGGTTGTGTAGTTCACATGCCTGCATCCCTGGTGATATGAAAGTGCATTAATGCCTGAGAGGGCTGGTTACACATCCCATCCAGGGTACATCGGTGCAAGGAGCCATGCAAAAAAAAAAACAAAAAAACGTTACTCTATTTTACATTTTCTATCCAGTATACAAGAGAATCCGGACATCGTTTTCAGCAGATTTATAGTCAATGTCAGTGCTATATTTTCACAGATCTACTCAAAAAAACTGCATTCAAATGTTTTTTTTTAAGAAAAACAACAAGAAAAAAAGGAATGTTTTTTTACATATTCTGCAGACATGTACTCTCACTGTCTTCATTATATTTCAAGTGCTATTACAGAGCGAGGTGCTCTCTCTGTGTTGATGTTATTCAGACTTAGATGTTATCAATTTTTCATTTTATATCTTCTATCCATTATACATTGCTTGGAACTGATGACGCTGATGCTAATAGGAAAGTCTGTGATTATTTACCCTCCAGTTATTGATTTTTATCACTTGGTTTACACGAACTTCTGAGAAATGCTTATAGTTATCCTCTGGAGGGCAAAAAGAGTAGTTCCCTTGAAAAACGGCTCAGTTCCAAGACCAAGTTGTTTTGAAATGTTTGGGGAAATTAAATTAGTGGGGGAGGGACAAACAAAAGGAGCATTTGTAATGTAGTGCCATCCTTCTGCATGCATTTATATGTGAAGATTTTAATTATTTTATAAATCAGTCACAGTCAAGATATTTATCAGGTTTTAACTAAAGGACTTTTAGATTAAAGGCATTTGAAAAGTTTTCTGACCCTTTTAAAATGTATCCCTTTCGGTAAAATTAAGATCCGATAATAGATGCCTTTTTTAATCAAAGACACAAACCCATTAAAATGTGAGATTTTCTAATATATAAATTAAGACCCCTTGTTCTGACACAACTCAAATCTGACACACACCACCCCCAAAACATAAAAGTTATTTAAAGGGACATATAGCGTAGCAGCCACCGTCATTCTAAAATAGGAGAAGTTTGGATCTGCCAACAACTGGACCATTGGAGGAAAGACATCAAATGGAAAAACCAAAGCAAAGCAATGTTCTCTACGAATCATATCAATCCTCTGGAGAATGGTAGATGTTACAGAAGGACAGCCGTCAGCTCAGCACTTCACTAATTAGGCCTTTATGGTCGAGCTGCCAGACAGAAGCCGTTTGCCAACAGAAGCCACATGACAGCCTGCCGGGAACTTGGCACTTAAATGAGTCTAAATCCATGAGAAGCTAAATCCTCTGATCTGATCAAACAAATAAACTATTTTCTTTTTTTTAAAACAACAGTTCTCAGTAGAAAGTCTGTCATCAATCGGACTCTGAGCATCACCTCATTAACAGCAAGTCTACAGAATCAAACATCATGTTTGTATCATCATGCTATGAAGATGTTTCCCTGTTTCAGGACTTTGGAGATGATGAGTTATTTTGTGTTAGGATGAACATTTTTAACATTTCGCTGAGCCAACAACCCAAAGAGGAAACTAGAATTGCATTGCACTGCTGATGCTCCCCATCCAACCTCACTGAGACTGAATACTGAGCTCTTAAGAAACTACGTTCCGATGTCAGTGGATTGAAAGCAGAAACAAACATGTGACAAAAGCAGAGCAACAACAGGACAACAATGATGTGAAGCGTAGGAATGCCAGTGAATGACTAATGTCGCCCCTAGATGAGTTTTGTCATGAAGCTAAAATGACCTTCAATTTATATATATATATATATATATATATATATATATTTCAAATTAACCTGATCTACATGGCAAGGACTGTGCAGAATTATATCTTAATGCTTAAGTCTTATAATCTTATGTAATCCAGTGGCCTATTAATTAATACGGGATCTTGACACTACCAGTGATTGTTTTGTTTAAGAATGAAAACCGTCACAAATGAATACGTGTGGGATGATTGTACTGTTTAACAAATGCTCATGCTGTTTTTCCTTCCCACTCTAATTGAATCTTGCCCAATCATTTCAAAACAACATGCTCTTGGAACTGGACATCTCTTCAAGGAAACTCACCCTTCTACCTCCCAGAGGAAAACTCTGATTGTTTCTTGGAATCTCTTGGACAGCTAGTAACCAAGTGATAGAAATCAATAACCAGGCTGAACAATCAAAGCCCTTCCATTTGTCAAACCTTCAGTTCAGAGTGTGCAGATCTTTACATCAACAAACAAGTAGGTCAAAGCTTTTGTCAGGCGTGAAGATACAGAAAGCACCTTTCTAGCCCATTTCAGTTCAATTCTTTTGGAGCTCAAAAGATGTTGAAGACAGTGAAGAAAGGTTATACTACAATGGACTGAATAATAGTGCTTAATATACATTTGATTGTTGTTTCTTGGACTAAAAAAATAATATATTATTTTTTGTGTAGTTTTGTAGAAGAATAACACTGATTACTATAATGTTTTCAGGGCAGTCTTCCAAAACAGAAATCCACAGTCTCTTGAATGTTGTATTAATGATGTAAAATAAAAAAAATAAGTGTGACTTCTTTTCACTGGATGAATCTCAAAGCCTTCATTTTATGAACTTGTATCATTGCATTTGGTCACTAAAACAGTACAATGTTAAAGACAAAGTATGTCTACAGTTATGTAAAAGTCAGTATGCCTCTTTAAATCAATACATTTTTTTTTTGTGTTAAAGATGATTTAAAAAAAAGTTATGTGCTCATGGTAGGTCTTAACTTTAGATTATTGACAGATGGCCTCACAGTTATGTCCAGAATACTCTTGTATACAGAGAAGTCTATGGGTCCACTTGGGGACCATGCAAGGCCCCCAAGGTCCTGAGACTGCTAGGCAACCACAGACCATTAGCCCTCCCCCACCGTGCTTGGCATTGGGTATAGTGTTGTGTTTGTTGTTTTGTTTTCACCACACATGGTGCTGTGCATTAAGAAAAAACTGCTAAAATTTGGTCTTATCTATCCATCGGGCATTGTGACTGAAGTCTTGTGATTTTTTTTCAAATTATGGCAATCCTCAGATGTGCTTTCATGTTCCTTTTAGACAGAAGATGCTTTTTCCTGTCAAGCCTTCCAGACAAATCACACTTGCTCACTCTTCTTCTACATGTGCTGTCATGGCTTTCAGAGTTCAACATTCTCAGAAAAAAAACACTTTTCTTTAATGTTTTGCACTTGTAAGATCATCTTTCTCATTGTAGTGTTGAACTGTTTGGAAATGGTTTTTCCAGTCTTTCCAAACTGATGTGCAGCTTCTCTAAGACCATTGCTTATGTCTTTCCCTCTAATATGTAGATCAGGAAACTAGAAAAAAAAAAGCATTTTTGGCATATAAAGATTAGCAGCACCTGGCTGCAAATTACCTTCCTAAATCCTATGCACACTGCAAGGAGGTAGTTATTATTGCTCACATGGCAATTTTTCTTTTCATTATATGTCGTTCACCTTAAGTATTATTACTATTCTTACTACTATTATTACATCATGAGTTTTTGTGTAAATAAAAATTATAATTTTTTTATGCAGCTGTTCAAGAGTAACTTACTGAGTGTCCATCTTTCTCCAAAACGCACATCACATATTTGTCACCGTTCAGTTAAAGTTTAGTTGACATCATCAGTCATTCTTGATTATAAAGCCAACTTTTGAAACTGCTATTTTTTTTGTAAAAGAAATATGAAAATACATGCAGAATGGCATGAAAACAATCCTGTGTTTGCTCTTCTGTCACGCCTGCCAAAACTGCCTCCTGCCTGATGTTGTGCTTGTTGTATGTCATTAGCAGAATGCCCGTCGATGAAAGCAGTCAGTGTGCTGCTCGAGAGTCTGACTGCTATCTGAAACGAGCCACATGCTTGTGTGTGTGTGTGTGTGTGTGTGTGTGTGTGTGTGTGTGTGTGTGTGTGTGTGTGTGTGTGTGTGTGTGTGTGTGTGTGTGTGTGTGTGTGTGGGTAGACCTGTGTGTAGATGTTTGTGTTTTCCTCAAATACACTTACACACACACAAGAACACATACACACAGGAACAGATTGTTGACTGGTGAGATTTAAGAAGCATGTTCCTGTGTAAGACTTATGTAAACCTACCAGTGATACCTGCAACACTTAATAGAAAATGTTTTGGAGCAAAGTAAGCCTACAATGGGAAGTTTTGATTAATTCTAGTTGAAATATGTGTTTTCAATGGTTCCCTTTGCAATGATTTTAAAGGACAAATAAAAATAGACCATTTCTAATGTTTTTGAAAATACCTACAAGTCCCCAGTGTGTCTACTAACTTATTTAAACAAATGCTCATAATAATATGCAATAAGCTGCAGGCAACAAACAAAGCTTTTGGTAGTGAAAGGACTCCAGTTTCTATTTTCTTTTTTTTTCTTTTTTTCTAACTTTCTAAATTTGCAACTTTAAAAATTTCCATAAAAAACACACAGCTCAGGGTTTTTTAAAAACATCTGTAATCTGGATATCTGCTGGTCTCCGGTCAGCTGTTCATAGTAACACGATGCATGTGGCTCCAATCCTCTAAGAAAATAAGAAGCAAATTCAGCAGCTTATGTAGCCAAGATTCCAGGAGCAGCAGCTGCTCGAAGTGGGCTGGTTGCTAAGGCACCAGGGCTGGTAACCTTGTCGTGCTGATTTCAAGCCCTCCTAGCTGTTGTATTAATATTTTGGTGACTTCAGCAAACATTTGAACTACTCGTTTCCCACAACTTGCCTGTCAGACAGCAGCAGAGGTTTATTTTTGGCCAGATCAGAAGATGCGTTCAGAAAGGATAAAAGTTCCACAGGCTTCTCATTACTCGTAATTTTATCTCACACTCTGTGTCATATATAACCTCAAGAAAATGAGTAGTTACATATGTAACTCAAGTTCTGTGACTACGTAAGAAAGTTAGTACTCCCTCTTTGAATTCTAGTCTGCTTTATTGTAACTGGCTCAAAGTCCCCTATTATGTGTTTTCCTTACTTATAAAGGTTCAAAATTGACTTAATCTGTAATAAACATTGCTTGTTTAGGCTTTCTAGCTGCCATTATAAGAGGTATGTGATTGTTTAAGCAAAAAATAAAAGTTTTGAAAAAGCAAGCAAAGTCAGATGTTTCTGCATTTGTTTTTTCAAAACAAATTTTTTTTTCACAAAAGCAGAATTTGCTTATGCAGATTATCGCTCTTACCACAAAGCACCGATCTGCAAAGCTTTCTCCCTGTTAGTAAGGGGAATTTTTTCCGGTTCTACAGTCTCCTGGTGCTTGCTCAGGACAGGGGATCGTATCGAAGAAGTCAGTGGGCTTCCCAATCAGCAGGACGAATGCTCCAACTCCAACAGTAGACAGCTAACATTGCTAACAGCTACAGTAGAAAGTAGAGTGCTGGGAGTCTGTTTTGTCCGTGTTACAGTGTAGCCTAGAGGACGTGATTAAATCACTAACTTGTGATTCCCAGTACTAGGAATCCTACTGTGCAGATCGAAAATTCATGGTAAGTATGGATACATGCTCCTCTTAAGATCCATAAAATTAACTGCGGTGTGCCCCAAGGCTCAAATTTAGGCTCCGTGCTTTTTAATCTACACGTGTTACCAGTAGGTACTGTCATCAGAAGACATGGCATCCACTTCCACAGCTATGCTGACGACACGCAGCTGTATATTGCCACGTCTCCTGATAAAACAAGGCCAATTGATGCCCTTTTTAATTGTATCCAAGGTATCAAATCCTGGATGACAGAGAACTTTTTACAGCTCAACCAGGAAGAAAACTGAAGGTCATTGGTCCTGAGGCTAAGAAACATTTCTCACAACTACAATCTCTGTCAAACAGGTTGTAAAAACAGGACCATGTTTACCATGTTAAGAGTGTAGAGTCCACCCATTTCTCCTAATCCTAATGCATGCTTTTATTTATAGCCAAATGGACTATTGTAAGGCCCTGATTTCTGCTCTTCCCAGAAAAAGTATATTGCACCTTCAGTTATTCAGTGGTTCGTGTGCCACAAAGTGTTATTACACCAGTTTTAGGTTCACTGCATTGGCTTCCTGTGTGTTTCAGGGTCAATTTTGAGGTCCTTTTAGTTGTTTTTAAATGCCTCAATGGTCTTGGCCCCACTTATCTCTCTGATTTACCTTTACCATACCAACGCTTGTTGACCCTGAGGTCCTTCGGTTCCAGGATTTTTACGCATTCCAAACGTTAATTATAAAAACCCAGGTGAGGTGACTTTTCATTTTTATGCCCTGCTAGTCGGAATAGCTTGCCAGAGGACCTGAGGGCTGCAGAGAGCGTTGAGATTTTTTTTTTAAAGGCTCAAAATCCATCTTTTTAATCTTGCTTTTTATTTAATATATTTTTATCATCTTTATTTTATTATTGGAGTTTTATTTTAAAGTAGGTTGTTTTTTTTTATTATTTTTGTACATTATATCATGTTTTTATTATTTTATGATAGACTTCATTTTAGTTCTTAATATCCAGTGTCTCCTCAGTGGGAGCCCTCTGCAGGGGTGGCTGCTGGCTCTGGCCGCATTGACGTCGGGTGGAGGTCCACCATGCCTTCATGTGTGGGCTCGGGGGGGGTCCAGATTGCTGCCCTTTGGAAGGCAATGCTGGATTGCTCCTGCCCGCTTGGGGTGGTTTTGGCCTCCTGTTGACTGGTGATGCGGCTGAGATAGTATCCCCCTCCTGTTGCAGAGGGCTTCACATGATGGGGTTTCCCTTCTGGTCCCTCCGTGCTCAGCCTTACGTTTCTTTAAGCAGTGTTGTACTAGGGGGCAATTTATTGTAGGGTTGGAAAAGAATTTGAGTTTGTGTTTTAACTTATATTATTTTTAAATATATAAAGCACTTTGTGCTACATTTTTCTGTATGAAAAGTGCTTTTTCAATAAAGATGTATTATTATTAATAATAATTATTATTATCATTATTATTACTAGGATTTGATTCTTTCAGGTTTGGGATTCGGGGCTCCCATTTCCACCCACAGATGCAGATGAAAAACCCAAATTCACTCTTCACCTAACCTCAGTTTTACACTTTACTGATCACTAAAGTGAAAACCAAAACAAATTCTGAGACTTTGTCACAGTTGCCTATGTTTGAAAATTAGTCCATAGTATGTAAGGACCTGGTTTGTTGGATTTTTCTGTCTTGCTTGTCCAATGGGATGAAATTGGTAGCACACTTTAATGTAAATGTTGCAGAATGTTAATAAGTAAGTGCCTACAGTGAGTGATTCAGATTTGCAGGGTCCTGCAATATCACACACCCAGGCCAGAGTACAATTATCCATCTTCCTCAATTTTATCTCCACTTTTTATTAATTGTTAATTTATTAATATCTTGCTGCATTAGCTTGAAGGGGAAACACAAAGCTGGTACACCAATTTTAAAAGAAGAAAGGGTTGTTGTGCAGTTGAGACACCGATTCCATCACCCTAAACCAGCACCTCTGAACACGAAGTAATTCCATGATTGAAAAGGGTCCTTTTGAATGAAACCTCTGTGGTATCTTTTTCGAAAAGTTCAACAAATTATTCAATAATACCTAAGGAAATTCATATGAGGGGCAATATGGACATCGGCATTACCAAGAATATTATGTGTTCTGAGCTAAAACTTATGAGCCACGTTCTAACGACATGTGAGACTCAGATTTCCTTAAAATATGATTACCCCTAATGTCATAAACATCACAAGAAAAGCTATTTGTCAAATCTGCAAAAAGAGAAACCCCGATTTCCTGCCTATGTTCAGAGATCATATTTGATCATATCAAATTATATCATTCTCCACAAACCCATGACTTCATTCTCGCAGTGGTCAAAAGCCTGAAAGTCCTTCTGATCTGTGCCTCTCGAAAAATGAGTCACATGCCCCTAGAAGATTATCCCAAGTGTTATGTGAACAATAATGGCATAAAACAGCATGTCCATGACTGCTGCAGAAACACGCCACTGAATGGAAATCTCCTCGACTGTGAGTAGAAATGTAATATGAGGAAATCGATTAAAAACATTGTTTCTATTCAATCACATGCTATTAAGTTTGCAAAATAATTTTACTTAAGAAACTCACTCTACCTCCTTCTTCTTTTCCTTTCAACTGCTCCCTTCAGGGGTCGCCACAGCAAGTCATCCGTCTCCATCCTCTGCGTCCTCTTCTCTCACACCAACCAACCTCATGTCCTCCTTCTCTATGTCCATATATCTCTCCTTTGGCCTTCTATAGGCCTCCTGCCTGGTAGATCCCAGTTTACCATCCTTTTCTTAATAAGCTCATTATCCCTCCTCTGTAAATGTCCAAACCATCTCAATCTGGTCTTCAAAACATCTAACATGTGCCGTCCCACTGACGTACTCATTCCTGATCTTATCCATCCTCGTCACTTCCAAAGAGAACCTCAACATTTTCATTTCTGCTACCTCCAGCTCTGACTCCTGTCCCTTCCTCAGCGCCATTGTCTCCAAATCATACAAGATCGCTGGTCTCGCCACTGTCTTGTAGATCTTTCTTTTCATTCATGCTGGTACTCTTGTCACGCATCACTTCTGACACTTTTCTCCACCTGTTCCAACTTGTTGCACACGTTTCTTGACCTCTTTGCCACACTCTCCGGTGCTCTGGACTGTTGACACTAAGTAGTTAAAATCCTCCACCTTCTTCATCTCTGCTCCCTGTAACCTCACTGTTCCACTTGTGTTCCTCTCATTCACACTCATGTACTTTGTATTGCTGTGGCTAACCTTTATCCCACTTTTTTCCAGTGCATACCTCCACCTCTCTATATGTTCCTCCACCTGCTCACTGCTCTCACTACAGATCACAAATATTATCTGCAAACATCCTAGTCAATGGAGATTCCTGTCTGACTTCATCCGTCAGTCTGTCCATCACCATAGGAAACAAGAAGGGACTCATGGCAGATCCCTGATGCAGTCCCACCTCCATGTTGAACTCCTCTGTCACACCTCTCACCTCCGTCTTGCAGCTCCCACACATGCTCTGCACCAGTCTAACATACTTCACCACTCCAGATTTCCTCGTATAGAACAACAGTTCCTCTCTCAGTATACTGTCATAAGCTTTTTCTAGATCTACAAAGATACAATGAAGCTCCCTCTGGGTTTCTCTGCACTTCACAATCAACATTCTCAAAGCAAATACTGCATCTGAACTCCTCTTTCTCGGCATGAAGCCATACTGCGTTTCATAAATGCTCACTTTTGTCTAGCTTCTATGACTCTTTCCCACTGCTTCATTGTACGTCACATCAACTTTATTCTCCTGTAGCTGCCACAACTCTGCACGTCTCCCTTGTTCTTAAAGTTTGGCACCATCACACTTTGCCTCAATTCCTCAGGCGTCTTCTCACTCTGTAAGATCTTGAACAACAGAGTCTAAAAACTCTACTGCTACCTCTCCTAGACACTTCCATACCTCCACAAACATATCGTCAGGACCAACTGCCTTTCAACTCTTCAGTCTCTTCGATGTCTTCCTAACCTCACCTTTACTAATCCTTGGTACTTCGTTGTCACAAACGGCCACCTCTTCTACTCTTTGTTCTCTTATTTTGTTCATTCTCATTCAATAAAGAGTAGTTTGTGTTTGATAAAACAACTGTTAGATATTTTCATTTTATTTAAAGTTCATGAAAAGCTTCTCCCAGAAGGGATTAGTGACTCATTTTCTATATACGGAGCCTTACATGAAGATCACTGTTGTTTTGTACATACACGCACACGCCCACACACACACACACACACACACGTGCACATGAAGTGAACACGTGCCAAGCTCTCACATGCTCTCAGCTAATCTGCATATTGTGCATTCCCTGCTTTAAACAACGAAATCAGATGTTTAAAGCTCTGCAGGATGCATATTTCTATTTTTACATACTCATTTTCACTGACTCTTTTTTAGGGTGTGCTTGACAAAGACAAATCTCTTTCCCTTTGTGTATATGTTTTTTCTGTTTGTTTGATTTTTATCACGGTAATTCTTCTTTCCCTCGTCTCTTCCCTTCTTACCCCTGCCTCTGTTTTTCTGTCCACATCAGTGCAGTCGGACAGAGACAGTGCTGGGGTTGAGGAAATGGATGCTGTGTCTATTTTTAGAAGCAGGGAAGAAGGGCAAACCAAAAGTAAGCTATAGACAGAGAGAGGGAGTGCAGTAGGAGGAGGAGGAGGAGGAGGAGGAGGGATGTGAGGAGGAGATAAATCTCTATTCTACCTCTGCCTCTGGTCAGAAACAGTTGAAGCTACAGAGCAGCATCACTGGAGGGAAACGTAGGCTCGAAAGCAACAAAATCCACACTGATGCACGCTGATTTTTGAAATTGCAAGAGAAGAACCGGTGAAAACAACAAAGAGCATCTATAAGTAGGTAAGTGTGACAGTAAATTGTGCTGAAATTTTGCATAATTATTGAAAATGCATGAGATTAAAAAATACACTGAGCATCTATTTTGTGCCTCAGCCCGGAGCTGCTGCCGTGGAGCCATTTTTAGATGCTGTATACCAAAGGCTGATCTAAATTTAGTAATGGTTACACCTTGGAAGAAACTGGGAGAGGCTGGCATTTTGGTTTGCCATACTCTATTTTTGGCATGGAGTCTGAGACAAAATATACTTTGTGGGCTACGCTCGGGGTTATGACAATATGGAGTTACATTAAAAAAAAATACAGACTGACACATTCTGTGGCTTTACATGACTGCAATATTATTTGAAATAGACATCTATTTACAGAGCCTCTTGCTACTCCTTGCTGGGATTGTTTGTATTTTAGGCTGTTCTGCAGCCACTCCAAAGTAAGCATGGGAATGAAGCCTAAAAAGAGGAAGATGAGAGTCAGGAGGAGGACAGGGAGGCTTTATGTTTAATTTGATTGATACAGTCGGGGGATGGTTGTGTTTTGAAACTAAGGCAACAAGCTGTTATATATCTGGTGAGCTACATTCAGATTATATCACTAGAAAAACAGATTAGAGATTCTTGACTATGAAGCTTTCTTGAACACATGCGCTTCCTCAATATAAGGGCTTTTTCTCTATTTGGTTTATCAACAGTTTATTCTGTTAAATGCTATATATTATTTTTTTAAATGCATCTGTATTTCAAGTGTTTTGGGAAGGGATGATGTTTTCTAATAACACTCTGCCAGTTATAGGCTTTGCTTTTATTGTTATCTCAGTATACAATCTCTCAAATTTTTTTTAGGTTTGTTAAATTTTGTGAAATATACACAACTAATTAAAGGGAAAATTGTTTTCTTGCTTGAGGCTTTTGCATTCCACATTACGTTGCCTGCACAGTTTTGAAGGATTTCAAGGTTGTGTGAGCTTTAAAAATGACCTCCCTTCTGGTTTGTTTCTCAGCTATGCGGCCACGGTCCAGACTGCTGTCCAAGAGAAGACTCACTCTGCCAACGATCAAAGAGGGTGCAGAGGAGACGGTGAGGGATTTGAATGAGGCCAACACTCTTCTCCTCAGTGAACACAGCCAGGATGTCTCATCAGAGGACTACCTCCTCTCCATCTGCCACCTGGCCCGCCCCACTTTCCCCGTCAGAGATGTTTCCCCCGACGGCTTCCACACACGGCAACAAAACACAGTGCAGCACAGGCTGAGGCCATCACGGCTCATCAGGACTACATTAAACACGTTTGATTTCAACCTAAAAGAGAAGCCACAAACCGATAGTGTGCCGCAGGATGAGAAAAAGGAACTGAACGAGGAGTTGCTGTATGGCAACTCTGACCCTCTAGAGTATCTTTACGGACACCAGAACAACTTCTCTGCCCTCTCAGGAACGGTTGAGGGAAAGTTTGCAAGGCAGCATCGTAGTGTATGGCGGAGCCAGGCTCGCGACAGAGCAAACAGCATCCCTCATGCTTCAAATGTTGATTTCCCGCTCCAACGAAAGAGCAGCTGCCCAGAACTACAGACCAACACCAATATTTCAGCTCCAAACGTCTCCCCAAAACACAGCTTCTTTGGGTCGGAGGTCATTGGGAGAGCCTGCCCAGCAGATACAGGAGCAGAGGGTGAGAGACTGAATCCGGTTTTGAAACATTCCCTCATCTCCCGCTGGATCTCTGACTGCAGGTCAGCCTGGAGAGAAGCACGGTTAAAAGCCTGTGTGCTGCCCGCTATTGCTGAGGTATAAGAAGCACAGAGACAGCCATGGTGACATTCCCCGGAATATATCCTCCTAATATATTTGTGTCAAGGCATGAAACATTGATGTTAGAAAATATGTAGAAAAAACATGTTTGGAAATATACAGAGGCAAGTAAATACTGTCATAATTGATAACTATGTTCTCCATTTTTTACATAATCCTTCCTCTATTGATGTTTGTTAGTGACCATAAAAAGTCATTAAAAAAATCAAATCTATAACTCCTGTTTTTGTTTTTTTTATTTATTTTTTTTTTATCTGCCAGTGTTTCCCGTGAATTGAATTACAATGATTAAACCAGTCTTTTCCTTTTAGCCATCAGTGTTTTGCTTTTCAATATCTATTTCCTCGCCTGTGGAAACCCCTCAAAAATGAACTCCACTCTCAGCTCGGCTGGTGCCAGGCAGTGGCGTTTCTATGGTAACTGTCATGGGATCCTGCACTGGTAAACACAATTGCAGAGGAGCACACAGACTGAGGAAAGATGACACCGCTGAACCCACACATGCAAGATGCCAGTCATTTGATGTTGCACTCGAGCAACAGAAGCGCCTACATGGTACAAGAGCGAAGGCGAAAATCCGGGCATCAGAATAACCTGACTAGTGATGACAAGTGAACAATCAGGTAAAACAAAAATACAATTCAGAATTTAAACATAGACCATTACAGTTAGGAGTTATCGCATGATCAAGGTGAGGTTCTGATTTTACACAGAAACACATCACATATATGGTTTTGCCTCTTAACCACTAGAGGGCAGTCTTGTGCTGTTGACTACTTTATAAAATGCTTTGCATAACCAGCCTCATCCTTCTTAAAACATGAAATCCGCTTTAAAGTGGTCAAACCTCATTGTTTTATGACACTTAGATATTTCAGGGTTTGTGTGGTTACTTTCAATAACTCAGTAATGGATATCAGTATTGTAGGTGGCAACTAAACTGCAAATAATTGAAGAAAAAAAAACTAATCCTACACCATGTGGCATTTTTCTTTTTTTGTACTTTGCTCTTCCAGATAATGTTGCATGGGTAAAGCATAAAAAAGGAAAAAAAATGCTTTCATGTCCCTATGTGTCATTTAGAAAACTACAGCCTCTTTCGATATTACAGCATATCTTTTTTTGTTTAAGACAATTGCAGAAAATGGATTGTGTAAAAAACTAAGTACATCCCTCCTCCTGTAGGAAATAGCAGCTGCCATTCAAATGCACTTACTTTAGTGGTTATTCTACTAAATAAATGAATAAATATAATTGGATACTTTAGAAAAAAGTGAATGGGTACCTTAGAAAAGAGAGGTCAAGTCCAGCTAAAAACAGTCTGTTTTTATAACTGTTATAATCAGTTATATTCTAATTAAATTCAATGAAATATATTCCATTTAATTTAATTTCATCTCATTTCTTAGCTACTGATTGTATATAATGATAGCAAAAGAAAGCCATCCAAACCAAGTGACTGTATGTAGACTGTGGTGAAAATTCAGATAAAAAGCAAGAGAAAAGGTCAGACGGACAACGCTCCACAAGACGTTTTGAGGAATTGAGAGTCAGACATTCAAATGACCGATAACTAAGGTCAAGGGTTTTGTGGGTCAACATTCAATTAATAAACAGATTGCTGCTACTCTTTCTCCTTGGCTTTTTCTTTAAAGAATGTAGATATTTATATACCGGTCATACACAACAATATAACCACCCCGTTAAAGCTGCTCTACGAAGCCATATAAACTCTTTCCACATGGGGGCATACCGCTCTGCTATGCTGCCAAAAGAGCCCATAACTATACTGTGCTAATGAGTAGGGACAGTCTGGAAGATCTTACAATACCACTTTGTTCCAGTAGAGGTGTAATTGGTCGTGTCTTAATCTACTGGGAAATAAATAACTTTTGTATGACTTTTGTATGACCCCATGTGGTCAGAAGTGGCAATGTTACATAGAGTGGCTTTGTTGATGAGAAGGACCTTTTTGTGCTCTCAAAAAAGCTCTGACCTTTCAGGGACTTTACAAAGAACATTTGAGGGTGTCCTGGAGTGTCTGGTCCCAAGAAACTACCAATACTGTAGATTGTGGGATGGTCAAGGCAAGGAAAGTTTATTTACCTCTGTCTCCTAGTGACATTGTAATATATATGTGTGTCATCTGCATAGCTGCGGTAGTTTATTTTGTTGTTCTTTATAATCTGTGCCAATGGGAGCATGTAGATGTTAAACAGAAGAGGTCTCGGGATGGAATCTTGGGGAACTCCATATGTAATTCTTGTCTGCTCAAAAGTAAAGTTACCCATTACAAAGTATTTCCTGTTCTCTAAGTAAGTTTTAAACCAATTTAGTACAGCTCCAGAAAGAGCTGCCCATTTCTCCAGTTGTTTGAGTAATACACTGTGGTCAACTGTATCAAATGCAGCACTGAGATACAGCCAAACTAAGACTGACATTTGTCTACTGTCTGTATTTAAGCATATGTCATTAAACACTTTGGTCAGAGCAGTCTCAGTGCTGTGGTGCTGTCTAAAACTTAATTGGAAGGCATCATAGCAGTTATTTTGTCAGTAACTTTATAAGTAATTGAGCCATTGAAAAACTGTATTTTCAGTTATCTTACTTAAAAATTAAAGATTTGAGATTGGTCTGTAGTTGTTCTTCTGTTTCTTGTCAAGATTTTACTTTTTCAGCAGTGGTTTAATTACGGCTGTTTTAAGTGGCTCTGGTAGCACACCTGAGATTAAAGACAAGTTCACAATTTGAAACAGTCCTGACCCCAAAGTCTTTAAGACCTTTTTGGAAAAAAAGCAAGAAGAAGAGTTCTGTTAATGTAAGATGTCCTCCAGGTCTTAGCTGTTAATGGGGTGAAACTGTGTCATGGTGTTGAAACCAGTTTTCTGTGGGCACAGTACATATCCTGAACCTGCTGTTGACGTACCAACTGCTTGTCTAATATTTTGGGTTTTGTCTGTGAAGAGTTTACCAAAGTCGTTGCAGGTCATGGTGGAATGAAGTTCAGCTGCCACTGACACAGGAGGGTCTGTCAGTCTGTCAACTGTAGTAAATAAGGCCCGAGCGTTAAGACTGTTGTTGGTGATGATGTCAGAAAAGTAGGACTTCCTGCATTCCTCAGTTGTAAATTATAAGAGTGAAGTTTCTCTTTGTAGATATCATCATAATGAACATGGAGATTTATTTTTCTCCATTTGCGCTCAACTTTCCAACACTCTTTTTCCATTTTTCAACAAGGTGGAGTTTCGCCATGGAGACCTCTGCCTTCCAGAGATAACCTTCACCTCAACGGGAGCAATAGTGTCCATAACATGTGACATTTTGGCACCGAAGCTACTGACAAGCTCACTGACTGAACCCCGGGACAGGGCAGGTGTTACAGAGAAGACCTGGTTAAAGATCTCACTACTGTTTTCAGTTAGACGTTGTTTTGTGATCACTGCTGTTGACACATTTCTGTGCACTGAAATCACACTCAAAGAAAACCCAGGAATAATCAGACAGGCTCACATCCGACACAGTAACCTTTTAAATGCTCAGACCCTTAGGGATCAGTAAGTCAAGAGTGTTTCCACTATTGTACGTGGCCTCTGTTACGTGCTGAGTGTTATTCCGGTCTTTTGTCCCTTTGTTCTGAGGTTTGTCCACGTGGATGTTAAAATCCTCAACAATGATGACACGGTCAAAATCAACACAGACCACAGACAGCAGTTCACTGAGATCAAAAAAGCCTGGAGAGTATTTGGGAGGCCTGTAAACATTAAGAAACATGACTCAGGATGAGGCTTTCAGCTGTAAAGCCACATATTCAAAAGATTGAAAATGTCAAGGTGATAACTGCTTACATTGAAATGATTCATTAAATAAGACTGCTACCCCTCCCCTTCTCCTGCTCACTCTGGCCTCTGGAGTCTCTAATTGTGTCCTACAGTTGCCACCAGGTCCCTTCAGACCAGTATCTGGGGTTTGTGAAAACCAAATGAACTCCTCCAGCTCTTTGTTGTGTTATATTTTTATGATACAGTCAGGGGATTTTCCAAAAGTATGCCTCCACGTTAGGTGGGGGGTGTGATTGGTTTAAGTAGGTGGAAGGTGACAAAAAAAATATTCATGTGAATGCCGGGTACCGGTTCCCAGCAGAACGTTGCTTTGTAACAAGATGATTTGTTTGATCACATAATCTGTCTGTGGTCACAAAATTATCCTTAATTGTTGTACGAGTTTTACATGTAAACGTGACTTGTCTGATACAGCCAGATGTTATATATATGGATTATCATATATCGATTTATTTAAAGATTTATATCATAATACAATCTATTTATTTACTATCAGAGAAACCACATGTACTTAACTTGATGTTTCTATTAAAATAATAGTCTTTAATTTTAGGTGGAGTAACAGAATGTGAAGTTGTTAAAATTCTCTAAGGCCACAAATTTATGTATATTTGGGGCCATGGTTTTGTTTGTTTTTTTGTTTGTTTTTCTTTTTTTGGTTTTGTTTTTTCTGTATGGGTAGCTCACTATAGCCAATAGTTTGCTGTTATCACTTTAGCTATTTAGCTTTTAGCACTGTCTTGACTAGATTTCTGAGCTGTAAATAAAGACCTAATAGGGCATTGCCATTTTTATTTTGAAAATAATATGGCTTGTTGTGCTGTTCACTGTACTGAGAGACCAAATTTTTTTGAAGTCGGCCTGAAAGGTTAGAGGAAAAAGTTTGGCAAAGCGGCCTGAATCAGCTACATTCATTCCTGTTTGAAGACTGCCAACCCGGGCTGACCAGAGGACAGCTGTGGTGGTCGGTCTTCAGTTCTTCGGCCTCTACCTCTCGCAGCAGCTGGCTCCTACGGTCAAGCGACTTTCACCTTGGAACATTTAAAGACCGTTAAAGCTGACTAGCTGGACCCCCGGCCAATGACATCGTAAATGAGCAGACCAGGCCAGAGCTGAAACGAGAACTAGCAGATGTTGTTTCAGTAGCAACGTTTAAAACGTGGCTGGTTGATCTGAGTGAAAACATAGTGTTAGTTAGCATCATAGGTTAGCATAAGCTAAGACAATTAAGCTAAAATAGCCAACCAAAGGTAACCGAACTGAGGTGGAAGTTTTATAGTCACAGGACATGCTTATCAGCATATGACTGTACAAGCAAACAAACCAAAAAAAGAGAAAAAAGCACCTGCTAAATAGATTAATTAATTATACAACTGTAATATCGAAAAAAGAAATATGTGACTGATTTTTATAAAGCGTCAGTAGTCTTGCAAATGAAAGCATTTTCTTAGTAACGGGGAAAAAGTAGTTGTCTGGATACTAGTGAATTTGCATTCTCAGTTGTGTTTCACACTTAGCTCATCATTTATTTAAAAGGAACGTAAATGCTCACCAACTTGACATAACTTGTCATAACTTGGCAGACAGGGCAAGTGGGGCAAGATGTTTCACTTTTCACATATGTGGTCCTGAAGTGAAGTGAGAAATACAGTTAAAGTGGTTAATCCAAACTATTGCTGTTTCCGTGAAATTTAGGGTTTTAGGCTTTGGTAAATGCTTCTATGACAAAGGGTTCTAAAAATATGACTTCTAAAAAAAAAAAAAACTGAAATATTGAGTATGTTACATTTTTTTAAGAAGACTTCTTAAAAAAAAAAAAAAAAAAAAAAAAAAAAGTCCACTTGTGTCTTAATTTGCCCCAGGTTAGGGATCGGAGGTAGAGGGTCAATTGTACCATCTGAAGGTAAACTGACCACCTAAACAAATCTGACTGAAAAATTGTTTACTTCTTTTAAAATACACCTCAATTATGCATTTACTTTAACAACTAATCATATTCAATTAATCAATTTCATTCCAAATAAGTCTAGCACCAAAGTTCATATAATCCCAATTCATAAAACAGCCTAGCTAAGGAACCAGCAGATTGTGACCGTCATTTGTTCAATTTCTAATATGCTTCATTTAAAGTCTTTTTTTTAAATAATGAGGGATACCAGAGAATTAAGCCACAGGACAGTACAACTACTTCTACTAATGTCCTCTGTAAGCTGCATGTTGGGAAAACATTTGGCTGTTTTTTTTTTTTGTTGCTTTGCTTTTTTGACACATATCAAAAAAGCAAACTAAACCAACTGCCCTTGTCCTTTCTATTTCATCTTGCAGTAGCATTGGAGTCTGAATAAATTAGAAAATGGGGAAGTCTCTCATCTATTTTTGTGGACAGCATCAGACACTCTTAGGAGCTCCGCAAAACAACAGTCTCGGAAAGGTCAAATGAAACTAAACTAAGAAAATTTCACCAATTTCATCACAGCTTTTTCTGAAGTCAGAAAAATTACTTGTAAGTGGAAATCAGAAATGGAACCACAGCTTGCAGCACAACCATGCCTGCAGAGGAAGAGGCACCGCTGACGTTATTTGTTCCTGTTGTTTCATTTATAGATGAGGGTCACACTATGTGGTATTCAGTTTTGGTGAAAAAAAAAAAAACCATACATTGCCCCACAAAGATGAGGCTTTTTAAAAGTATGTGTGATTGGCAATCCCCTTTCACACATCTAAACCCACGTTCAACCAATGACCAATAGACCAAAATAGGATAAAAAAATTAAAAAAAAGAAACTTTTCCATGAACTAATCTGTCAATATTTCACTCAGGGCTGACTGAAGAGACGCTTTTGGTTAAAATTCTGTTCCCTGCCAGAATTTGAAATGAAACATTAAATATTTGAAGCTTGCAAAGTGTAACCTGTCTGGCAGAATGACGGCTGAAGTGAATCAAACATAGCGGGAGGATACTGTGGCAAATGTTTGTGAAAAAAAAGAAAATCTTTCATTTCTCACAATTAGGCATCTAGCCAAGGTCTTGACAGAAATCAATAGTAACTCTTGGGCAACTGTGTATAGTTTTTACAGAAATGACACTTACTGTGTACCTTCACTGTCTGTATACAGTGACAGAGAGAAGCCCATTTCCCTATTCCTTAATGTTGGGGGAAATCCCTGTTTCCTAAATTAGAATGCCTGGTTTTAATGTATTTGCAATTCGAGATGAGTTTTGAGATTTGTATCTGAGTAGGCACACATCTGGCAAGTGAAACAAAACACTGCATGACTATGGTGGATTTCAAAAATTAATTTGCATGTTTGTTTAATTTGACTGAGTTAACCCTTTATTTTAATTTTTTGAAGGTTAGTTTTAGAAGTAGAGATGAAAAACAACTGTTTTTTGTTAGTTTTTTTTTTTTTGCACTCATTGGTTTGCAGAGTATGAAAATGATCCATAATTTTCAGTAAAACGTAACATTCTCAAGTTTAGTTTATGTTTCTTTCTGTGAACTTCATTTACTTCCTTGCAGCTTTGTAATCTGCTAGGAGTGTTGAAAGAAAATAAAATGTTTCATTTTTGATTTGACCAGAAAAGATGAGCAGAAAGAGACTGTAAAAGGGGAACACAGATTTAAACTTGTCTTACGTTGAAACCAAATGTTTCCTTTAAAACAATTAAAGTGAAGATCACATCAGACGTGATATAGTCAAAGAATAGATTCAGTTTCATTTATCTGATACAATCTAACCTCTGATCATATCAGATCAGATAAGATAAATCTGGTCTGACATCTGGCAGGTGTTTATATGTGTTACTACCAAATGATATATTTACATCAAACAATCATAGATGAAATTAGTAATATAAAACATTGCATGGTGGAAAAACATGTTCATTTTACACCACTAATGTTAGGCGCAAACACCTCACAACTAACAGCGGAAATAAATGAAAACTTTCCTTCAGTTTTTTTTCACACATTTGTTGCAGCAAACGCTAAAGGTGTTAACCACTGCAGCTCACTCAATTCCATATTGCAAAGATCAACCTACACTTCTAGATGTCAAATGAAACGTGGTCCACGCATATCTGGAATAATGTCATAAAAGTTATTTAAAGGCAACCGGAAATATAACGTAGAACCTCAAAAAAGTGAAAAATGCAGGTGCGTCGCAGTTACTTTGACTTTTACTTCTTTGCAGACAGTATGAACCTCAAGCGTGTCATGATCTTTTTCATCAGCTAATTAATTATGTTAGTACATGAGCAACTCTGCATTTCAGGCCAAAGGCATATAAAAACAACAACAACAAAACAAATTGACAAAAAAATGGGAAATTTAGTACTAGTTTGGAGGTCGAAGTATAAATAATGGTGTTTTTTTAAATAATTGATATTAACTGGTAAATGTATGATGGATTATTGCAAAAGCAGTATCCATGAAAGGCTGAATCTGCAAAGCAAAGATGGACAGAGCATCTTCACTTTGTCAAGGAATACATGAGGAAATCATTCAAAAGCCTAAAAACAACATTTTTCACAAAGTGAGCGGAGGATTCATGCAGTCAATCTCAAACCACGTGGCACACGGCCTCAAGGTTTCACATAGTTTGAGGTGAGGAAGGGGAGGTGGTTGTGAGGATGGAAAATTAAACATCCTGGGGGGGGGGGGGGGGGGGGGGGGGGGGGGGTTAAGTTACATCAGATTAATGGGTCTTTTCTTTTTTTTCTTCCTCATTCTTGGTTGGTTTTCATTTTCAGTTTCCGATTAAAGAAATTCCCCCCAACGCAGGAAAGATGAGCTCTGCAAGACAGTACTTAAGATCACGCACAGCCTTTGTCATTCACAGTGCTCCTGTCAACAAACCTGCCTCAAGTCTTGATTTCTCACCTTGCTGCATTATTGCACGTTTTCAGTTCAGCAGTCATCTCGATCAAAAAAAGAAAACCAACAATGTCCAGCATCGTTCAGATCTTTCTGCTCCTGGTTGCCCTGGTCTGCTTCTCTGAAGCTCAAGGTGAGCTCCAAAAAATTGTTATTCTTTATAAATGTTTGACTTTTTACACTGTTGTTTAAAGTCAGGATAATAATCTTTCTTATTTTTCTTTCTTTCTAGTCAATGAAGCAGGACAGAGCTGTCTGTGTCAAAATGTCAGGAACGGCATCAGGTCGAAGTCCAGCATAAAGGACATCCAGATCTACCCAGCAACCATCTTCTGTAACAGAGTTGAGATTGTGTAAGATATGCAACACAAAATCGTGAAATGTGTTTAAATTAGTTTTCAAGACACATCACATTTTCTGATTTTTCTCTTCAGTAACCAGTTTACGCCCATGGCTTTTTAAATGCGTGTCTGTTTTCGTGTTGTGTTTTAATTTGACTAATTTCCTTATTTATTTCCCCAGCGTTTCTGAGAAAGACGGCCTGCGTTATTGCCTGAATCCTGAGCTGAAGGCTGTGAGGAGGATTGTGACTAACATAGTGTGAGTGTTCCACAAATCTGCCCTTCTCCTTTTATACGCTTACTTATACGAGTCCATTTACCAATATGAAGGTTTGGGACTTTCACTTCATAGATAACGGACACTTGTCTAATGTGTGCCTTTCTTCTTTGCTGTCACCTCCAGGGGGAAGCCAAAAACCTCTACGCCCACTTCCTCAACTTTCTCGTCGGCCAGCGCCAGCACAGCTCGCATCTGACTCTCCCCTTTGGCTGAATCAAAGACTCATCTCACCTCTGACCTTTCAACAGATGCACCTTCAATAAATGAAGGTGTAAAAAGCTATACTATTTATTAGTACAGTATTTATGCTAAGGTGGACCTTGAGAGCATCAAATCTATCCTCTGTTTTTGTTCTTCTATGTTTTGTGGATACATGTATGTGTAAATTTATTTGTTGTGCATTTGTATGTGATTTTGTTTGCCTCAGTTTTGTTTAATAAAAAAAGAAAGTACATCGACAGATTTCTGTTCCAAGCGTGATACTTGTCCTATGAAAGCAGTGTCATCTAGTGGATAAGAGCTGCAACATGTGTATTCTTGGTATGATGAGCTGTAAAAATGAGATTAAGGGCATTTTTTAGGCATAAGTGATATCAAAGCTGCTCAAAGAGTCTGAAATTACAAAATCAATAGCAAGCCGACACCAGATCTTTGAACAGTGACCACAACCTTTTGACAACATACCTAACATAAACACTTTACCCAACTACAGAAGAAACTTTATTCTCACGTTCTCACGTTCTCCCGTTCTCAAGTTTCTAACAAAGTCTGAACCTTCAAACAATCTGTAATTAAAAAAAGGTAAAGGGAAAAAACAACAAAAAAAAAAATCAACCAGATGATCATAAATGTATAGTCTAGTCACATGTCAATCAGATTGAGAATACCAGGTAAATATGTGGATCTATATATATAATTCATAAAAATATACAACATATAACATTTAAATTGATGATAAACTTGACATGTGTGTACTCTCAAAATATTTGACATTTCCTTTTATTCCTATTATTATTATTATTATTGTTGTTGTTGTTGTTGTTAATTAATATGTACATACATGCATAATTTACTGTATAGTTAAATATGACTTCATATTGTTATATTTACGATATGTATGAGTATTTAGTGATACATGTATGTATATTTCTAGTATGTACATGTTACTTTTATATAATCGATATGAACCCCCCCTCCCCCCCACCACCACCACCACCACCACCACCACCACATACACACACACACACACACACACATACACGCACACACACACACACACACACACATACACGCACACGCACACACACACACACACAAGCCTAGACACAAACATTTGAACATGCTCACATGCTCACAGACCTACACACATTACACACACAAGTTATACAACTGAACAGCGATTGGTCCTCCCTTTTCCTGTTTGTACTTTCCGCTTCTTTGTATCTATTTGTCCTACGTTAAAATGTCTATTCTTTAATCTCCACACAACACATTGCACACTCACTCACATAAACTACAACACACCACACAGTCACCAAGCTGCACCTATCACTTTCACTTTCCATCTTTCCTTTTCCACTCTTTTGTATCCCATTCTGGGTGATTTTAGTCCTCTTTGACAGAATCAGGTTTGGCTGGTGAAGGACACACTCACACACACACCCATGCACAAAAAAAACAACCTCTGTTGCAAGGTCAAAATGTATATATGTGTTGCTTCAGGTTTTGCCAAACTTGGCATTAACTATTAACTGGCCTGCATTCTTAGTAGGTACAGAAATGATATATCATGCAGATCTGGCAACGGTTCTGCTTGATTTGAAACAGGTTTATAGCACTGCCTTCTTTCACCGTACATTTTGCAAAATTAAGGAAGATCCTGAAAACGAATCCCTGAATGTGTCACTCCAACAACAGACAATCTTGTTCTTGTCATGTCCTCAAGTTATTGTGAAAAGCCTTCAACTGACCCAGAATGCTGCTGTGAGAGTTCAGATGAGGACTAGAAAAAAAAAGAAAAAGCTCATAGTTTAGATTAGAGATGCGGATACACACTCCATGTTAAAACTTTTATTAAACTTTATCACTGGGGCTGGCTTTGTCCTGAACCATTCATTTAGTTATGCAGCTCACTCTGTTCGCTTCACTCTTTTCGCTTTTCTCTTCTTCTATGTCTGTGTCACTTTTATTATTTTATATTTTTACTATTTTACTTGGCATTTTTAAGTTTTGTGTCTCATAGGCAGATCTCCCTGGAAGGATCTTCCTGTGTTTGTCAAAGGTGACGGGGAGGGAGGGAGGGAGTGGTATTTCCCTTTTGTTTCTTTCGATCGGGTGGTTTTACTTTCCATACCTAAAGAAATTCCCTTGGTCACAGAAATGATGACATATGCCAGCTGAAGACAGTATTTAAGACCCCACTCAGCCTCTGTCCTTCACAAAGCTCACTTCTTGCTTTAATCTTCTCTCCTGCTGCATTATTATCTTTACCACACATTTTCACTTCAGCTTTCTTCTCGACCAAAAAGGAAACCAACCATGTCCAGCATCATACGGATGTTCCTGCTCCTTGCTGCTGTGCTCTTTATCTCCGAAGCCTTGCGTAAGCTTTTAATCCTATTCATCATTGAAAAAAAATTATGACTTTTAACACTGTTGTTAAAAAACAGGAGACTAATCCCTTTTTGTGTCTTTCTTTCTAGTCAATGAAGCAGGACAGAGCTGTTTGTGTCAAAATGTCAAGAACGGCATCAGGTCGAAGCCCAGCATAAAGGACATCCAGATCTACCCAGCAACCATCTTTTGTAACAGAGTTGAGATTGTGTAAGTTATTTAACTCCAAACTGTTAAAATATAAAAGGTTTATGTAGAAATCCAGTGTTTAGTATATTTCACTGATGATAGAGTCTTTTGAGTGAACTTTCAATAACCAGCTAAAACAAAAAAAAATGTTTTTAAGGCAGAAATATTCTGATCATCACCTCTAGTGCACATCGAGTTTACGCACATGTCTTTTTAAGTGTGTGTGTTTGATCACCTGCTGCGGTTTAATAGGACTGATCTCCAATTTTCATTTCAACAGTGTTTCTGAGAAAGACGGCCTGCGCTATTGTCTGAATCCTGGGCTGAAGGCTGTGAGGAGGATTGTGACCGAGATAATGTGAGTATCACACAAATACTGCGCTTCTTCTTCACTATACTCATGACAATTACCAGTAATCATTTAAGACTGTTTCACTGCTGTTGTGTGAAATTTTCTTAAGGTTCGTTGGAGGTAGGCACACAGAAAGCACACACAGACTCTGATGAACAATATATATATATTTATTTTACGCAAAGCATAGCATAAGCAATCTATTTGGTTATATAGGCAAAACACACACAAAGAATATAACTTGGATTATATGAATGAAGCATGCATATAGAATATTATACAGGTATTTCACACACAAAATCCCACTCACTGTGATTCTAGCAGAATCAAATCCCTTTGGTTTTCATATATACACAAACCACATCTACTGTGATGCAAGGACCAACCTGTGTCCCCCGCAGTGCACAGCCAAAGTCAGTCACACAAACTTCAGTTTATCACAAGCTTCAGTTTATCAAACAGGCATTACTCACACAAGCTTCAGTTTATCAAACAGGCATTATTCTCATTTACTATGATGCTAGGATGAAATGTGTCGTTCACCCCCTGCAGAGCATAGCTCCAAACAACCATCGGAGAAGCGTTCCATCCTTACCGTTGACACACGGACTGGAGAGCCAAACAGTCCCGGTAAAAGCAGCTTCCAACCTTGCTGGGCGTCCGTACGTGACCCACAGCTGACTCCGACCCGGACAGAGACTTTCCGCCGCTATATTCTCTCGTACAAGGGCCGTGTGTGAGATGGGGGGGCCAGACCCTCCCACAGACAGACCCTGCTCTTGGGAACAGATCCTGGTTCACAAAACATGTTTTGTAAACCAGGAACCGTTCTCAGAACATGCTATCAAAACAACAGACCTTTCCCAGCTCTACTCACAAAATAACAAAAACTTCTCTCAGGCACACAAAACTCTCAGGCACACAAAAGAAATAACAAGACTTTTCTCAGGAACTAACAAAATAACAAGACTTTTCTCAGATATAAGCGAACAATTAGAAAAACATCTTACATAACCAATGTTTGGTCTGACCAGGACAACTAACAATAATTCTCCTTACAACTGCATGAATAACAGAATCCTGGTCTAATGAGACTTACCATTTGCTTTGTTTGCAGCTCCAGACGGACACAGAAAACCTCCAAGTCCAAAGTCGCTTCCTCTGCTGCCGCTGGCGTTTGACCTTCCTCTTTAGTTTTTGGTTCATCGAGAGACGTGCGCCTTCAACAGACGCCACATGAACTATTTATTTCTATTTATTCTGAAGTGGACTTACAGTTCATCACCTCTGTCACTGCATTCTCTTCTGTGAATGTGAGTCCTTTTTCGTAATGTTTTCTAGATACATGACTATGTTGTAAATTTATTTATGTTTTTTGTTACCGCAGTTTTATATTATGAAAAATAAAGTAAACTACTGGACCTCTGAGTTACTGTTTTCTTTTCCAACCCTGGTTCTGGTTGTGCCAAACATCATCACAAAGTGGATTTGAGCTGCAGCACATTTCAAACGTGTTACTTCACACATCTAGGGGTCTCTTGTGTTTTTCTAACGCAGTGCAAAAATTAAAAATGATAAGTATTTGTAGTTTGGGGTGTCTTTTACACACTACTGACATTAAAGACGCATACATTCTCCATGTTTGTTCAGTGAAAACGTGAAATTCTCATCTTAAGTTTATGTTTCTTTCTATGAACTTCATTTACTTCTACTCTACTACTACATTGTCTTACATTGAAACCAAATGTTTCCTTTAAACCAATTAAAGTGAAGATCACATCAGGCGTGATATAGTCAAAGAATAGATTCAGTTTCATTTATCTGATACAATCTAACCTCTGATCATATCAGATCAGATAAGATAAATCTGGTCTGACATCTGGCAGGTGTTTATATGTGTTACTACCAAATGATATATTTACATCAAACAATCATAGATGAAATTAGTAATATAAAACATTGCATGGTGGAAATACATGTTCATTTTACACCACTAATGTTAGGCGCAAACACCTCACAACTAACAGCGGAAATAAATGAAAACTTTCCTTCAGTTTTTTTTCACACATTTGTTGCAGCAAACGCTAAAGGTGTTAACCACTGCAGCTCACTCAATTCCATATTGCAAAGATCAACCTACACTTCTAGATGTCAAATGAAACGTGGTCCACCCATATCTGGAATAATGTCATAAAAGTTATTTAAAGGCAACCGGAAATATAACGTAGAACCTCAAAAAAGTGAAAAATGCAGGTGCGTCGCAGTTACTTTGACTTTTACTTCTTTGCAGACAGTATGAACCTCAAGCGTGTCATGATCTTTTTCATCAGCTAATTAATTATGTTAGTACATGAGCAACTCTGCATTTCAGGCCAAAGGCATATAAAAACAACAACAACAAAACAAATTGACAAAAAAATGGGAAATTTAGTACTAGTTTGGAGGTCGAAGTATAAATAATGGTGTTTTTTTAAATAATTGATGGTAACTGGTAAATGTATGATGGATTATTGCAAAAGCAGTATCCATGAAAGGCTGAATCTGCAAAGCAAAGATGGGCAGAGCATCTTCACTTTGTCAAGGAATACATGAGGAAATCATTCAAAAGCCTAAAAACAACATTTTTCACAAAGTGAGCGGAGGATTCATGCAGTCAATCTCAAACCACGTGGCACACGGCCTCAAGGTTTCACATAGTTTGAGGTGAGGGGGGGGGGGTGGTTGTGAGGATGAAAAATTAAACATCCTGGGGGGGGGGGGGGTTGTGGTCATGAAAAAGTTTGAGTACCATCAGATTAATGGGTCGTCTATTTATTTCCTTCCTCATTACAGTATTTGAGATCACACACAGCCTTTGTCATTCACAGTGCTCCTGTCAACAAACCTGCCTCAAGTCTTGATTTCTCACCTTGCTGCATTATTGCACGTTTTCAGTTCAGCAGTCATCTCGATCAAAAAAAGAAAACCAACAATGTCCAGCATCGTTCAGATCTTTCTGCTCCTGGTTGTCCTGGTCTGCTTCTCTGAAGCTCAAGGTGAGCTCCAAATAATTGTTATTCTTTATAAATGTTTGACTTTTCACACTGTTGTTTAAAGTCAGGATATTTATCTCTCTTATTTTTCTTTCTTTCTAGTCAATGAAGCAGGACAGAGCTGTCTGTGTCAAAATGTCAAGAACGGCATCAGGTCGAAGTCCAGCATAAAGGACATCCAGACCCACCCAGCTACCATCTTTTGTAACAGAGTTGAGATTGTGTAAGATATGCAACACAAAATCGTGAAATGTGTTTGAATTAGTTTTCAAGACAGATCACATTTTCTGGTTTTTCCCTTTTTCTTTCACCAGTGTAAATGAAGCAGGACAGAGCTGTTTGTGTCAAAATGTCAGGAACGGCATCAGATCAAGGTCCAGTGTAAAGGACATCCAGGTCTACCCAGCAACCATCTTTTGTAACAGAGTTGAGATTGTGTAAGTTACTTAACTCCAAACCGTGGAAATATGAAAGGTTTATGTAGAAACCCAGTGTTTAGTATATTTCACTGATGAAGATTTAATCTAGCTCATATAAAACACCACAGTAATGAGATGTTTACTGGGAATAGAGTTTTTCGAGTGAACTTTCAATAACCAACTAAAACTAAAAGGGTGTTTTTAAGGCAGATATATTCTGATCATCACCTCTAGTGCACATCGAGTTTACGCACATGTCTTTTTAAGTGTGTGTGTTTGATTACCTGCTGCGTTTTAATAGGACTGATCTCCAATTTTCATTTCAACAGTGTTTCTCAGAAAGACGGCCTGCGCTATTGTCTGAATCCTGGGCTGAAGGCTGTGAGGAGGATTGTGGCCGAGATAATGTGAGTATCACACAAATACTGCGCTTCTTCTTCACTATACTTATGACAATTACCAGTAATCATTTAAGACTGTTTCACTGCATGAATAACAGAATCCTGGTCTAATGAGACTTACCATTTGCTTTGTTTGCAGGTCCAGACGGACACAGAAAACCTAAAAGTCCAAAGTCGCTTCCTCTGCTGCCGCTGGCGTTTGACCTTCCTCTTTAGTTTTTGGTTCATCGAGAGACGTGCACCATCAACAGACGCCACATGAACTATTTATTTCTATTTATTCTGAAGTGGACTTACAGTTCATCACCTCTGTCACTGCATTCTCTTCTGTGAATGTGAGTCCTTTTTCATAATGTTTTCTAGATACATGACTATGTTGTAAATTTATTTATGTTTTTTGTTACCTCAGTTTTACATTATGAAAAATAAAGTAAACTACTGGACCTCTGAGTTACTGTTTTCTTTTCCAACCCTGGTTCTGGTTGTGCCAAACATCATCACAAAGTGGATTTGAGCTGCAGCACATTTCAAACGTGTTACTTCACACATCTAGGGGTCTCTTGTGTTTTTCTAACGCAGTGCAAAAATTAAAAATGATAAGTATTTGTAGTTTTGGGGTCTTTTACACACGACTGACACTAAAGACGCACACAGACGGATATTACAGGGAGAGTTTCCACAACTGCACTCGAAACATAATTTTCAATTAAGCTTAAAACCAAGTCTTAACCTTTTAAAAGTGTTACACAACCAAATATGTTGCTTAATAGCTCTTTGTTGTGGTGTAAAACTGACACTTATTCTGATTATACTCATTAAAACAGCAATAAAACCAGTGGAGGAAGATATACTCTGGTTTTACATTTAAAGCAGCAATGTCATTCTTTATATATTACTATATTTCAAACCTTAGTAAAAATATGAACGAGAAATGAGCTCAAGGTGTAAAACTATTCCCTGGCTGTCGACTAAAACAGGCTCCACCCCTGTTAGATTTTTGTAGTTTTGAACTACAAGAATAAGAGTTAAAAGGGATACTTTCTTGTTTCTTTCTCTGTCTCATGTCGTCCAGGGTTTCACTTTGATGTCTAAAAATTCCCCTGAGTCATAGAAAAAGATTATGTAAACAGCATGAAAACAGAATGAAGAAACTTTATTGTCACCGTACAATGGACCAGACAATCCTGTTCGCTGACTGTTTTCGATTTCAAAATGGTCACTAAAAAAATGTGCTTAAGCCATGCTGTAATAACAACAGCAGCACAGTGTAGCAGTTAGAAGTGTATGTTGAAAAAAAAGTGCTTTAATACAAATAAAGTCCTAAAGGAGGTTCAGGTGTCCTTATACTCTGCTGGGTTGCATGTATGCAGGAGGTATGAGGGAAGGTCACAGCTTTAGGGAAAACCTGTTCTTTTGTCCCACTGTGTTTATTTTTACAGTCCTGCATCTCTGTTTGTATATTAGGAAAACAATCAGCCAGTGACCTGGAGTTTTAAGTCATACGCCGAGTCCAGGTCTGAAGGAGGAGTCCTGATACTCCTCTGTGCAGCTGGGCTACTGCACAGTTACACAGT
This sequence comes from Xenentodon cancila, assembly GCA_014839995.1. Taxonomy (NCBI): domain Eukaryota; kingdom Metazoa; phylum Chordata; class Actinopteri; order Beloniformes; family Belonidae; genus Xenentodon; species Xenentodon cancila. Next base: position 17,624,545 of record CM026205.1, read on the forward strand.
AACAGGAGATGCTCTCTACACATCTGTGGAGGTTCACCGGGGGAAAACACTTTAACTTCCAGGGAAGGAAAAGGCTTTGATGAGTTTTCTTCACCAGGTGGGAGGTCTGCTGTGAAGAGGAGGCCCAGAAACCTGATGTTTTCTATGCGATCTTCCTCCGCCTGCAGTCACCGTGGTTGTTCTGAGTAGTGGCTCCTGGATGCAGAACCGGTCATCCAGTTGCAATAGGTTTGGTCAATTCTGTATCACTGGAAATGGGTGCAAATGGGAGGGGTCTCAGACATTTCACAGAAGAAAATCCTCATGAAGTGAATGGGCATGACTTGTCAGCCACATTAAATGAGAAGTGCATCCGTTATTCATTTAATGATGTGCTGCCATCTTCTGGTTTGTCCTTTCAAAGAAAATTATCAGAACCCCCATATTCAGTTTCCGGATTAGTCTCCTCAAAAACAACCTCTCTCCATTTTACTCCCTGTTGGGGGTGTCCGCGGAAAGGAGATGTAGTCTGTAAGTGGATTTGAGTTACACACAGTGCAGTCAGGCCACAGCTGACAGCAGCCAGTGCAGGCTTCTGTTGCAGAGAGGTGTATATAATCCCTGTATGTAGCTCACTTGTAGAGGTCATTAGAGCTTTTAACTAAGTCAAATACTGTAACTAACAAAAACAGCTACAGCTGAAACTGCTGTTTCCTTTATAGAAACAAGTTGTGAATCACATCCTGCAGCAGGCAAAGAGACCTCACGGAAAGCATGCTGGGTGTATTATATTTAAGGATGAACTTGTCAGCAGACTGAGAAGCAATGTTTTGCTGTTGAGTGTGGAACAACGTTTTAAAGAGGTTTCACCACAGGTTGCATCTAGAATCTGGGATGGTTGTATGTATTTTCAGGATTTATTTATTTATGTATTGCAAAGGAAAATTCATACACGATGCAGAGAAATGCTGGGTAGATGTTTGCAGTCTTCAAGAACATTTCCTCGAGTGCGTCTCCGCTCGTTACACTTACCTCCCGCGATGGCTCCCCAGTCGACGCAGCACAAACCCAAACCTAAAGTGGCGTGTAAACCAACATATTTCCTTGCAACGGCAGCGCATTGTTACAATAGAGCAGGGATTCGCGAGACGAAAAAGTGACAGAATGTTGCACCATTATTTCTAAACATTGTGCAGGACTTTCAAGTTTCACTTCCGTCTGCTGCGGCTGCAGGAGAGGTGCGTCGAGCGGCTGACGCATTTGCGATCTGGTTGTTGTTTGCACGTCCAAAAGTCATGGTTGATCAAACATGCGGGGATCGTTGATACAATCTGCCAGCTCTTTGCAGGAGTAACAGAGGAAGGCATTGGATTTGATGAGTGATCTTGAGCGGGAGGCGACAAGGGAAAAATATTGGCAGGTGAGGTGCGTCAAGTAGCATGTCTAAGCTGTTTTCCATGAAAACCCTGCAACAACAGACTCAACTAAAGCTGAAAATCACAGACCGCAAAGAAGTTGAAAACATCCAAAGACTGGTAATCGAATTGAAAATTGTTTGGGTATTAAATTGCAATAATATATTGGTTAAGATTAAATATATCGTGTGAGCAGTATACTGGAAAATCGCTGTAGCAGAATCCCAAACAGTTTATATTACTGCTGTCGACTGTTCATTATGATTCTGGTTACTTAACAGCTTTTATGTTTTTCTCTTTAACTTCCTTGGTGTGCGTTGGGATTGTATTTTGCAAGTCACTGCTACCGGCCTCCCTGAGAGCTGACGTGAACAAGGGTCTGCTGTGTGCCTGGAAAGCAGGAGCTGCAGACAAAAATCTGAATTCTGAGTAGTTCAAAGTAGTTTGCAGATTATAAAAGGTTACTAAGAACGGATTAGATTTTAATTTAAAAAAAAAAGGATGTCTGGGAATTGCTGCAAGGATCACTGAACATTAGTTCACCAGAAGAGGACTTAGTTTTCTTTGTATTTTATGACACAGGGGACTAACAGTTCAGTGGGAGCCCTGTCAGTTAAATGTGAGGCATGTTATTTCAGTGTGAAGGAAACAAAAAAAAAGTGTTTGAATTAATTCTGTATTTTTGCTGATAATTGACATAAGACAGGCTGATGCATGAGAGTGGCTCTGGTTTAATGTCATATTCATGACGCTGCTGTACAGTAACCAGACTCTCCAGTTCTATTTGTAGCAGATCAGGAACAGGACACACTGTGCACTAGAAATAAAACTCAGTTGTGATTATTCTGATATAACAGTGAGTAGTGCAAACATACAACATGATTTTTGGCCTTACGCTCTGTTTGTAATAAAAAAAAACTGACATCTATGTGTTGTACTTGGCTTTAACTTTAGCACTGCAGCACTGTGTTGAACTCTGTGATGTCATATTATGCAGATTTGAGACAAGCGGCTCTCCAGACTGTTCACCTTCAGTCTCTTGTTGGTCAGCACCCCCTAACTTGGTGTCCAGATGGACTCAGGGCAGGAAGACATTCCAGGTAATGCTGTTATCCACAAATACAATGTCATAAAATCAAGAGTGATCGTCTTTGTCAGATAACAGTTGTGCTCTTATCTGTAACTCTTCCTCTTTACTTCCATTATTCAGCATTCGAGTCTGGCATGTCTTCTGGCTTCTGTCGTGCCTTAGCACCTCCCATTGGAATAATCCGACACAATATCAGCTATGATGAGCACATGGATGCCCCTATACATTCACCCCCTTCAGACATGAATATCAGCATCTTGTGGAAAGATCCTGTCATCCCACAGCACCGGTTCAGGAACACTGCAGAGGTGCTTCCCTGTTTGTTTTTACTTTCTAACCCTCATTATTTTGAACTGGTTACCTGAACAAAATGTTCATTGTAAGGGGTTGTTTAAACTGGCTCTCTGGGATTTTCATGCATGTTTGTACACATTGAATTTGATCATAACGTGCCTGTTATGTAACTAGTCCATCAGTTGATCCTTATACTGTAAACTTGTGTAACTAGGAAGGTGAGAATGGTGGGACGATTTTGAAATTTGAGACAGCAACGCCATCCAAGTCCCCAGTGCCTATAGTGAAAACCAAAGCCACCTCTTTAATGAGCTCACTTATGATAAGTAAGTAAAAAACACAGACAAACTGAGAAAGTAATTCAAAAAACAACATATTTTTATCTTGTGTTGCAACCCCAAATCAGAAAATTAACTCAAGACATTTTATGTTATGTTTTTTCATCCAGTTCACAGCATTTGTTTACAGACATTCATGGATATATACATTTTTTTTTTTCAGGCCTGCAATATGTCTTACTCCCGCAACCCCCACCCGAAAACAAAAGTAAAGTGTTTACGGCTTTGTGATGTTGGCATTCCCTCACACAACCATTGAAAGGGCATTCTGGCAGTGAGGACACCAAGTTACCTTGTACCATTCTTCCTGCAAATATTAAGGCGTACAGTACAGAGTCCTTATTTTTGTATTTTTAATTTCAAAATTCTCCACCAATTCCCTATTGAGAGCAGACAGGACCTAAAGGCATGCCAGTCCAGTACCTTTTATACTTGTAATGACTGCAGAATGTGGTTTTTCATTGTGTGATTGAAATCACAATGTTGAAATCCCAATGTGATTTCACAGTATGCTTTTCTGCATGAATGCTGGCATCACTGAAACGTAAAGAACCATTGCTAAGGCCACTGATACAACCCTAAACCACCACTGATACAACCCTAAACCACCACTGATACAACCCTATAACATCACAGAAGCTGATTTTTGGACTTGTTGTCAAAAAGTTTTTTTTTTTTTTTTGTCTAACCATAATACGGGTTTGTACTGTGCGTCATTGCTTTGTGAGTCTTGTAAGTCAGCTCTAACGTGATGTCTACTGTGTCTCTGTGAGCTAGTTTCATTGTTGTTGATGTGTGACATAACGCCCATAAAACAATGCAGTTCTTAAGACTGGAGTCCAAAGTTACTCGTTTCAATTGCTCTGAGGCATAACTTTTTAAAGTTAGGTTTAACTAGGTTTAACTTAAAGTTTTTTTTTCTGTTTTTTTGTTTGTTTTTTATGGCATTGTGATTATTTGATAAACCATGGTTCTTGATGCAGTCTGAAAATTAGATCGCAGGTGTCCAGTTTGCAGTTTGTTGTACACTAAAATTCTTTGCGAATCCTGAACAAATGGAGTGATATTAAGCACTTTAAGACAAGCAATGTGCAAATTTTTCCATTTTTATCTTTGAGGAACAGTGTCTTTAAACGTTTCAGTTAGTTTCTCATGCTTCGCCTGCCAATCTTTCCTACTCAAACGTTCAGCTTTTTTTTTTCTGGACACACCAAATCACCATTATAATAAACTGCTGATATGCTAAAAAAAAAAAAAAAAAAAAAAAAAAAAAAAAAAAAAAAAAAACTTTTCCTTTAGCTCCTTACTAGAACTAAATCCCTATCCAACTTTTTGGGAATGAGTTGCAGGTCTGAAATGCATAAATAAGATGTAAATTTTTAATATAAATAAATTCCTTTTTTTATTTCATATCTTCTTGACTTTTGCCTGATTTGGGGTTATATAAAGAGACTAAACGAGATTTTGATTGCTTTATGACAGATTTATTCATGCATGCACATTTGCATACCAGTTGTTCATTGCTCAAACGCCTGCTACTTTGATTCTCCTTATGATTTAGCAAGTTTAGGAATACCTATGAATTTAACACATTTAAACATTTACTGACAATTTTGTTACTATTCTCATGTCTCTTAGAGCAAAGCCAAGAGAACCTCCGGGAGTTTGAGCACCAGGCAGGACTGACAGATGCTGTTTATTCACCACACAAGGGCCTCTCAGCAGAGGAGACCCGCTTTCATCGAGTAGGTGATGGCACATTACCAGTAAGTTTGATCTAATGTGAGGAACCAGGAGCAGATGGAAGTTTTGTCCCCAAAATAATAGAATAAAACAATGTTTGTGTCTCTATCAGGCATGGCAAAATATCCTTAGGAAGTGTCGCCTTGTCACATGATTTAAAACATAAATCATGTATGATGATCCAAATATGAATTTGCACAAATAAAAGATGAGATTTGGTGTTAAATGATGATCAGTTGTAACTTTTGGCCTTTACCTACCTTTAATATGTGGGATGTTTGACAAATTATTTTTGGGAACGTCACAATTCATGACGGGGATCATTACATAAGAACATTTTGGTTAAATTTTATGTGGTATTCTTCCGTTTTCATATCCACTTTCGTCTGCACCAAAAACCGTCCTGCTCCACTCAAACATTGCAAAGTTGACCAACTGTGTAGCAATAGACACATGCTGAATGGCATCTGCTCTGCCTCTTCTACGAAGTATTGTTTCGAAAAATTATAAGTTAAACCCCATAAATGATATACTGCTGCAGTGACATTAGATAAAACATGAAGCAACACCTTGGTAAACAAGTTACGTAATGCATGTTGTGCTGCTAGACTATCAGTACCGTTGCCTAGCAACGCCCTTAAAGGGGCCGCTTCCTGATTTCGTTAAGGGACCTGCCGTCGAGGTCATTACAAAATCAGGCCCACCAGGGTGCATACTGACGGCTTCGTTTTTCCGAAAACTAATCGTCTCCAAAGCAACAAATTATGGACAAAATGAAGGAATCTATCGAGCTGAGGCGTCAACGAAAGCTTATCATAAAAAGGTGTGTATGTTTCAGTATTATCATACCAGCATTTTTAAATTTTGCTCGCAAGAAGGCCTTATCTCGCAATGCTAGCTTCGGATTCAACGCGAGGAAACAAACAGATCGTTCCGTTTACTGATGGTTTTAAACAAATTGTATTCAATTATGGCAAGAGTCAGTACTAAGTTAGGGGCGAATAGTCGGTCATTGTCTGGCTACGTGTATTTAGCGAAGCCTGTAGCCCGAGTGAGTGACATATTGTAGTTTATAGTTTATTCCCACAGCAGCGGCTAACTGCGCTAACGGCTAACAGACGATAGCGATTAAAGAGCGTTATTGATTGTTTTGCTCTTCGGCGTCTGTTATGGTGTCATGTAACCTTAGACCCACTTTACCGAGCTTATTTTCCTTTTGTTCAACGATAGCACTTAAGATGGAGACACGAATACAGGAAAGCGTTACCCCTACGTATCCCTGACTTCTAGATTTATGGTTTATTAATCAACTAACGCGGCTTTGTCATGGATTAAAGAGTCGACATTAACGCTGATTTACCATATCGGTTCTCAATGGAAACTGTAATGTAGTTGTAGTGACTAACGAATTCGTTTCTGGTTCCACAAACCCGTAAAATTCAGATGCATAGTTTAGGTAAGTGTTTAGTATTTGTTTCTATTTCATTTCTAAAATTCTTCAGTAGTTATAGAGGTAACTGATTAACTTCTTAGGCGCCCTCAACTCGTGTTAAAATGTGTTTTTAAATTGGTTATTGCTTGCTATTTATTTAAAAGCAGACAAAAACCTGAAACGTCACTCTTTCATAAGTCTTCAGATCATAAACTAGGCTTGATGAGGAGTGTCAGTGAACATTTATTTTCAGGCTTCTGGTTAAAAATGTACAGTTTTTAGCAGAGAGAGAGTCTGGCTCAGACATTTGAGAACTTTTAACAGTTGTCTTAAAGTAAAGCTTGTCCTAACCTGAAAGCCAAAACTCGAAAAGATTTGTATTCAGGATTACTCTACTTGTATTTACAAACATCTTTCTAACTGGATTGGTGTCCCAGTTCTTTGACTTCAGTCATATAATGAATCGGACATATAAGTTGTATCTTCAGTCCAACAGACCAGTGGCAGGTTTCTGTTTTTTTTTGGGTTTTTTTTCTTCACTGAAATACTGGATCTTATTCATTGTGATCATTTGGTAGTTAGTCACCTGTTTTTCCAAGGCACTTCAACCCCCCAATGCTGACCTTGGATGTGCAGTCAGATTTAGTAAGAGTAGAGCTCCATTTTAGATTAATGGAGGTCACTGTGTGCACAGTATTGCTATGAATTTAAGGAATGTTAACACTATAGATGAGTAACGTACCAGCACTGGGTTGAAACTAAACTTTAAAAATCATTAATTATATCATGATTGTATTAAATCAATGATGAGGCTCATTCAGTTAAATATTGTTGTTTCTATCATATGATCTAATTTTTTCTACTTTCTCTTTTTTCAATAATATACAAATACTAAAGTAGGATTTTTGTTTTGCTGTTGTTGCCAACATCTTTCTGAGCAAGTTTCATTTATGATAAGATTCACAAATAACCATAGATAATCTTAATCATTGTTTTCAGTCTTTCTCTTTTCCCACCCACATGACATGGTAACGGGTGATAGGCACAGATGGTGTGAGGCACATTGTTGTTGTTATTCTTGATCTTCAGGACAAGTCAAACACTGCTGACCTTGTGCATTGTGTACCTAGGGTTGTTTACTTTTTAAATGAAGCCATTGCTGTGCTTTACATTAACCTACATTTTTACAGTACTACACCTCTGACGATATAGTAAAACTTACTTAATGAAAACTCATTATATTTAAATTTAAAGGCTTACTGTGCATCAGTCAGGGCTTTCTTCAGTGTTTTGAATTTTTTATTTATTTTTTTTTAGCAGAAGTTGAGAATGCCAAGTGGGGACTTCAAGGAGGACAGGCTTACAACATCGGGACAATCCACCCCAAGTGGCACCCCATCTGTCACCCCCAGTGTCACCCCCTGTGTCAGTCCTCACTCATCACCAGCTGTTAATCGCAGGTGAGCACTCTGACTTTGAAATGATATTGTCATATTCCAGTTTGACAATGGCAAATCACAAAATGTATGTTAAAATTTCTGAATGTAGAATGTAGAACTTCCACTGCTTACACATGTAATTTGTAATAATAACCCTGTATCAGGTGCCATATAGTGTTGCTTTTTGAATTTGTTCATACCATGCTTTTGGTTGCTGGACAATACAGGAACTGGTTGCAGCTGAGTCCAGGACCTTTTCTTGCGGCACCAGAGTTTAACAGGGCTAACTCCAGCACAGACATGGGAGGAAATGAGGGAGGAAGTGGAGGAGGATTAGAAAGGTGGAGCTTCTTTGGAAGTCGGTCTGTGGTACACAAGTCCCCCACTGACCCAGGCTCTGAAACCAGCACTGGTGAGTGAGTTGTTTCTACAGTCCTGCATGAGCATCTGAACGTTTATTCTGCTTACATTAAATGGGTGGTAGGGAAGGAAAATTATAGTAGGTTGAAGAAAGCTATTTTTATTTATTTGGTTTGATCTTCTGACAATAGTAATGCTGGTTTCAACAGTTTTATTTTTATTTATTTATTTTTTTTAAATGTTCTCCGTTTTAGAATAAAATGAATGGAAATTGGAATAATATTTCCACTTTACATTTATACACTAAACAACATTTTCAACTGGATGGTATAAGATTTTTGTTGTTAGTTGGTGGCAAATTATTGGTATTAGAGCCACGTTGATACCATAGAATACAATAAAACTATTAAAAATAATTGCCTCATCCATCAAAAATGATAACTTTTGAGCTCGATTCATTGGTGGGCATTTTGTTATTTAACATGGTAACTAATGTTGGACTTCAGACTTTTCCTCCATGAGCTGACCTTTTTAGAAATCAGGTTTACCACTGCTGGGAGGTGGCCAACAGCATATCAAGTTGGGTGGAGATAAGGATGTGGAGGCTTTATTTTTTTTATATATATATATATATATATATATATATATATATATATATATATATATATATATATATATATATATATATATATATATATATATATATATATATATATATATATATATATATATATATACACTTGCGTAGCACCAAAGTGTCAGGGTTATGTTAAGACAAAGTTTATGAGATGGTTGACAGACACCCAAATGTATGCCCAAGCACAGATGGACTATTTTATTTATTTATTTTTTTAAATGCATGCCTTTAAATGCATGCCTTTAAAACCATTTAATAACTGTTTCATACCACATTTATGCTAATGACTATATCTACCAACACTTCTCTCCTGCAGGCTTCTCACTGCAGTCCTACTTTGGACTTCAGAAGTCCTCTACCATGGATGGCACCAACACCCAAGTCAACCTAAAGGTGGAAGACCCTGCCAACTTCATGCCCCCCAAAATCGAAATCTCAGGCATTGAAACTAAGCAGGTTGCCCCACGTCCACACAAACTTAAACCCCGGGACATGAATGTTTTAACACCATCGGGCTTTTGAAGTCAGACCAGCTCCTTCTGTGCCACATCCTAGGTAGTTTTCTTTCTCCATCTGGCTGCTCATATGCTTTCCTGCTTTTTTCTGTCTGCTCTGCTTCCCTGCAAATCCCCGGAGACTGAGAGGAATGAGGACCACCTACAGTATTAGCTCATCGGCCCCAAAAATGTTACTGCTCTTCTCCCTTCCAGCTCATTGGTCCAAATTAAAAAAGAGAAAATTTTAACTTGCTCTATTGCGGATGGTTTTTTTGTTGTTTTTTTTGCACATCACTTAGTGGTTGCATTGGTATGCATTGACTTTTTTGTACTTATCCTTTGCCCATAGTGGTGTGTGGTTGAAGTTGAAATATCTTGTCAGTCTTTTGCAAAAGTTAACCACTTTGCCTGTAATACTAAAACTGACCTGCTATTTCACTTTGTAATACTAATTTGCCTGCCGCATTTGTTGTTTTTTTGGTTTTTTTTTTTTGTTTTTTGTTTTTTTTTGTTTCTATATAAGATCACAGAAATATTGTGGCGATGTGCTTTTCTTCATCAGCATGCAAAGCACAGAGTGGTGTGTGACTGATATTGTGCCTAAACTTGCAGGGTGTTTTTTTTTTTTTTTTTCTTATGGCATCGCAGTTTAGCTTTTTATTTTGTGAAAGAACATATTTGACTGAGTATGATTGCTGACCTGAAGTGATGATTTTTTTTTTTTTTATAATGTATTTTAATTCAGTTTTTTTGTTGTTTTTTATTTTTCATCTTGTCCTGTTTTAAATTAACTTTTTTTTTTTTTTTTTTTCAAAATAGGTAGTATATTTAGTTGATTTTATTACATTTTTACAATAAAAATTGCAATGTTGTGTCAATGCACAAAGAACATTTATGAAGCGTTCAAGAGGTCATTCTTAATTTTGTGGATTTCGTGATCCCTGCTGGTTTGTTGGGGAAAAGATGAATTCCACTAATTGCACAAGGGAGTGACTCCCACTGACATCCGTTAATAAATCTGATCATAACATGCGAGACTGAGTTTCTGGTGTATTCTTTCACATAAACACTATTTAATCTTGAATGGCATACAAAGCCTTTATATTTGCAGGGTCAAACATTAGTACTAATAATTCCCTCTGAAATGCTAAACAAACCTGAAGTGTAAACTATGATGTGGTTTGCAAAGATTATTCTTACATTCATTATAAACTATTAAATTATCAATTGAATTTTTTTTGTTTTTTTTTTTTTTCCCCCCAACTTCAACTTCATAAGATGTAGCACGTCTGACCGTTTGTGGACTTATTCCTCAAAAGCCCTTAACCTACAGCGACTGGCCAGAAGAGGGCGCAGTAGGTTCAATACTAAATCACAAGTGACTGAACGGTTCCTGCTGGTACTGGGTTTTATGATGACATCACCCAGACTGTTAGACTCCAATGGCACATCATTCAGCTACATTGCATTTATGTTTTCACCGGACTAAAAGATAAATTACCACACAGTCAAAAAGGAAGTTTTAATTCTCTGTGGTGACATCCATCAGGCGCTGTGGGCATTAATGTGCTGTTGTCAGAGAGACTGAATTTACTGCAGCAGTTACACTCTCTGCATGTCCACATAACCCCTGAATATTATGCACTATGCAAGTTCAATTCTCCTCATCAAAGCAAATATACAGGTCTTCAGAGAATATGCCAGCAGGGAGCACCAGTAGACAGCTGAGATCTCCTGTAAGCTCAGCGAGTCACAGCCTCATTAAAGCTCTGAACAGTCGTCTGCTGCCCTTTAGTTGTTTGTATGAGATAGTCAGCAGCACTAATTCCCTTTGTGTACATAAAGAACATTTATTCAAGGGTGTGTATAATATACAAACACAGCAGAATTAAAATCCATTACGTTTAGTTTATATGTTGACTTATTTTGAAAAGTACAAGTCACGGTGTTTAAAAAAATAAAACAAGCTCACACTTATTAACAGCCTGTTGAGTACTGATGGTTTTCAGGTAGAGAAAAGAGAACAGACAGGAACTTTGTCATTCATCCATGGCAAATAGAGTGATAGATAAAGAAAAGGAGGAAGAAAAAAGCAGGTGTGGGAAAAGGTAACCCACGTACACGGACAAAGAGAAAGTACGTCTTGTGTTTTTTCTTTTCTTTTTAAAGAGCCACGCAACCCAGCTCAAAAAGCATCTGGATCGCAGTGCCTTTGTCAGCAACAACAAACCAAAAACACCCAGGACAGCAAAAGCAAGAGAGACAGTGGGAGTGGGGAGGGGGAAGGGGGGTGTGGGGTGCACATGGAGATGGGGAAACAGAGGGTGGAGTGGCCCAGCAGTCATGACGTAATACAGATGGTTTTCTCTCTGGGTCCGACATGACGTGACTGTGTAGCTTCCCCACCCCCGCTCTGCTCCGATCCAACAAAAAACGGAAAGAAAAAAAAATCATTTTAGCTTGCCCACAGATGTGCAACAGCAAGCACCACCCTGCCTGACTGACCCACCACACACCGAAATAACTCACATTTGCCCCGAAAATCTCACCCAACTCATTAACTTACTCATGTGCAGTTTGTAAAAGCCCTGCCCAACCAAATTGCATCCATGGCATCATTAACACAATAGTCATGCATCAAAGACTTAATGACTCAAATTAGCCTCGCCAGTCAAGCCATCACCAGTTCAGTAAACATAAACCTAAAGTGTTAAAGTCTGAATGTGTGTAAAGGTCAGCTTTGAGAAAGATTGTGTAAACTTTTATCTAATACATGCAGGAGTGGTAAAAGCATGACATGTCAGGGTCATTCCACGAGTATGATGGGAATTTCTCTTAAACACATTCAGCAAGAACATTTTAATTACCAGATATGAGCTGGTACTGCCTGATCTGGGCAGAAGACGTCTTTATTATTTGATTTATTTAGAAAAGCAAACGTTTCTGTGCTTTCTTCTACATCAGATGCACATGGGACATTTTTGAAACCTGAAGACAACCAGCGCGAGCTTACTAAGTCAGCCAGTGACAAGATAATAGTAACTAAGAGAAACTTTATTGGTAATTATGCTCTTCATTTATAGCTGCCTGGTTATGATGCTGTGTCTGTTATCCGTGAACCAACGTCACCAATATTAGTGATGACTAATAAGATTTTTGTCAGGGTAAGGAGGATTATTCATACATACAGCTGATAACTACATCCAATGGGAGAGTTACTCAGGGCCCCTTTTGACGTTTTCTCTTAGTCATATACTGTAAGATCAGACTGCAGAACCTCAGGACCACATCTGGGGGTAATTTGCAGTGATGTGGCCCAGAGTTAACCCGACCAAGTTGAATGGGGTGGGGGGGTATAAGAGTAAACCTGTTATTCTTTTATCTTAGGCCTTTTTTTCTGCTTTTCTGAAAATGTGAAATGGCATTTGTCTTATTTCCAGTATTGCATTTTTATTACCATTTAAAACTGTCACCAGTTGACTAGAAACAAGCCAACATACTCAGAAACAAGTCTGTTGTAAAATATGGGAGAAGTGCACTGTTTGTCTTCACGGTACATTTTATATACAAGAAGAGGGGCTGATGTGGAAGGGGATATCCTTTGTATATGCTCTTTGTTGGCACCGCTTCATTTACATGTTTATCCTGGAATGGTTCATTATTATTTTAGAAATCCTGAAAAAGTCATTTGCCAAAGCATCTTGAAAACATTACCTGTTTAAGAGAACATGCACTTCCAGCCTCGGGCCAACAGCCTGTTGGTCTCTGTGCTGCTCGCTGTGATGGCTCTCTCCTGCCATCCCCCACTGAGAGAGACTGTTGGGCCCTCCTGCGGTGGCCCTAACACGAAGCAGATGTTGAAGGGGGGAGAATCCCTTACAACAACGTCCCAGCAGTCAGCTGGAGGTGCTTAGTATACAAGAGCCACATCCGATCGATGAACATTCATTTCAAAACTCCACACACCCACAGAGCTGCTGATGTCTGACACATAAAAAGAAAGTACACAGCGCCCATGAGTGCGCGAATGTGCGCATAAGTGAGACATGTCGAATTCGCTGCGATATGGGATGGATTTAAAACACGTGCTGTGTAGATGAGCAAAGGGCGTTTCTAACGTTTTCTAATCTAAACAACCAAGTCTAGGCGACAGTATTTCTCCATGGAGTCCATCCCAGAGATTAATGCGTCTCCATCACTATTTATCTACATGACTCGGCCACTGACCAGACTCTATCATTAAACTATACCGCAGGGATCATCACAGACCTTGTCTACTCTGACGTGCAACAGCCGTTGCCAAAAAATTATGGTTTGTCCTATGTAATGTGGTGCCAAAACTTTATTAGTGCCTTTTTGTGACATTTAATTTTGGCGGAGCCTCGTGGATAGTTCTGCTTCTGTCTGCCAATCATAAAATACTTAACCACAAATGCAAAAGATAAAGTAAAAATGAATTTTTAAGTTCTGAAATTCCCTGGAATGCTTCGATAAGCTGTTTGCCCATCATTTTATATCACCGTAGTCATTAAAGAACCTTTGATCTCTCGGGTGGATCTCATAGGATAATGGCGTCATAGCACTTGTAATCTCTTAAGCCAAGTGAGGAATTTGGTTCTCTGGCTCTTGTTGGTGGTTTTCACTCGTGCACATTTTCAGGACACCTGGACACATGTCTAAGAACAGTACAGAGAAAGCGGATCGATCAAATGTGGACAGTTCATTGACAAAAGTCAAAAAACTGTGGGCTACGATAGAGAAAGAAAGCACTAAGGCTCGCTAAAACTTCCGGATCCTGACTCTTAAATAGGTGATGGCTAACCAGCTGGAAACTGGTCAAAGGCATTTGTTCATCACAATAGGCCATAACAGCATGTTCCTGTTTTCCTTCATCATGCTCTCATTTGGGCTGTGGTTTGGAAATAGCAAGGTGAGGCGTGTGACTTGGCCCGACAACCGCGCATTCCTTCAGCACAGACATGGACTGTAAGTGGACGTGATGGGGCTGGAGGGAACCCGCGAGCAACAGCCTTACTCAACTCAACAGCCTCTCAGTTTTTGAGCCTTTAGAGGTTTGATTGGTTGAGTTATCCAACACGCTTTCTCAGAGTATTACTTCCTGCCTTTTGGTAGTCATGAAGCTGAGATGAGCGATGTCAGCATCTGCTATTCAGTTGCATTTTCAGTGCTTTTTTTTTTTTTTACTTTTACCAATAATAACTAAATAATAAGCCATAGCATATATAAATACTGCCTCACAGTCTATGTGAATGTCCCTCTGTATTTATCTTACGTTAATCTACATAAACCTGTCAAAGTAACTTATCTACTAACATAATATATTGCTCTTATTGCTGCCTTGGCATCAGATCAAAACGCTGGCAGGACCTTTGCACCGGGAAAGTTGGAGGCAGGCGGAGTGATCGGAGCGATAGGGTGGAGAAGTTATGGTCAGTGAATCCAATCATGGAAGGCTGTTTGGATTTTGACACTAGGTCTGTAACCATAGTGATGACCTTGATAACAGAACCAATTTAGGGGATGTTCATATGATTAATAAATTCATAAAGCTGTTGTATCCATTCAGTAGCCACGTTAATATTTTAATAATAGCAAATAAATGTCTGTATAAACCTATTATCTTTTATTGGGTTGTGATGCTATTTTTACAGCTCTAAGAGGAACATTAGTCATAAAAATGGTCTCTTGGCATCCTCTTATGTGAGGAGAACATCAGCTGAAGATTTCTTATCACCAGCATAAGCACAATGAAAACTTTTATAAACCTACAAAAGCAGTTGAAGATGCACAATTTTCATTATTGTAATGTCCAGAGTTGATAACGAGTCAGTC
Organism: Xenentodon cancila; assembly: GCA_014839995.1. Lineage (NCBI taxonomy): Eukaryota > Metazoa > Chordata > Actinopteri > Beloniformes > Belonidae > Xenentodon > Xenentodon cancila. The sequence goes on from CM026205.1 coordinate 17,639,622, forward strand.
CGGGTCGGCAAAGCAAAAGCTAAACTAAGGAAGTTCAGTAAATATATGTGATCTATCTGTCAGTCTTTATTCCTCAAAGTGCTGATTGTCATCAGGGTGTCATTCATTAAAATAAAATATGTGACTGGGCGTTTTTGTCACGCAAAAACAATGCCGTTGTTACGTGCGACTGATTTGTGTTTAATTGTCATACACCTCACTGCACCTCCAGTTTGAAGGAACAAGCCAGACCCACAGAAGCAATTATGAGGAAGAGCATGTCAAACCCAAAAAATGACTCAACAAATGACAATGAAAGCTAAAATAAAACCTATGGGCTTGGGTCCTACCACGGAATGACAGCCGCCATTCTTCCTTGGTACAAGTCTGAACTAATATCTAAAGGAATCCCAAACGGCAGTACGTCTATGACGGGTTTAAGGTGATGCAGATGGACACAAAAGAGTTAAAAAAGACTTTGCTCTAGAATGATGAACAATGAGGAACTGATCTAGAACTGATAACAAATCTGATGGCAAAGCAGGTTGTATCTAATTTAGGAATTCCGTAACTACACACTCCTGTTCCAGTAAAGCAGGAATTTTAAATGTCGTTAAAACACAATACAATGACTTCAAAATTCAGTTAATTTAATATTCAATTGAATACACAGCAAAAATAAGATATCTAATGTTTAAATTGATTAACTTTATTGTTTTTTTTTGTAAATATTCACTCATTTTGAATTTGACACCTGCAACGCATTCAAAAAAAGTGAGGGCAAGACTGGGAAAGTTGAGTTCTGGGAAAAAAAAAAAAAAAAAAAACAATGAATAAAATCAAAACTGCTTTTAGGAACTTTTCACAGGTGAGCTGGTTCACTGAAATCAAATGAGTGTCATGAATGGGTATAAAAGGAACGTCCCCGAAAGTCACGGTTGTTCACTGGCAAAGATGGGGGCGCGTTCACTAGTTTGTGAACAGCTGTGTGGGCAAATAGTCTAATAGTGCAAGAACAACTTTCCTCAGCGTACAATGCAAGGAATTTGGAGATTCAATCATTTACAGTCCACAATATCATCAAAGAATTGAAAGAAATTTCTGAACTTAAGTGGCAAGGTGGAAAACCAACACTGAAGGCCTATGACGTTCGATCCCTCACTGCATTAAAACCCAACATCATTCTGTAAAGAATATTACAATGTGGGCTCAGGAACGCTGTGGAAAACCATTGTCAGTAAACTCAGTTTTTTCACTACATCTGCGAGGACATATTGAAGCTCTACCATACAAAAGCAAGAGCCGTCAACACCTGGACCATGGAGTGTGTTCAAAATGAGTGAATATTTAGAAAAAATCAAAAATTAAAGTTTATCCGTTTGAACATTAGATATCGTGTATTTGCAGTCCTTGTAACTGTTAGGTTGAACAGGGTTTGCAAATCATTGTATGCTATTTAGTTTATGTTTTATGCAACTTTGTAACTTCATTGGAATTAAGGTTTGTATATAAAGGTCTATCTGTCAGTATTTATTTATCCCAGTGAAGCGTGTCATACAAGTCATTGATAAGAGTAAGACAAGAAGAATTTGCATACGCTGACAAAACCGTGCAAATGTATTTTTCACGGATGAATAAAGTTCATCTCTCTGTGAAGTGATTCTTTGGAAGACTTTGTTTTACAGTTTACAGTTTACCTGTTTAAAAAAAGAGTGATCAAACGGTTTTTTTCCTGAATATTATGCTTTTTATGATTGATTCTTGATTGACTCCTCAGACACAGTTCTGATCACCATTTCTGTCTCCAGTGTCCTCTATTTTTCACCTAAAAACCATAAAACAAAGTGAAACCAAAACGATACTGTGCTGCGTGCGATGGAAAATTGTAATCACGGCAACACCTCATTTCGACTCCTCGTTTTGAAGGAACCAGTCAATTGCCAGAGGCAATCATGAGGAAGTAAAGTACCCAACCCAAAAAAATAATTGGTGAATCACTGAGATAGCAATAATGAAAACTATGGACTTGGGTCCTTCCACAGAATGACAGCTTCCACTCAACTAATATACTACAACTAATATCCAAAGGTTCCAAGTACAACAGCGAGCAGTGTTATTCATAAGCACATTATCATTATTATTATTATTACTCCATTTATTTTCTATTCAACCCACAGGAAACATGAACTGGAGTAAGAACTGTGCAATTAAACGTGAATCAGGAACAATATATGAGTCTTTTTATAGTGTTAAAGTCTTTCTCTTTAAACTTTTTATAAGGGCTACAAAACTGACATTATCTCATAGGAACTGATGAGGGGCAGATACGGGTTCAACTTTAACCATTACCTGCAGAAGTAGTGCTGATCGCATTTTGTATCGTATAATCGATAGTAAGTTCAAAACAAAACTGTAACAAATTAATACAAATGAGTGGACAATAACAGAAACTAAAGCTGTGAGGTTATTTTATTTTTGCTAAACTAGAACTACTCACTAGGAAAGAGATCACCATGCTGCTGGACAGGTTGGTAGAACATTTCCAATCTTAGCTCCTTTGATTCAGGTCAAGATGTTAGTAAAATGCAGGCGTCTTCACAGGACCTCCAGTGGGTGGCATGGTGGCTTGATGGTTGGCACTATTACTGCCCGACTAGAAGGTTTCTGGTCCAAATCCAGGTTGGGGCCTTTCTGTATGGAGTTTACTTGTTCTCAATGTGTTTTCTCCTGGTACTCCAGTTTCCTCCCAAATAACAATGAGTCTGTTAAGCTAAGTGGGGATTTTAAATTCCCTGTAGGAGTGGAGATGGAGCAGTTATCTGTCCAGGGTGTACCCATACCTTTTACCTGAAGTGACCTGGGATACTCTCCAGCAGACCTCTGTGACCCTGAATAGAAATACAAGGATATAGATAATGGATGGATGGATGGATGGATGGATGGATGGATGGATGGATGGATGGATGGATGGATGGATGGATGGATGGATGGATGGATGGATGGATGGATGGATGGATGGATGGATGGATGGATGGATGGATGGATGGACGGACGGATGTAAGTGAACTATATACTAGATTGATTCTTGCTCCTAAAGATGCCTTCTTTGCTGGTATTACTGGCCATCACTTTGGAGTCGGACAAAGTGACCTTACAGCTGATGGGCTGACAAAACAGAAAATATCTAACAAGTGGGTTAATGGTTTCATTGTGATAGATGTGTGGGGCACCTGCGACGGAGAAGGGTGGCGATAACAGGAAAGAGGAGAGGGAGGAGGAAGTGTGTTAGAGGAGGTGGAGCAGCTGGATCAAAGACCATTTAAATAAAAAGTGGGAGTGTGCCGGAGAGTGCAGTTCATCTAGATTTAACAGTGGAGACGCTCGAGCATCATTTCAACCAGCAAACTACGAATCGTTTTCCCTCGGAAACGCGCACAGCATCGACGAGAAAGCTTGAATCATGTGTGGTAAGATTTCTTTATTTCTTTCTTCCACTTTTTAAAGTTGATTGTTGGAAATCGTTGTGCGAATCACAGTGGAAAATTATAAAACCTGACAGCGGTTCTTACGGTGACACCGCTGGTACAATGCGCGCAACAAAGCATCGAACTGGCAACATTATCGCCCCATCGTTTTATATAGTCACTCAGTTATGTGTGGATGAATGTTGTTAACGTTAATGTCTGAAATACAACAGTTGCTTGAATGTCTTCAGGTCCGTTGGACAGCTTTGCGCACAACTGCTACGTGTCATTGAGTCGTAGGGGGTGTAAACTTCAGGACAGAGAAGCGCACAGGCAGGACGCGTCTAGCACACATGCCCTAAACAAGACTCTACTGACAGTTTATCACACCGAGTTCATTATCTGACTGACACCCACAAACCACAACTGCGAGCAACGCTGCACGCGCATCTCGGAACATTTCACAACTATCGTGCCCTGGGGAACATGGACGTTTACAGCCGAAAGTAAATCTTTAACAGTCCATCGGCTTCACCTTGTCTTCGCCAGGAAGAGGAGGAGGAGGAGGAGGAGGAGGAGATGGAGGCTGGGCATGTGAGCGTTTTACCGCACCCAGTCTACCTGGCTGCTGCAACAGTGCGCGCAATGTGCGTTCGTCAATGGCCAGCTGTGTGCCTGCGGGAGCAGAGCTGGCCCAACTTTGCTACTCTCTCTCGCGCACAGACACACACGCACACAAACCACACACACTCAGCTGAGTTTCCAGCACTTAGGAGGACATTATACTGGCCCAAAGTTCCCTATTTACGCTGTTTCATGTCCCCATAACATGAATAACTAGATGCAAATGGGACTTGTGCCGACTGTAGTCCCACAACGTTTCCACCGTGTATACAGTTTTTTTTTTATTATTTTCAATTTCATATGAGGTAGCATTTGCTGAGAAAAACTCTGAAAATATAAATCAGATGAAAAATGTTGATTTCAGTGTATGCCTTCACTCAACATTAAAGTAATCACAATATAATGTTTGCAGCATTATAAATCCCAGGACGCGATGTGTCTGAAATAAATATGAGAAAGGCAAACTTATGCATTTTAAATAAAGATGTGTTTGTGGTCTAGAGCTGTGTAAACTCTCAGCCTCTCAGAGGATCCAAGTCATGTTTCTGTTTCTCCTTCTTTAAAAGGGATCTTTGCTTACCTGAATTACCGAGTGCCTCGCACCAGAAAGGAGATATTTGAGACGCTGGTGAAGGGACTGCAGAGGCTAGAGTACAGAGGGTACGATTCAGCAGGTAAGACACCCGGCTTCACAGACTACACACAGCACACAGACCTCGCACAAAAGCTTATAGTCCTCCCTGACAGCACCTGTGTGGCATATACCCTCGAGAATGTGATCCAAACAGCATTTGACAGTGTGCACGGCAAAAACAAAAGCACTTTCAAAAAATGGTTTGAAGTGGGACTATTTTCATGCAGCATTCAAACCCATTTAGCGTGCATGTCACAAAACTGAACACACTTACTGATCCTGCGTGAATGTGTACGCAGTTACCTGCGTTGGTGAATCATGCTTGTCACCAGAACCGTCAGTGACCGCTACTCTTTGACATGGCACTGTAAAAATGTAATCACACCCTGGCTCTGAAGTTTTTCTTGCTATTTGTGTAACTGAGGGCATCCCAGTTGAGTATCGAGTCTTGGATGTTGGAACAGAATAAACTGGTGTGACAAGTGGCACGTACAGAGGAAGAGACAATAAAGGTGTATCATTAGTTATAAAAACCTCTGTTTGTGTATCCTATTTGAACAGGATCAGGTCCTTTATTCATGCAAAGAATAGCATGTTCATGACCTCAGAGGACATTACACTGACTTAGATTAATGTCTTAGAAACGTAATATGACCTCAAACATATCAACCTCTACCTGCCTAACACCAGTGTTAACATGAACTAAACTTACCTTTTATTTAAAATTATGTTATTTACGTTGCAGGGGTTTGTTTTTTTCCTCTTTAAGGAAGGCACATACCTGTAATGACACTGCATGAACAGATTTGCGTGACTGAAACATTCTGGCAAGAACACACAAACAAACATTAAATAACAGTTTAATAGTGAATTTCAGGTAAATGCCTCTGCCCCACCTGTGTGCAGGTATTGCTGTGGACGGCCCAAGCAAGAGATCCACTGACAGCAACGGCAGCAGCATCTGCTTGATCAAGAAGAAAGGGAAGGTCAAGGCCTTGGACGAGGAGCTATACAGTAAGTTTGTGAACTTTGTTTTTTATTATTTCTCTTAATTTTGCAAGCAACAAACGTGTTCTGTAGTGACGTAGTTTACAGTAAGTAACCATACTCCTGTTATGATTCACTAATTGTTTTACATTTATGTCAGAAGGCCAACATTCTTTTACCAACCCCCCCCCCTTAAATTTGTTTTCCTTAGAAATAACTCAAGCACTGTTTGTGTTATAGTAAAAGGATTTATTTTGTGTTTTGCTTGTCCAGAGAAAGACTCACTCGACCTCGACGTGGAGCTGTACACACACTTCGGCCTGGCTCACACACGCTGGGCCACACATGGAGAGCCGAGCGCCCTCAACAGCCACCCTCACCGCTCCGACAAGAATAATGGTAATATGTCCTTATATATTTTCTTGCATGCTATAAGTGCTTTTAACCCTGCGGTAAATCAACCCATGGTTAGATGTTAAGGGGGCTGAGCTTGAACTGAGTACACAAATGATATGGTTTGAGTCAAAGCAGTTCTGACTTAGAATGGAATAAGTGTTTGCTGCTAAATTACAATGACTATTAGTGATATATGTCCAAATGAAATGTTATTTTAAGTCAAACAAAACTCAAACTGTAGTTCTGTTTAAGGGATAATGTGGTTTGGGTCCCTTTAAACAGATCAAGATCATTTTAACTTTTAAAGTGTAAAAAAGTTGTCTGGCATGTGAACCTGTTGTTAGTCAAACTTTCTTTGATTAATGTCATTTCTGTCCATAAAGCAAGCTCCTTAACGTCTAATAACAAACCTACACATTTTGGCAAAATCTGATTTATATCCACACATATAAAAATAAACTGACGCAGTTTTACTAAGCGTCATGTCTTACGTCATTTGATCGTCAGCTTGTTGCATTATACACCTTCACACATCATGTGTTCTTATAAAAAGCAGTGGTATTTCAGTGTTTGAAGGGTATGTCAGGTATATCCCGGGGCTTTAGAGCAGCATATGTGTGGTAATGTAATGCGATCAGGTTCATGCCACAGAAGACAGATCGCCACCCTTTTAATATATTTTTATTCCTTTTACTTGCTATCACGCCCTCTGCTTTTCTTCAAATAGCACGCTTGTTAAACTTGCCTGTCCAATTATGGGATGTGTCATTATTTGGCTGTTTTGTGACTTCACTACAGTTCTATCTTTAGGTTGTTGAGTCCTTTACCGACAAATAAATGGAAATCAGCCTGTTTCTCTGATCTTTACACTCTTGCTGGATTTTTTCACAGAGTTCGTCGTCATCCACAATGGCATCATAACCAACTACAAAGAGCTGAAGGAGTACCTGGTAAGTTATATTTTAATGCTACTTGGACCCGTCCCTTGTGTCAAAGGTCATAGTATCACTGTAGGCTTGATTTTTTTTTTTTTTTTTTTTTTTTTTTTATAGAGGGAAGTATTTTTGTAATAATTTCTGAGCAGTAAAGACATTAACATGAGTCAAACACAGATAACTATGTGATCTAGTCTGTGCCACAGAACCGTGGCGCCGGTACAGGTTAGGCAAACGTGACACTCTGGCTATGACTTGACATTTTTGTTTTTTTTAACCAGGATTGTATGTATAATTTAGCTTGTTCACTGCATTGACACGCAAGGCAAAACTGGAGGGACAACAAGATTACAACCATTTGCTTTTGTGCAATAATGCAAACATGTTAATGTAGTTCATGCAGCACTGATAGACGTGCAAAACAGCACGTTATGAGAGAAAAAGTCTGAGTATTAATTAAGTTATTGTGTCGGCTCAAGAACAGAAAATGCTTTTGGCTAAAATGATTTCTCCCTGTAATATACAAACTTATACAAAGTATTTTTTATGCTTGGATGTAAAACTGAAAGTAGCTTCTGTTCAGTAGTAGCAGTAATATTTTTAATTTTTGATAAAGACAAAACTCCCCTTTCCTACAAAAAGGTGTTTGTTAATTTAATCTTCAACAGTCTGTTTATGATATTATGAGGAATGTTAAATTTAATTTCTAATTGTTGACATTTGTTTTCCTCATAAAACCGCATGAAACTGATTGTTCACAATTCGGCAAGTTGTTTTGAAAACCCTCAAGTCCTAGGAGGCTTTATTCCAATTAAACTGGACTTGTCTAATGCCTGCTTATAAACTGCATTTTTAAAATCTTCCTTAGATCACCAAAGGATATGAGTTTGAGTCCGAGACAGACACAGAGGTGATCCCTAAGCTGATAAAATACATTTACGACAACCGAGAGGGTGACGTCACCTTCTCCACGTTGGTAGAGAGGGTGATCCAGCAGCTGGTGAGTTGCTCCCATGGCAACGACAAACACTTACACACTAACCTACTGTACAGCAGCACAGATAGTGTCGTCCTTTTAGCAGCATTACAGCTTATGCCACTTATGTGTGATACCAATAATAATTTTTTCTCGTCTCTTGTGTCTTTAACCAGTCACACACACTTCCAATAAGGTCATTCACTTATATAATGTTGTGTGAAATTGCTTAAATTTCCCGTCTATTAAAAAAACCACACTGGTGAAATAAAAAAAATCTCCATGGGAACTGCCCCAACAGCATCACGGGTGACATCACCAGTCAGAAAAACATTTTTTTTTTAAATAAATTATTTCTGGAAGTGAATGAGCTGGACCCCGTTGTGCGACTTTCCATTGTGTGACTAATGCGTCAATTCTTCACACTCTGGACAGAAGACGCTCAACGCTAAGTGATGAAATCCAGATAGTCCAGCGTCACAGCGACGACACCCTTCCCTTGGCTTACTCCGCTCAGCTTCACGCCCGTTCGGCTCAGCTTCCAATAACAACCACAAGCAGCCTCGTCACCAGTGCTTTTGAAACACAGCTGATCTTATACAATAGATGTCTTATTTCTCTTAGCTCACGCTTCCCCCCACACCCTTCTCTTCCTCAATTACCCTGCTGCGCTGTCACCCCTGCATCTTTTAAGCCCCATGGGGCACCGGGAGGCACATTTGTTTGTGTTTAGTACTTTTTTTTTTTTTTTTGATATTACACTCATTCCTGGAAAACATAACTTTACATTATCAGCTGAAATCCTGCGATTGCATCAGTTTCTGCCGCCCCACTTCTCACAGACCAGCGTTTATTTATTTTCAGATTTTCATCAGTCGAATGTAACCTCTCCGTGTCTTCTTTTGTTAGGAGGGAGCCTTTGCTCTGGTATTTAAAAGCCATCATTACCCTGGAGAGGCCGTGTCCACCAGGTTAGTAAACTAACTTTACTGACATTGTCCTCTACATGTTGCCCCTCGGTCAGACTCAGTGCGGATGATTCACACTATTATGACCACGAAGCAATGCCAGATATAATTTTAAGAGACGCTGTTGATTTATGACCTGGTACTTCGTGACACTCACTGAATGTAACGTGACTCTGGAACGTTCTCTGATTACAATTAGAAAGTGTGCCGTTTTTCAGTTACTCACAAGGACATGAGTAAATTCCTGTCTGGCGGCATGTGTCAGTGCTTTCTGCTTCATAAGAGCAGATTTAGGTTCCCCCTCTCCCTCCTGGGCCTCCGGCTGCTGGGCGGCTAGCCCTACGCCCCCTTCCCTGTGACTCATTAACAGGGAGACCAGGAAGTTTCCTGTTTCAGCTCTGGGTAATGCATAAGACCTTTGACTAACTACTTATTATTATTTTATTTTAAAAAATCCGTTGCATTCTTCCTGGTTCAGTGACCTGTCAGGGATCAGGTAAACGGAAGACTGCTCGAGAGGGAAAGATTTGCAGCGAAATGAACCAGGAGAGTTCGATGGGCTGTAACTTGTGGTTTATGCAGGCAGGCGGCCTCGCAGCCCTGCTGTTGTCAAGGCCACGTCTTGGCAATTCTGCTGTTCAAGTCAGAAACCTTTGGCACCACTGTTGTCAACTGCTGTGCTTGCATTTTCTGAAGAAAATAATCTTGGTACATGTGGGATTTTGGTTGGGTTTGAATAATCAAGTGAGGTGGACACTTTAGTAATTGTCTAAAAACAACCAACACCCTTTTCCTTATCACTAAGGATCTGCCTCTCAGCGTGATTTATTCTCACCACATATGTTTTCTTTTCTTCTTGTTTTTCATATTTCCTTTTTTGCATAACAGATCTTATCTTCTTTCTATGTTAATCTGTGCAATTAAAATAAACTTAAAGGAACTTCTGCAATTTTAAGTTTAAAGTCTCCTACAATAGACGTGGAGGTTAAGTTTAACCCACAGCGCTGAAGTCGAAGGGGTTGCAGCAAGGAGATGTTGAGGTGAAACAGCTGGATGAGCTGGAAACTGGAATCAGGCCCGAAGGTGCTGATGACTTCTGATTCATAACATCTGATTCGGCAGTGGCCTTTTGCCAAGCACCTAATGGAAAGCTGGGAAAAAGAATATAAATTCGTTATGATTTCAATAACTGGCCTTTAGAGTCAGTACACCCTACATAAACCGAACTGTTTTAGTTTTATTTGTATTTCACAAACTGTTAATGTGCGTAAACATTAACTAAATGAGTGTGTAGGGTGAGATACATACCTGCGTGTGTTAAAGAAACCCCATGGACCCTGGTTAACGCTGTCTTTCGGGTTCAAGGACAGACGCAAGGAAAGACTCCTGTAGCGGTTGATATGAAATATTTTCGAGGACACAGCCATTGAGATGAAGCTATTTTTCAGCTCCAGGTTCAACCGCAGGCACCTACAGCAGTCCAGTGTGGTGTAAAAGGTCTAAATCGTAAACCTCAGGGACGCCATGTGCCCTGTACTGGTATCGACCGGTCCCATGTTTCTGATGTATTTGGGTTTTCTAAATACAATCTAACACCAATCTAAGGAAACCCTGACTGTTATCAGAGCTTAAGCATAGACATATGTTGAAATGATGTCTGCTACGTGGAGGGTAGCCTTCTTGCTCCCTCCCTTAGCGTAAATACTGTACTGGACAGCGAACCACATGTGCCATTTTGCAAGCCTCCCTTTTCAAGGCCCACGCCCCTTTAAACAATCAGCGGTCTTACGTCAATGCAGCCCCAAAGAATCGCAGAGGGGAAGGAAAAAGGGGGATCCAGAGAAGAGAAAAATTCAAGCTAAGGAGAGGCCGTTTCTCAAGGGCTGGTGTCATGACTGACTTGCCGCGAAGAGGGTTGTTTTTTTATATTCTTCTCACACTTGCGAGATAAGTGAGGGATTGTTTTCGAGGTTCCTTTGCAATCACGTTTCTCACCTGTCACATGGGGTTGCAGCTTCCCTGCCTTCATAGCCAGTAGGAGACCACATGGAAGCTGTCGCCAGTAGGGATGTGGTGACTCAGTCCGCGTAAAGCAAAATCTGTGTTGACGAAAGGAGGATAAGTTAACTCATTTAATGCCTCCAGACCTGCGAGCTTACAGGAGATTTGGACTAAGTAGAAGAATGTCTGCATAGGGACATGTTTAAACTCAGACTTGTGGAAAAATCAAAGTGATGAAAAAAGGAATAGATGGAGGTAAAGAGAGGCAAGTTCAGTTTGATTTGGAATGACACATTAGGTTCAGATGTCAGGCTACAAAGCAGCAGGTGTGATCCTAACTGACACCGTTGTGAGTCTTGAAAGTCAAATCCTCCCCCCACTAACCCACACTCTCTCTTTCTCTCTCTCTGTCTCCGTCTCTTCCCCTCCACCTGCTTCATCCTTGTCCCGGCAGGAGAGGAAGTCCATTGCTCATTGGTGTGCGAAGCGAGCACGAACTGTCAACCGAGCACATCCCAATCCAGTACAACAGTGGTGAGCTCTATTTCTCTCCTTGTCTGCCGTTATCTGGGAACTCTGCACACTCCCACCCCCGACCCCACTCCCAGAAAAATGCAAAATGTTCAAAGCACCATGCAGGGAATGTTTAAAAAATTATATTTAAAACTTGTTCAATGATATAAAAGGCTCTTGTTCATTCTGATTATCACCTGGCATCTATCTGTGAGGGCCTCCTTTCAATCAATCAGCTACTTTAATCATCAAGTAATTTTGCAACAGAATGAACAAAATAGAGATAGAGAAGAGCAAAGACCCAGACAACAAAGAACGCCCACTTAACATTAGATTTTCTGTCCCAACCTTTATCATAACAATTGAATCAATAAAAACGATGGTATGGTACTTAAAATATACCGTCATTCACACAAAGACTGTACTATTTCCCATCACAGAGCTGCAGCAAACTGAAACAGGAGCAAATATTGAATATTTGTTTAGCTGTATTTTTAGCCACTAATATGATGCAGCAGTGTATATTTGCAGCTGCAGGACAGAGTGAACGGGACTAAGCGAAATAGTATGGCTCGGTGATGTGTTTTTTATTCCTTTTTGGCAACATCGGAGCTCTGCTGCACAAAGGGATATGCTGAATCTGCCTTTGGTTGCACGAGGAGCATTTGCTGGGAATATCAATGAATTTGTTGTTAATAAGAAAATGCGTTGCTGCCGTACTCTTTGCTTTCGTGACGGATGGAAAGTTTCCATTTAGTGCTGGCATGCCAAATGTGAAGCTTTCCACATGAAACCTCTTGCTCTAGAAAGATTTCTGATGAAGGAAAATTTTCTCCTCGCAGTCTCAGTGGACTGCAACAAAGATGAGTCTTGTGATTTTCTCCGATGCAGCCGCCAGAAACAAATCCAGACTGACTTCTAGAGCGCTCTCATGGCATAGAGTTGAAGTAATGTAACATGACATGTTTTGGAACGCTGTGATTTATTGTGAAATAAAAGAGGACTTTCTTGCTAAGCCTTTTTTCCTCAAGAGCTGCCATGGGACATCTGTGTGTGAGTCAAATACAATCAACACAGAATTCCCACCAATAGAGACGCTCTTTTGAAAGGAGGTTTCATGTTAATCGCTGATATATCCCATACTCCAAAAAAATAATTTGTCCTCGTGGTTCCCAGCAGCAATAAGTCTTTACTGTCTTATCAGCAACACCTATGATTGTTAGTAGTTAAAGTGAGACAGGATCAAAGTTCAAGGCACACAGGCTTCGGGAAGTGTGGTGAATCTTAGTGTGTTCTGGATTCGAAGGATCAAAAAGTCCTTTGAATCCTCCTTAAATGTTCTTCTCATGAACAACAAATGGAGAGTAATAAATAGATCCACAGCATAGAAAACAAAATTTTTATATAATTTTGAAGGAGAAGAGACAATAGATTATCCTGGTGGTTTATATAATCCAATTCTTAAGGGGCAGCTGCTGCGGAGAGAAGAGGGAATGAGATCAAATTGGTGCCGAAAGTGGAGCGTCTCAGGTGAAAGCAGCGGGAAGGGAGGGAGCGGCCAGTTGTAAAGGAGAGCACTAATATTACATAACTGTGCGTCTGCTGAAGGGACAGATCCAAGTGCAGCGCCAATCAAACGTTTGGACACATTCAAAATGACGGGGGAGTTGGCTCCAAATACATCATGAAACAGAATACTGGGAAGTGTTGACTGAAGCTTAGTAAAAATCCAGTAATAACTGTCTCAACAATACAAATGTGTTGTTTTCAAAGTAGAACAGGAGAATTTTAAAAAAAAGTAATAGTTAGAAGTTATTAATAATAGTATTTATTATTTCATATTTTTTTCAACATGTCAAAGGCAGTATTACACTCTGCCTTCCTAAATATAGTAGACTATTTTTATTGGACCACATTTAACTTTAATTACTACACATATCACTCTGGCTTCATTCATTTCCATAAGCTCATAAAAGTCTGTTTTCCATTCAGCTGCTTCAGTATAATCTTGTATTGACAATGGGCGAATCAGACTGCTGATATCAGTCCTCTGTGGCCTCATGCTCCCTGAACCACTTTTTCACAAGCTGATCCCAATGAATTCTCGGAATACACTGTAAAAACAAGCAACTCTAAAAATAAGCGTAATATTCCATAAATCTAGCCAAAGCTGTCTCATTTCGAGCAAAAATATTGTCGTCCATGAGGAAAGAAATTTTTTCTTGATTAGAATTCTTAAAACCAGCAAAATAGTCTAAAATAGTCTTTTCTAGAAACAAGTTGGGCTTCTTTTTTTTTTTTTTTTTTACTTAAAAAAGAGTTTTTGCAGTGCATCACCATCTCATCAGAGACGAGAAGAATCCAGCCAGGGAAACATCTGGTCAGACCCAGACCTGACCAACTAAAACAACCCCTGTTCATAATACCGGCCTCGCAGCCTTAACGCCTTAATCCTTTGAGTTATCTTCACATCACGCGTGTAGACACGCTCTTTCTTTCCCTGTTGAACATTACCGTGACTGTTTCATTGATTTTCTATTGCTAAATTTCACCAAGTGCATGAATGATCTCTGACTGCAATCACCAGGATTTTCTCTGTGACCACATTACTTCCTGAACGATAATGGCTCACCACTGTCCCTCCAGGTTTTAACAATGCCATGGACAGTTTTTTTTAATTCAGTGTTAGTAGTTTTAGCAGCCTCTTTGGTTATACACTGGCGTAGTCTCTGAGTCATCCAGGTCAAGATCATTTTCAAATACTTAAATTAAGCTGCTGGATTTCCTTTTGTTTGTTGAAGAAGTTTCACTTTCTGCTCCGAAGGCGTTCTCTCTTGAGCGAGACTTCTGAATGGAGGATTAAACATCTTCAAGAACCAAGAAAAGAAAGTCCAGTTGTCTTGAATAAATACTTTAAGAAATCTCTTTAGTTGTTTTGCACTGCAAAAACAATCCCTTTTAAAATAAGTCTAAATCATAAATCTAGTGAAAATTGTCTTTTTCAAACAAAAATATCTTTGTCAATGGGGTAAGAAAGACATTTCTTGACTAAACGTCTTAAAACCAGCCAAATGATCTAAAATAGTCTTTTTTTAACTTTCTTAGAAATGTGTTTTTGCAATGTGATTGCTTGATGAAGATCAAGATGATCAGCATAATTTCAAATGCAATCTGGCAGCAATAATGTTTAGCTTTTCTTCTTCACAGAAGCGACTCGACTGCATCTGGAAACTGACTGTCAGACGTTTTTAGCCACTAAAAGAACGAGCACTAACCTTTGACTTCTGACTCTGTAGCTCACTTCAAGGAGGGAGTACAAGAGAAGAACAGCCACAATCGGTCTGACTGCTCCAACGCCATCAACTCAGTGGGGGATGGCAAAGCTGTGGAGTTTTACTTTGCATCTGATGCGAGGTGAGGAAGCACTTTTCGGGGTGTCATCTGAGTCCAACATGGGACCGTGTGTTCAAGCACTAGGTTGTGAACTTTCCCTTTTATTCTGATGCATCCGTAAAGTTGAACGGTCTGTGAACACCAGACTACAGGACATTGTCGTTGACCCATCACATCTGTTCATGTCTGTTTGTCTCTGCGCCTACAGTGCCATCATTGAGCACACCAACAAGGTGCTGTACCTCGAGGATGACGACATTGCAGTCGTGTCCGGAGGGAAGCTCTCAATCCACAGGATAAACCGGCAGGCCGGAGAAGATCCAGAGAGAGCAATTCAGACCCTGCAAATGGAGCTGCAACAGATTATGAAAGGTTAGATAGCTGTTGAAAATGCTTCTGTGCATTTGTCATATGCGTGGACGCTTCATTGTTTTTATTTCCATTTAAGTTTTGAGCTCTAAAACAGTGATAAAATCTGTAAATAGACTGGGACTTGCTCGCCCTCTGCTGGCTGAAATTGTGACACTGCTGGTCATTTTTCAGCTATTCATGCATCCTAAGTTTTGGCTCATCTTTTAGGAGAAAATGTTTAGTACGCCATCCTACAACAACAAGAGTCAAATTGGTTGATATGATGCTGCTCCTTTTGTAGGAAACTTTGAAGCCTTCATGCAGAAGGAGATCTTTGAGCAGCCAGAGTCAGTAGTCAACACCATGAGAGGCAGAATTTGCTTTGACACCAACACAGGTAATCATTGATCTTGTGTCATTGTAATGTGGTGATGTTGGCGTTTTTGAGCTGGTAGCCACATCAGACTAAAGGTTGTTTTTTATTTCCCCTTTAAAATCTGTTCGGTGATCTGTGAATAAGTGGAGACTGACCCACTATACTGTCCCATCTTAACTTTTGTTTTCTCAGTGGTTCTTGGAGGCCTGAAGGACCACCTGAAGGAGATCAAACGTTGTAGGCGGCTCATCGTGATTGGTTGTGGCACCAGTTTCCACGCCGCAGTTGCTGTGAGTATAGCCACTGAACCATCAGACCGTGTTGCCTTGATGACGATATTTCATGCGATGGAGAGTAAATCATTTGTCAGAATGGTGAAATATTGTGGGAATAAAAACATCTATTATGAATGTTCCCACCCTTCAGACCAGGCAGATTCTTGAAGAGCTGACAGAGCTGCCTGTCATGGTGGAGCTGGCAAGCGACTTCCTGGACCGCAACACGCCGGTTTTCAGAGACGACGTTTGCTTCTTCATCAGCCAGTCAGGTGACAATGACACTTGATTATCTGATGTACTTGGTCTTAACTGCCTCTTAGTGTGAATTTCTTTCCATTTCTAAGACAATGACCATGAAAACCTCAAACCCTCTTCATCTATTTCTCTTGATGAAACCTTGTTTTGCTGTAATCATTCATTGTGAGTATTGGTTTTCTTTTTTTTCTTTTTTTCTGCACCCTCAGGAGAGACAGCAGATACGCTGATGGCTTTGCGTTACTGCAAAGACCGTGGCGCACTAACAGCCGGTATAACCAACACTGTGGGGAGCTCCATTTGCAGAGAAACTGACTGTGGAGTCCACATCAATGCTGGGCCGGAGATTGGAGTGGCGAGCACCAAGGTACAGTTTACACTGTGACCTCTTGGGTTAATAAACCTTTTCTGAACCGTTTCTACTACATTTTTACGTTTTACGTGACACAAGACAGAATTTTTTAACTAGTTTCCAGGAAAAGCATGAATATTTACTCGATCTTGATCATAAAGACTTTCCTATAGAAATATGTATTTAAACTTCCAGCCTTGAATTAGGACAGAAAATGTTTCCAATTCAAATTTTAATCATTAATCTACTTGCAATGGACGTTTTTGGAGTGCGTTGATTTGTACCGCAAACCTAATCATGTCCTTGACCACAGTAAAGATACAAGCGTAGCCTACTTTAGTGTAATAAATGCAGTATGAACACTAAGCCCTGTCATTTGCTGTATTCTATACTTGGGTTTACGTAAGTGTTTCATGTGTGTGTGATCCAGGCTTACACCAGTCAGTTTGTGGCCCTCATCATGTTCGGCCTGATGATGAGCGAGGACAGAATCTCCCTGCAGAAGAGAAGACTGGAGATCATCAGTGGCCTAAGGGTGCTACCTGGTCAGTACTCCGATATAATGCAGAGCCCTTTGTGGTCAACATGAGCAACAGCATCTTTAAACGTGCACACAGATGGTGAACCACTTAAGCCTGTAATCATGGTGTAAAACATAGAGCCAATTGCACAAACCATGTGGGCAAAGATTTCCCTTTAATGCTGAGTTAAGGAATCTTCAATATAAAAACACCCTTAAATCATTTCCTTGAACTTAAATTTCCGTTTGCTTTAAGTTAATTCAGTAAAATTGGTCAAGCCATTGTACAAAAGATCTTAAACAGACATTTGAGCTGCAGCACGGGCGCTTATGAAAGTAAATTAATTAAATGATGAAATCCAAAGAAGAGTGCTCTCTGACCAGGGGAACCTTCTGGATAAACGTAATGATGAGTGATTGATTTTGTATCATATATATTTATACCATGCATGAGAAATACAAGAAAATAATCAGCTCCCATGAAAACTGTAGAACTTTATCACAGTTAAACTTTTACAGTGCTCTTAATAACTTAATGACTTTTGCTCAACTAAGGGAGCCTTTAAAAAGATTCTGTATAATACCCTTAAGTGAATCGCTCAGCTGAGGAGAGATTAAGCTTTAAAGGTAAAGCATAAGAAGAAAGTCTGAAGCTGCTTAGTGCACCTGGCACCAGTCCTCTTGTTCTCTTGCCTTGGAGATGTTCACCTGAGCACCATTTATTCTTCTTCCACCATCACAGAGCTGATCAAGAAGGTGTTGACACTGGATGAGAAGATAAAAGCCATCGCCAATGAGCTGTATCAGCAGAGGTCTCTTCTGGTTATGGGCCGCGGTTACAATTACGCCACCTGCCTTGAAGGGGCGCTGGTAAGTTAACAAACGGTCTACAGACACTAAAATCTGCTAGTCACCTATTTCAGTATTACATAAAATATGAGCTAAGAGTAGGGATTTTTAAATTTCATTGCATCAAAAAAAGTTTGTGATAGTTGTGATGTTTCCTCTGCTGTTGTCATCATGTATCATGATGTTCTGAGGTTGTTTTTTTGTTTGTTTGTTTGTTTTTTTGTTCGGATGAAGAAAATTAAGGAGATCACATACATGCACTCAGAAGGCATCCTGGCTGGAGAGCTGAAGCACGGTCCTCTAGCACTCATAGACAAGCACATGCCCGTCATCATGGTCATCATGCGCGATGGCTGTTACACTAAGTGTCAGAATGCTCTGCAGCAAGTCACCGCCAGATCGGTAGGTCCGAGGAAAATACTACTGACAGCTCCCTGCAAGCAGTGAAGCACACTCTTGTTGCACAGAAATGCAACAACTTAGATAAACAGTGTTTCCCTCTTGGCCTCTGTCTCCCACAGGGTCGGCCCATCATCCTCTGTTCCCAAGACGATTCAGAGATAACCAAGAATGCCTACCGCACCATTGAGTTGCCACAAATCGTGGACTGCCTGCAGGGCATCCTCAGTGTCATCCCCCTACAGCTGCTGTCCTTCCACTTGGCAGTCCTGCGAGGGTATGATGTAAGTAGTAGTGATTATCACCAACTAAACCCCGATGAGACGTGTTGTGTCTGCTATGATCATAAAAGTTATGATGATGATAATTAGGTTACTATCTTATTATATAATTGTATCAGAACAAAATTCTCAGATTTACATAATATAGGTTGTAATTCGAATGAGTAGACGTAATAAATATGCGCTTTAATATATTGTTGGAAAAAAACAACAACTGAAAAAAGGTCTCAATATGTGGCTAAAAGACAAAAAGCAACAACAGAGCTCTTATTAAACATTTGTTTTGATACCGTACATGACAAATGGGTCTGGGCAGCAGAGCATGAAAGGCATCTAAATACTAGTTCCAGCGGTTGGTTGGTGTTTGAAGGTTTACTAATAAGCTCATTTGCATTTTGGGCAAGGCAGGTAGAGTTACACTCACTAACACGTTTGCATTACCCTTACACAGCAAATCGAGCTGACCAGTCAGTTGTTGCAGTCTACAAGGTAGAGTTACCACAGGAATAAATATATCAGCCGTAAGGCGCTGATGAGTAGCCGAGTCAGACATCCTAATTCTTTTCCTCTTCATTACAAGCAATAAATCTGGTTTGAATTCGATTTCCAAAGGGAAGTATCAATGGTTGCAGGAAAAACAGTAGCTGTACACCACTGGGCAGACATACAACCAATCAGAGAAACGAAGCATGTGACGTAGGCAGAGCAACATCCAGAAAAGCCTCAACAACGACAAGTAAAAACGTGTTGATCCAAGGTGTTTCTAGGAATTCTGTAGCCGTTTTGTTTGTTATGATAGCAGCTCTCAGACACTCCTACACGATCCATCACATAAAAGTCGGCCCTGGCTCAAAGAGTGAATTATCTTGAGGTTAAAGGGTAAAATTGGGAAGGTTAACCCATGTTGGCCTTCCCCATCATCATGTTGTGTTGTGTCTCTGTGGGACCATTTTCTCTTACTACCTTTTCTTGTTATTTCATTGTAAAAATTAAAAGCAAATTCCTTTTATTACAGTGAAATTATGTCACTTATCGTTGTTACGCCATCCATCCTGCTACTGACGTTGTGTGCATGTATGCAGTTTGCTGTAACAAAACTGCTCTCTGTTTTGCAGGTGGACTGTCCTAGAAACTTGGCCAAGTCTGTGACAGTCGAATAATTACAGTTCACAAAGCCCAGAAGATGAGAGGTGGCTTAAGGAGATTTACAGTGCAATTGTGCAATCTACAATCAGTGTGTTGTGTGCGGGAATGTAGCAGAATCAGGGTGAGGTTTGGTTGTATTTGTTCGCGTGCGTGTGTGTGTGTGTGTGTGTGTGTGTGTGTGTGTGTGTGTGAGAGAGAGAGAGAGAGAGAGAGAGAGAGAGAGAGAGAGAGAGTGAGTCGGGAGAATGGGACAGTTGAAGGAGGCATGGGGTACAATTAACCTTTAAAAAGAGAAATGTGAAATCTGACCAATACACTGCTGAAGACAGAGTGGTGCCATTGCGGCTTGCGGACAAAAGTTTTTGAAAACAACATTTTCTCAGCCAAAGACACCTGCTGTGCCTTTTTCTAATCATGAGTTGAGCCAAAGTCGTGTCACAGGCATTGCAGAAGAGCATTGAAATGGTACATTGAAGTGTTTACAGTCGTGCAGTATGGGCACCAAACATGCATTATGAATGTACACAATCACTTTCTCTTTTTATTTTATGAATTTATTAGTCCTGTTGGGGGATTTTGATGCCTTGTTTGCTTTAAAGGAAAAAAGGAATTGCAGTTCTTTTTAAATGTTCGTTTTGTATGTTTCTTTGCAATAGTATGGATTCACTGTGCTTGGAGATATCGAAGCCATAATCTGTTCTTGTTATTTCATTTTCATTTTAAACATATAATGTCCTGTGCAGTTCATAGTAGAAAAGTAACTGTTTTTCTAAAACTTTCTTAAGTCCTTATTTAAAGAGCACTCATGCAGTAAAAAAAAAATGTATCATGACTTTTAATGCTTTGTCAGCCATTTGTATGAATACTATGATAATACTATTATGTATTTAATTTTTTCTTTTTGTTTAAAGAAATAGTTTGATTTATAACTTTTTGATTGTATTTTATATTGTATGTTTTTTAGAAAAGCACGATCAATCAAAAAATCGATAAAGCATTATTTTTAAAGTGAATGATTGTCTTCTTATTATGGGGTTGATGCTGTTTACTTAGGATGATTTCAATTATTTTAACAGTTGATGTATTTTTTGTCTTTTGCGACGTAAAATATAAAAACTTTTGTAAAAACAATTTTGTAATTCAAACAGCTCAGTTTCCTATTAATTCAGAACACAGTTCAGTACACGTCTGTGCTCTGAATGCAAGTTACATTTTTATTGTTACAGAGCAGCGCAGTAAATAGAAGAAAATGCACCACAAACAGACAAGAGCTTCCTTTCTTACAAAAGGTTTATATCTTCTCAAAGATTTTAGGAACTCTGTGCCTCAGACGACTACATCCCTCTGAGTCCAATCTGTAAATGCTTTTATTGACAGTTTGTTTGAAGGTACTTTTACATTTTTACATTTGCTGACAGTGAGGTTACTTTGCAGAATGGCTTTTCCATACAAAACAAACAAAAAAAAAAACTAAATGAAACTCCATAACAGGGATATTTTAAAATTACCCCTAATATTGCATCAGTTTGATATAAAATCACACTCTCATGTCTTAGTATATCTACTTTTTACACACTGACCCAAGTGCATTAATCTTATAGGCTCAAAGCTTGTAAAACAGTGTTAACTTCATTGAACTCCTCACTTCGTCCATCCATGTTTATATTTGGGTTCTTTGATTAATAAGCAGAATTAAAAGTTTGCCCGCAAAGTTTTAGGCGGAAAAATAAATGCGCAGACGTGAGCTATGCGTGATGACGTCACCGCCGTACTTGGTGTCTGCTTGTTGTGGCTGCCGCTTACGCCCGTCCCTCCGTGCTGCCGCTGGAGTTAGCTCAGACCGGGAGGAGCGTCTGTCAGTCGTGACAGCCGGGGCGGCCGTTCTCCTGAACTTTTCCAAGTCACACTTGTACCTGGAAGACGGGGACAGTGTTATATTCGTGTCTTGGATGCATGGGAGTTCCCTGGGAGCGACGAAGGGAGAAGGTATGTGTCGCTGCTGTAGCCGCCGCCTCCGCCTCCGACCGTCCGTAAGTCCGTCAGAGGTTTCAGTTCAGCCCCGGCGGCCCGAGTACCGCATTGCTGCCGTCAGGGATGACACACACCGGTAGTGTAGGCCCCACTAACTTTGTAACCTGTCCAACACGAGGTGAATTCCCTTCTCGGTCATTTTGCTGCAACTTTGCCAGTGTGAGCCGGTGATTTCTGACTGCTGAAGCACCGCCTGGCAGCAGTGCTGCAGCCCCGGTGTGTCATACTCTGGTGACTTCATACCTCTGCGTGTGCGAGTGCCTGCGTGTATTTTATGGCAACAATTCTGCGTGTGGAAATTGTTAAATGAACAACATGTCAGTCTTTCATCACCCCTTCAATACCGGCTCCTCGGGATACATAGTTTACCCCCGGTGCAGCTGTACATTTAACCCACTTGAATGACATTTTATGGGCCAAATAGGTTCAGGTTTTTGAACACAAGTGGAGATGTGAGAGCTTGTCATATTTTTCACAAACATTTTGGTGTTTTGGCCTGTCAAAGACGTCTGTACACTGTATTAATCTGTCATTTATAAACTAAAAGGCATTGCAAAGAACGGAATGTAAAAGGATGCTTCAGATCATGTCAAAATGAAGCATTACTGGCATATAAACTATATAAAATATCCTTCATCCTCAGTAGGTGAGTGTTGTTTAAGAAGCAGCAGCCTAGTTACAGTCACAGCCTCTCTGCTGCGTTTTGTAACCCTGCTACATCAGGATGAGACTTTGTCTTCAGGCCACGTTAATCTGATATCCTCGCCAGCTCACTGACTCCAAACCAACTCCCTGCCGAGAGCCATATCAGACTCCAGCGCTGGAGGAGGATAAACTGGACGTAGCCACAAAGAGTGCGAATGGAGGGTGGCGATGTTTGTGTGAAGGTCACTTCTGTCATCAGCTCTCCCATTAGTAAAACTGACAAAGGCCTGTCCTTTTGTAACAATGGGTTGAAAGATACAGTAAGGTAGGAATACCATGTCCTTTGATCCATCTTTTTGTAGAGAATTAGAGCTGCTGTTAATTAAGAACAGTTGTTGGCACTTTAATCAGCACAGTGGTCACGTACTAGAGTAGGGTACCATACTGAAACACCCCAACATTTAACTTGGAGCTGCTCTGTTTTAGATAAGCCTTTATGCAGTCATAATCTATTAGGTTGCCTAAAACTACTCTGACAGAGCGGGTCAGTGCGTATTTGTCTTGTTGATGGTTCAATTCCAGGCTTCCCTGTCCACATGATGACGTTCCTCCTAAAAAGCCTGAAATTGTTCTTGAATTGTTTGTCTGAGGAAAGATGACCAGTTTTGTTGAAATGAACCCACAAAATGAAAACTCAATGGTGCTCTTGCACACACTGTGTTTATGATAGATTGACAGCTCTTATACAACTTAAAAAAAGCCAACATTTTTGTCGTTATTATGATATACTTCATGCGGTTTTATTAGGATTCTGCCAATGTTTACAGGCTCAGCTGTGTCATGATGTTGTCGTCACCAAAGGCTTGAAATGTGATATCTGGCCATCGACTGATGCTGTGACTCATCCACCTTGCAGGGTACCCAGGTTTCCTTCTGGGACATCAAGTTTATTTTAAACTAATCCGATCCTGTTGGAATATGGACAAATTCGTCTTTGTTGGCTGGTCAGACCCAAGACGGGTGTCTGCTCAAGTGTCTTAACCTCCTGAGCTGACATGCTGTTTTAGTTCAACTCTGTGCCTATTGTTTGTATTTTACATCGAGCAGCTAGTTAAGACTACAGATGCATTATTTGCAGTTTTCCTGGCTGATTACAGTTATGTATTTTCTTAAGGGTATGAGCTTTCAAGCCCAATTTTCTGTTTATAACCATGATAAACTACATATTGACATTTTTCTTTGACCATGTCCATAAATATCTTACATTTTTCCAGACCTGCTGCACGTTCCAGGGATTTCTTTCCTCGTCAGTGGAAATTGCAGTGTTAAAGTGCTCCAGGTTACTGAGCAACATCATTGTTAAATATGCAGCAGAAAAGGAATTGCAGGCCATTTCCCTTTATGCACCAGATAAAACGTCCTTAACCGTCTTTTCTTTTTCATCCGTCTCTCCCTTTCACTATCACCAGGGTAATACCGGTTAATTGAATACAGAGGCTTTTGGTTGTACTAGCTTTATTTTCAGCCTCTTTGTTAGTTTTTTATGATTGGGCAGACTCAGCACTCAGCACGGTGACACTCTCGTTTTCCCAAATGTGCTCGCTGTTTTTAAGATTTTGATATTTTCATTTTAAACAAATTTATACAAATCTGTAGAAATGTTTTTTTTTCTTTACTTGTTGGTGTCTGAATTATCACGATGCATTCATGGCTTAAAAAAAAAATCTGGTTTCTTAGGGGTTTGCTGAAACACTTCAGATTCTCTATCCCAAAGAGAAAAAATCAGATTTCTTAGTGGTGTGATGCATATAATGCATTTATTGATGCAACCAGAGTGCATCTATCGATGTGACTGGTTTGTCAGCAGGTAAAGTAGTGTTCATCTCCTACATTTAGGTGAGATGGAGTTTTGTTTGTGAATCAACACAGTTTCAGGATAAGAACATCTTACAACATCATTCCACTTGAGTGCAAACACAACAGCATTCAGTTTGTCCTGCCCCAACAGTTTAAATGATTATATTACATGAAACACAGCTGTGCTCGTATGCTGTCACCGCAGTTTTAATCAGATCGTATCCTACATCATTTCCACAGTGGGGATTTGGGAGAAGAGCAGAGGAGTGAGGGGATCCCAGTGGCGTAAAAGAATCAAGATGAAGCCACGTGAGACAGGAGTGACAGAAGTTATGTCTAAGTTATGTCAGGTCTGGGTGCAGTAGTAGAGCCAGCTGCATGTACATGTTAAAAAGAGCAGAGGATGGAAATGAAAAGACACATTTTACATGTCTCGCGTGCCTTACTTTTACCAAGTTTTTCTTTTTGAAGCAACAAATGGCAAGTTACAAAGCATTTGGGACAAGTTCATTTCAAGTGGTGGCTTGATCAGCAAGAAGCATCATGGTCTGTTAGAGAGCACTGTTGTCACTGGACCATGAAACTCTACAGTGGAAAGGAAAAGACGTACCATGAACAGGAATCAGAATGACCACCACTTTCCAGAAATATCACCAAGACCTGGAGCTTTGACAAACTGCCTTAACCCTGCGATTTATCCGATGCATTTCTGTTCGTCACTTCTTCAACTCTGCCCTCTCTTACGTTTTATTCATAAATACAGTCAAAATCTAATCAAGCCCCTATTTACGCTTTCATCTTATGATGATTAGACCATAAAAACATGTTGTATAGCTATATATTTTGTAGGTAAATGAACTAAACAGGTTTTCTAATCACACGTGTGTTTTGGAGTTGTTTAAGATAACTTTTGCTCTGTTTATACAATTTGTACATTTAGGTATGGTAATTTCTGAGTTATTCAGTTGTTATGTATCTTATTAATGTCCCTTGTGACATAAAAAATCTGAGCTACACTGCTTTTAGTAGGTCTGATCTCTGTTGTTCAGCTTGAGTTTGTAGATGAAGCACTGTGACTGACTGTAGTTGTTCTGACTCATCTGCTGCAGCAGCGGGAGATAACTCCTCATCCACCTCCTCCACTCGCACCTGGGCCTCTCTGCCGTATCCGTCTATAACTTCTACCCTCAGCTACCCACTATATTAAGTATGTGACAGTTAATGTCTGTAACCAGTACGTGGCTCTTCTAACTCTGTGTGCTCACACAAAGCGTGCTCCTGTCAGATAGTGTGACGGTCTGCTGCTTGAGTTACAGCACAGAGCATTGTGGCAGTGATGTTTGAACATCCACAGAACTGCACCACCAAAGAAAAGCCTTCTCCGTCACCCGACAGCAGCTCTCTCATGTCTCATCTGCTTACACAGCGACACAAGGCAACCTGTTGTCAACCTCATGTTGCCTCCTCGTTGCCATCATATCCACAACTCAGCTGAACCGAGGCTTCCTCTTTCTCTTGGTAGCAGTGTGAAAAATATGTGTGCCAAATAAAGGGCGGAGAAAATGCATCTTTATCACTTTACTCAAAATTTTAAAGTCACAGACTCTGATGCTACAATTGCAAGATTCTGTAAAATTTTGAGCAATACCTGCAATCCTGCCCTGAGTTTGAGTCCCTAGATAACTTGCACTTTTCTGTAACACCACAAACTGTGGAGTCGATGCCTTTCCTAATTCAGTAAAGACCAATACATCATCTGCTGATACGCTTCCTCTGTGTTGTTCCTCTGTGTTTCTGTGATCAATCATAACTTCTCTGGTCAGCACTTTCCCTCTCTGACAGTCTAAACTGGCGAATCTTTGTATCATTCCTTTTTTCTTATCTTTTTTGTTTTTTTTGCTGTCAAACAGAAAAGCTTAAAAAAGAACCGCGCTCCAGCTCCATTTATCGTGTGGCTGTTTTCTCAAGGAAATGACAAACTGCCACGACTGCCAGCAGTTCCACAGCTACACAATTGTGTGTCTTCACCCACATGCACACACGAACGACTGCCAAGAATAATACCCCTCCACGTCCTGCCTCAGGAATCAGAGTAAACACTGCCACATTTGTTATAAACACACAAACGAGTAGTGCGTTTTATTAACATGCACTTGCGTGGTGCTCGCGGCTGTGCAGTGAAGGTTTGTGCAGGTCGCATAATATCAAACCTGCTCAAACCAAATCCTGCCTGCACGAGGCTGTGTGTGGACGTGTTTCTGGACCGTGATTATGTCAAAGCGGAGTTTATGCCAGCTTCTCTGTTCTCAGTCATGGGAGTGTGATGTTCCATCAGTTCACATCAAATTGATTATAAAAGATCCAATAGCATCGATACAGCTGAAAATATCAGTTGGACATCTGTACATGTCATCAGGAACAGATCGCGTGTCATTTTGTGTCAACCTGGAAATAAAACTGTGACATCATATTGTAGTTGCTGTGTTTTGATGTGGATGGCAGTGATTGTGTTCAGTTAACATATCCTGTTTTGTATCAATCGCTCTCTCCTTAATTTAATCAAATCAACATCCTACAGTTAATTGATATAATGTGTTATTAAACTTGTGATTTACACAGCTGGTAAAGAGCTTGGCTGGCTGGCTGTAATGACCTCAGTGATGCAGGATTATTAATGTATCAGTAGCCGTTTGCTGACTGAATGCCACCGTGCTCTTGGGGTTTTAATCTTTTGTCTTGTCGTCTGCAGACAGTGCTGCTGGTCCTGGCTGTTCAGCAGGATGAGTGAAGCAGAGAGCCAGTTCTACAGCGTCCAGGTGGGAGACTCCACCTTCACTGTACTCAAGCGTTACCAGCAGCTCCGGGCTATCGGCTCGGGGGCTCAAGGCATTGTCTGGTGAGGTCCTGGTTTTACTTTTATTCAAGATGTGTAATCAGCCCCGAGTGGTTTAAATAGGTGCCTTTCTGTTACCCCTAGTTTTGCGCAAAACCCAATAAGAAAAATGAAATCCTGTAATGGAAATGGCACTAATTTGAAAAAAACTCTTGAATATTGAATATACCTCTTTATGCTTCCAGGAGGTGGTTTTTCAGTTTTTCGATAATCCACTTAATTGCAAAAGTGTAACGGAAATGCTTTTTGGGAATTTCCTCGTCTCTGGGAGCGCTGGATGTGATGTAGCCAGTCGATGTAAAGTAACCAAAATCTAGTTTCCAGCTGTTTTTGGCCCCATTAATATGATGTAGTTGCTATAACAGTGTTTAATCATTATGCATTACATCAGGGCTTTGCCTCTCAATAATCATTTGAATCATCATCCGCTGCCTTCATCATCTGGCTATTTTCTCAACAGCGGCAATCGCAATAATTTATCAAAGACTAAAGATGTTTTAGTCCATTTTCTTCAATATTGAGATTTTCAGTTTTGTTGTTTTAAAGAGAAGTCTCGCAGGACGTGGAGTTGCACTTCAAAAAACAGCGATCGATGGAAACGCCGACCTACTACCTTCATCAAACTTTCAGAGATTCTAATTTCTTTTGCGCAAAGTCGTCATGGAAACGCAGCTAATGATACCTCGGCATCAGGATAGTAAATGTCCTGATGCTTCTGGTTTCTTCGGAAACTCCAGGATTCCCATTTAAATTAAATATTTATCTACGTTTAGCTAGAGGAGGGATTTTATCAGTTAAGTTGATTGACTCCTGAGATTGTTCCCATGATTATTTAATTGAGATTTGTTTAATGTTAATAGCCATATTTTTAGGAAAACTGATGTGGATATTTAGGACCTAATAATGCTTCCCGGGGCTCAACAAAATGGAAATGCTAAGCCAGCTCTCCTTATTGGGTTTACTTTGTTAATTGGGACAAAAGTCTTTTGAATCCTTGTTGTATTCAGTGATTGTTCCTGCAGAGTAATCCCTTCAATGCAGGACACCAGAAGAGCTTGCTTTTGAAACTGGCATGCTCACAGACATCTTATTATACCGATAATCATCCCAATGTGCAGGTTTGTTTAGACACCGAGGCCGACAGCAGTCACATGCAGCGAAGTGCTGCCACATGGACCGCTATGAACACAGGAGCGGCTGATTTATCATATGATTTGGTCAACCATGTAACCCGAATGAAGATGAAGTCACCAAGATGGTCATGTCAGCCAGCTGACTCCTGTATTTACCTTCAGTTATGTAATGCTCTGAGTCTTTTAATGGCAAAACAAGCCCTTGATGTGGCCAGTTACCCCAAGGGAGTTCATTGTATCCATTGTATTACTTCTAAACATGAGTGACACTAAAATCATTTGGTCGCTTCTCATAATTTAGACTGAAAAGGTGGTTGAATAGACTGAGAGGGTTCAGTGACCACTCTGAGTTCATTATCTCTCTAAACACTCAAGAGTAGATTCCTATTGGAAAACCAAAAAAAGCTCAAATTGGACAACTGGCACAACATCTAACAGCTATGGTGTCATAAACATCGGCTTCACTGGTGAGCCTGAAAATTGTTGTCATGATACACTATATTTTCATATAAACATTGAAACCCGTAAGAGGGCCGCTGGGTTTGCCTGGCGGTTTCTGTTCTCGGTAGGATGCATTCATTCGCTTCTCTGCTGACCTTTGTCTCTGTTCCCTCCTCCATGTGCCGCGCGACCAGCTCTGCTCTGGACACCGTCCTTGGTATACCTGTGGCAGTGAAGAAGCTATGTCGGCCCTTTCAGAACCAGACCCATGCTAAACGCGCCTACAGGGAGCTGGTGCTGCTCAAATGTGTTAACCACAAAAATGTAAGACTCAAATTTACCGTAGGGCAAGACTGTGTATGCCATGATAAGGTTAAGGATGTGATTCATGTTTAATGTAGATGTGGGAAAGAGTCTATATGTTAGGGATGTAAGTCAAAAAAATGACCACGGCCTTAACGTTAGAAACCTGATACTTATGTGGGGAGTTACAACTAGAGGGAGAAAATAGTGGAAGCCAGAGAGACCTAATAATGCTTCCTGGGGCTCAACAAAATGGAAATGCTAAGCCAGTTCTCCTTAGATCTCCATAGATTTAAGAAAGTTGACAAAGTTGAGAGAAGAAGTGAATTGGCTCTTTGCAATGCAGATAAAGCTTCTTACTCAGAGTGAAAGAATCCAGAAAAACAGCCCTCCTAATGCTCTTCCCGGAGCTGGCGAGTCCTCCACAGTCAAGTGGATGTAGATGGGGGAGTAACAGAGTGGACTAATGGCCTGTCTCTCTGCTTTCAGATCATCCGTCTGATCAATGTTTTCACGCCTCAGAAGTCTCTGGAAGAGTTCCAGGATCTGTGAGTGGCAGTTGAGTTTTTTTTGGCCGTAATGATCAACTGTGTTTGATTTTCTGTAGTCTCACTTGTTATCTGAAATGTTGAGGTTCTTTGTTTTCTTTCATTCAACTACAATCGTCCCGTTCACTTTTCAACCACTTTCATTATAATTTCGACTGTCTTTGCTTGAATCTCTGATCCTTAATTCATCTTGTTGTATTTTTTTTGTTTCCCCTCTTTTGTGTCTGGTTTTCTGATTAACTTATTCCCTGTTCTTGTTGCTTTCACTGTAGTGCAATCTGACATCTCAGTTTCATCTTTTTGTATATTTTCCTCTCTGGCAGGTATCTAGTGATGGAGCTGATGGACGCCAGCCTATGTCAGGTGATCCACATGGACCTGGACCATGAGAGGATGTCCTACCTTCTCTACCAGATCCTTTGTGGCATCCGCCACCTGCACTCAGCTGGTATCATCCACAGAGTGAGTACACATGAAAACGGCGCCGCAGGCGGAAAGAGTTAATCAGACTCTGACACTTTTAACACTGTTGAGACGTCTGTGTAACACTAAATCATTAATTTAAGGTCTGTTCATGGGAAGTCAGAGAGGCTTGTTCTTTGTTTCTGAATTACATTAGTTAGTGTGGAAGAATGTTTTTTTTTTTTTTTTTTTTTTTTTCCTTATTGTGTTTTGGATCCAGTTGTTAAAATGTAACAAATGCTAAGAAAATAGTTGGAGTTCGTTTAATTGTCCCAGACCCATCATATCGGATAAACCAGCTGTTCACATATAATATCTGAATCTGCATATGTTTTGTAGATTCATAGTGTTTGTGTGCCCTCAGGATCTGAAGCCCAGCAACATTGTAGTGAAGTCAGATTGTACTCTGAAGATCCTGGACTTCGGCTTGGCGAGGACGGCCTGCACTAACTTCATGATGACCCCCTACGTGGTAACCAGATATTACCGCGCCCCAGAGGTCATTCTGGGGATGAAATATAAGGAGAATGGTAAGAACGACCTTAAAACAGGCTTTGTTCCTTATTTCAAATTATTATTATTAACTGTAGAACTAAAATGATAAATAAAGGAAGACACGGTAGTGTTTTAAAGTTTTTATGAACATTATTTCTATTATTATGACTGAAAACATGTTCCCTGGATTATCTTTTTTTTTTTTTATAGGAAATCATGAGACAGGATGGACATTTGTCAGTGAAATTTGTACATTAAGTTGGTGTTTTTTTGTTTTTTTTTAAGTTTGAAGAACAAAGATCCAATAACTTTTAATCCTCTCCAGACATATGTATCACAAAGTATGTGGTTTTATGGGATTTTTACAAGAAACTTTTGAGAGTTCATGATGGGGCTAGTTTTCTTTGGAAGCGCTGGAGCGAAAAGTTGTGTTGATGTTTTGTTTAAATATCACGAGATGTGATGTCATTCAAAAATCCCTATCTTTAAAGGAGATATTTGAGAAACATCAGAAAAAACTAGTTCTTCACGTTTGTCAGTCTTGAACAGCTTGTAAAGCCATTAACGGAGACGTCGACTGTGGTCTCACTTTTTATGTCAGGGTCACACAAAGCAGATGACTTTAAAATAGGGATAGTATACATACTACCACAATTACAATTTTGTTTTTTTTATTAATTGATTTTAAATATAAGCGTTCTTTTCTGTGGACCTTGAAACAGTTAAAGAAACAAATACTACTGTATGGTGGTGAGGACCTGCGGTTTTGTAGAAATTACACCCCAAAGTCAGTTGTTCATGCTGTGCCACCCCCCCCCCCCCCCCCCCCCCCCCCCCCCCCATAAAAACCCAACTCCGTCACAAATCACTGAATGACTGAGATGTGGATTAACACCTGTTTTAAAAAATTGCCTCCACTTCTGTGGTTTCTAAAATAATTTGCCGTCCAACTCTTACTTTACACTTTGCAGGCATGTAAGCTGTACAGGCATCAGATTAATGTCAAACATGTTCTCTATAATTCCTGAAACTGACCCGGTTCCCCAGGTGATATTAATGCAGTTCAAACAGGGCATCAGTTTGTTGATACTGAGTAATGGATTTAAAGATAGCCTTCGGATTGCACTGTTTGTCATCTCATGCTGTTTTTTGCCTTATCAGAGCAGACTGCAGTTGCTTACAGCACACAGTTACAGGTTTTTCATCCAGTCATTCCTCTGCTGGTTTTCACTTTTGGCTACATGCATGCCTGACAGTATCAATGAATGATTTTATTGTGCCAATACTCTGCTTCAGTGGATCTGTGGTCAGTTGGCTGCATAATGGCTGAAATGATCTCTCACAAAGTCCTCTTTCCTGGAAAGGACTGTATCCTTCTTTGTTTGCCTCCTGTAACTAAATAGATGTTTTGTGACACCCCCAATTGTAAGTTTCAGTGAGTAGAAATGATAACATTGCTTATCAAAAGCAAATTGTGTGGACTAGGTTAAGTCTGTTTGGTTAAAATAAAAATGTACCTTTTCTTTACACTCTTACAAAAGTCAGAAACTAATAAATACCTTAGGAGAGATGGCTTATTATGCTCAGCTTAATACTGAGTTTATCACTTTTAAATGACACTATTTGGTTATCTTTACTGCTTAGCTTCTATTCTATCTAAAAGGATAATGATGTAGAAATTAAGCAAAACAAATCAAGTAAGTCCAGAGCGGCTGAGGATGAGGAGCCTTCCTATTCCACACTATGCCATCTCAGACTCCCATGATTCATGTAACATCTATGTAGACGTGGTCCAGAAAAGTCTGTGAGGATTTGCTGTGCTTTTAGAGGGAAGGAGAGCTTTCAGCCTCCATGAAACTGAAATGCAGAGAAGAATAATTTACCATTTTCCACTTGTAAACATTCTCACGCAAACAGCTGACTTGGAGAGTGAGACGGAGAAACGGACTACATCCCACTCTGTTAAGTGCACACACACAGAGGGAAAGGGAGCATGACGGCAACAGCTGTGTAAACTGATAAGCAGAGGCCAGGAGAAAAGCCTGGAAGGCTTCAACCAGTTGCAAGCCATAGAAAAGAGAGCCAGCCTGAAGATGAGTATGATGAAAGCGTCAGAGCCCGGACAATAAGAAGACCAGTAAAAGATCAGAACAGAAAGAGATGGATTTTTTTTTGCGTTTCAGTGTTTCTCATTTAAATAAGGATCATGCTGCATGCTGTTCATTTGTGCAGCCTCCACCTGTCTTTTTACCAAACATTAAGTCTGAATTATATGGCTGATGTTATGATGTCACTTTGATTTAATATTGTTCTGTGATTTTTCTTTTTTTGTTTGTGTGTGTGTGTGTGTGTGTGTGCGTGTGTGTTTTTGTGCTTGCTCGTGTGTTCTCTGTTCCCAGTGGACATCTGGTCAGTGGGGTGTATCATGGGAGAGATGGTAAAGGGCAGCGTCATCTTCCAGGGCACCGATCGTATCCTTCACTTCTCTCATCGTCTCTGTGCCGCTTGTTGTCCCGTGTTTCACCCTCCATCAGTGTTTTTAATGTTACAATTCTCCAAACGCAGCCGTTTATCAAGACTCGTCATGGTAACCCCATTCAGCATGATCCGTTTTAAACATTTGCAGTAGACCTGAGTTTAAACAGGTGGGCTTTATTTCTTTGTTTACCAATTCTCTTTGAAGATCATTTATCTTAGTACTTTTTTTTTTTTAGGTATTTGTTATGTGATAATAGTTTTGGGGAGTTGCATTGAAATGATTCACACAATTTGCATTTCTAAGGCTTGTGTGTCTGCTTTTAATTAGTTTGGAGGTCTGTCACTCACCACCACCAGAGTGGTTCAAGGCTGGATTGATTTTCATCCTGGAAAGTAATTACCTTTTACAATTGTGAGCCAGCAAACCATAAAGAATATCTGTATTTTTAGTCAGGTTTAAATGGTTTGTGGTGGTGTTACGTTGCACTGTAACGTTTGTCGGACTACTATTTTGGCCCAGACTGAAAGAGTTTAGTATTTAGATGAAATGGCGAGAATTTTGAACAGGCAAGTGCTGACACCACTGATGCTTTGTTTTGTTTTTTTCTTTTTTCTTCTTTCTTTTTTCCCCCTGTTATAGATAATAGTTGTTTTTGCAGCTGTTTGCTGGGTTGACATAAAATCTACTCCATGCACCTATCCCCACAGTATAATCACCTATTAATTTTGTCCTGTGCTTTGGTATAAACCAAACACCAACAAAAACAATGACTTTACCACTAAAATCCGCCTGTCTGCATGTTGATGGTAGAATCTTTACCTTAAAGCTCTTCTGGACCTTTTTACTTCACTCATAGTACATAGTGTTTTTAACATGACAGATTAAAAAAAAACTGATTTACAGACTTGCAGGACTGATTATTGTACATTTCACTTAATTAAGTGCTGCTCCTTGCGTTCTGCTCATATTGCCACCGAAGCTTGTGCATAATTTGAACTGCACTTTTCCATAACAAGTGCATTGTCTAGACATCGACCAGTGGAATAAAGTGATCGAGATTCTGGGCACACCCAGTCTGGAGTTTATGAACCGACTGATGGAGACCGTGAGGAACTATGTGATGAACAAACCACAGTATCCAGGCGTCAGCTTCGCTGAGCTTTTCCCAGACTGGGCATTTCCTTCTGAGTCAGAGCATGACAAACTAAAAAGTAAGACTTTTGGACACTTGAAAACACCAACATGTGAGGCAATGTGGACCGTGCCACAACTCATTGATTTCAGTACAGTTAGTTCGTATTAAATTGATGTAAGAAGACATTTCCTAACAATAGTATGAGAACAAAATAGGGAAAACACCTAATGCAATGCTTCACAGAATGTCAGCAAGTCATAATTTATGACATTCTGAGTTAAAAATCAAATCACTAGAACAAGAATCCTGAAGACCCCTTGGATGAAATGATGTCATGCACTTGTTTCCATAGTAACTGTCCTTCCTTTGTTGCCAAAATAGCTTGCCAAGCACGGGACTTGCTCTCCAAAATGCTGGTCATCGATCCTGAATGCCGTATCTCAGTAGAGGAAGCCCTCAACCACCCCTACATTCACGTGTGGTACGACCCTGCAGAGGCAGATGCGGTGAGGAAACTGGTCCATTCAGATGATCGTCATCACTGTCACAGCTATGTGTGACCCCTTGTATGATCCATGCGTTTTCTTTTGTTTCACAGCCTCCTCCCCAGATTTCAGATAAGCAGCTTGAAGAGAGAGAGCACACCATCGAGCAGTGGAAAAGTAGGATACACTGCCCTCTAGGGACACAAATCAGCACTGCACCTCATGTGATCAATGCATGATAATTGATGATACAGGAATTTTGATTTGGAGCCAACTTTGTTTTTGTATATTTTTAACATATTTGAACACATCACTGTGCATAACGTCAAATCAAAATAATATATTGTAATTCTTTCTGTTGAAAGTTTGTTTTTGCACAGTATGTACAGATAGAACAAAGCCATTTACTACAGGTCACCTTTAAATTATACGCTTCACTAACTGTAAATGTGACAGAAATTCTTCCACCATGGGACAGTTTGATTTTATTTTATTTTGGAGCACTGCTGGCGTGCACGTGAGGAACAATACAATGTTTCAACATATTCTGTGATTACGCCTGTGGAAAGATGAGGTGTTTGAACATTTACCAAAATAATAATATATAATTCAACACTTTTAAAAGGATTGCCGCTTTTTGCCCTAAGGGGGCTACCAGGTTGTGAGCTACTGTCACTTCAGGATGTTGGACACTCAGATAGACCACCTCAGGGCTAAATTAGTCGGTTCCATCTTCTCTCTGAAGGGTAAAGCAGGACATTTAAAGCAGGTTCATACATTTGTACTCCAGAACTTTAAAGCCTTTTTTTGAGTCCAGCATGACGGCACCAAACCTGTTGTTTTTGTACAGAACTTATATATGAAGAGGTGATCGACTGGGAGGAGAGGAACAAGAATGGTCTAATGAAAGAAGATTGCTCAGGTATGTAAATGCAGCCTCAGAACAGGTGATCAAGGAAAAGTGTCGGAACAGAAGCTGCTGAAATCAGCTTTCACGTCTGCCTCGTTGATGCATTTTCATTTGAAAACACAGACTTTTATTACAGTTACACCAGGCAGTCGCACTGTTCCAGCGAATTCGACCCTCCAAAAATGAATATTAATAAGTTCAGCATGATTTCAGTTTGTAAATGCACCTGTTGTGGATTGATGTGGATAAGCAGTCATGCAGCTAAAGTTTTTATTTAATAGCACTGAAACTGCCTACGTGTACAGAAGGGAAGCCGTTATAAGAGCAGTATGCGCCAAAGGTCATTTCCAGTAGTTTGCAGCCTGGTTTTACTTGTACGTGCTTACTTGGTGAACGTGGATGGCAGTGTAATAGACGTTTATAGTGGCCTGAAATGCCCATGCAGCTCAGTTTCGATATAACCCGGCATTTTGGAAAGAAAACCCACATGTGTGGACGTAACCTCCCATTTAAAGAATCCCACAAACACTCAGCATCGACTGTAAATACTCCTTTCCTCCAGTGATAAAACTCTGTGTCCTGGTTTTGTCTCTGGTGTGTGTGTGGTTACCTCAGATGGGGCGTCGGGTTCGGCCTCCCAGTCCTCCTCTGCCAACGACATCTCGTCCATGTCCACAGAGCACACGTTGGCGTCGGACACAGACAGCAGCAGCATCGACACACTGACAGGACCACTGGACGAGAGTCAGTGAACATCTTCTGCTGACACGTGTGTCGGTCTGTCTGCCCATCACAGTTCTCTCATTCATTTAAAGTGTCAAAATATCTCAACCACCACCTTCCACTTCACCTTTCCCCCTTAATCCCACTTTTTTTTTTCTTTACTTTTTAAACGTCACTGAATAAGTTGACTTTTTTCTTTTTTTTTTTTTTTGCTGTGGATCTTGTTGATCCTCTTGATCTTGAAACTTTGGATTGGACTGCTGCCTCGAGGTCAACGCTGTCTATGCTGTCTGCTGTGTCAAAGGTGTTTCAGGTTTTTTCCCCTCTCCTTTCTTGTTTGTGGAAGTTTTAACTTTCTCGTGTACACAGTTTATGGAGCATTCATCCATATTGATTTTTCAGTTTACCAAAAGTGGGTGAACAATTGTTTTCTGTATTTTAATCCTTTTATTTTTCAGAAGTATTACGTTGATATGAAATGTTATCGACAGTAAATTAGAGGAGACGTGCACTAAAGCTAGACCACGGCCGCTAGCTGCTACGCCGCGCTCTCATGCATGTTACGCCAAAAAGAACAAACGCTCGTCAGCCATCCGGTCATCGATGATCAAACCCCGATCTTACGTTTGATTGAATCTCTAGCACGCTCACAGTAGTGCAGATCTCTCCACGGTGGTGCGTTTTCCACATTTGCATGAGTGATGAAGATTTAGAGCTTTTACTCCTGACAGCTAGGGGGAGCTGTGACTGCAGGGTTACACTTTTGATTCCTGATAGTGTAAGATGTCAAGATCTGACACTCACGGGGGTGTAGACCCTTTCATTACAAATGCCTTCAGTGTGCCTGTTCTGTTAAGACACTCGACATAACTGTTGAACTTTATACACGTAACAAGAAAACATCGCAATCAGCTCTACTGGACTTAAGGTACAGACTATCATCTTTTTGTTTTTTTTTGTTTTTTTGTTTTGTTTAATCAAAAGCAGATCATAGCAATCTGAAAGAGGCATAATGATGCTTGTATTTATTTTTTGTTCTTGCAAAATGTTGCACACTAACCTCACAGGAGCTCATGAACATTGAACATCCAGACATGGGCTGCTCCTTCTTTAAACCATTCCATTAGTGCTGGTTACAAAAAATTAATTCTGAACTCAGACGACATGTAGAAGACGTGTAAAGGCAGTAAAACACAGCAGTCGTGTTTAACTTGCATGTGGGCTTCATGCCTGTAGGATACTGTAAGTCTTGTTATAAATAGAAATCTGTTCATGTCTGTTTTCACTCGCAGTACCTTGATGCTCTTAGTTCTCAGAGATGTTTTATTTTTGCCTTGTAAGCCTAAATGTGTGGATGTGATATCAAAATGTACTGTGGATCACTCTTCTTAATATATCATTTGAAGTATCCTTAAAGATATAGCAGTCACCCGGTTTATAAAATGAAAGTTTCTGGAGAATAGGCATGGGCCGGTATGAGAATCTGGCAGTATGATGAACCTCAGCAAAAATATCAGAGTATCACCAAATAACAGCCTCAGTTCCATAATTATTTTTAGACTGAGAGCAATACTGAACGGAGACGTAGTGATTTCGATGTTGCAGAGCGGGGCGTGAGTGTTGATTCAGACACACACTCACTCGTTACTGCCTCACTGCTCATTGCCACTTGCTGATGTTCTGTCTGGGGGGATCTAGCGGATGTTTGTTCATTCATTAGTCATATCATCCACTCTGATTATTTCACCATTGCATGCATACATACAAGCATTTTAGGACGGCGTTACCTAAAGTTTGTCAAAGGCTGAGGAGCGTTCCTCATGTAGATGTGCATTCATGCGTCTAAAATACGCCTTGCAGAGCAAATTGCCTTCCGCCTGCAAGCTGTGTCCGTCCGGGTGTTTTCAGTAACCAAATAATTGTCATGTTGCTGACTTTGTTTTCTGGAAGGGGAGGAAAAGTGCTGGTGACTCCTCTTCCTCAGCCACCATGAAAGTTAAGCAACGCTTGCCGTTCGCACCAGCAGCAGGGAGGGGTTGTGTTCCTTAGCGCGCCACACAGTGATCCCTGCACTCACAACTTGATGAGACAAAAAATAACTTTTAAGCGGTTTTGAAACCGTGACGTTTTCAAATGTGATGTACCGTGATTCCAGTAGCCAGCCCATGCCTAACGCAGAGAGTTTGCAGAGCAACAAAAAGCTGACTTATTGTTTTTTTTTTTTTTTGTTTTTTTTTTAAAACAAGATAAATAAAAACCAAAAAAAATGGGAAACAAAAAATATATAAATGAGGCTGCAGAGCCCAGATATTGTATTTAGACCTGCAACTCAAGATCAAAACTTTGAAAATGGACTGCAGAGCTGTGTTTTTTTTTGTTTTTTTTTTGCGTAAATGATTGCACAGTGTGATGGACATGCAGAAAGATGACACTATAGGAATCACTGAGGACTGGAACACAACCATGACTTTATTGTTTCTGTCACGCCTCCAGTGAGTTGAGGAGACGCCCGATCATTCTGTAAACCTTAGCCGATAAGGACGGAGCATCAGAGATCCACAGACATCCTGTGTGATTGCCATGACAACAATATGATCACGTGGCCAACATCTGTTTCCCATATTCAAAACGAATAAAGTGGACATCAGTGATTCTCTTTTTCTTTTATTTACTTGTGTTGCTTTATGTGTTTCTCTTATTTGTCGTGAGAAAATTACAGTAATTACTGTCATAAACATCCACCAGCTTGGAAAGGAAATGTTCTACTTTGTGACATATTCCCTAAATGACCCCCTGGCTACAGTTTCAGAGACACTCCCATCTGTCGCTTGTATTTTCTCACCTTTATAAACTGTTTATATCAAGAAAGGCCACACATGTAATGGTTTTCAAAAGCTTTTAACGATATATTCCGTCTTCTTTGCCTCATTGTTGAGCTCTCCAAAGGTGTCAAAGAACTGCTCCATCTCCCTCTGCAGCGTTGCGTTACGGAGCTCTGCGGCGGCCCGGGCCCTCTCAGACTCCACGATCTTGGCCTGGACCACCTGGTACCAGTGCCGCTGCTGTGAGAGGTTGGTTTTCAGGTGGACCACCTCTACCTGCAGCTCCTCATTTCTCTGCTCCAGGCTGATGACATGCAAAAGAAGGGAGGCAGAACTTAGTGAAACGACTATTCCTGGTCTCGGACTAGTGAAATGTGTCTCCTAGTGTACGCAGCCCGTCTCTTGTGCTGCCTGTCGAGCTAAAAGAATGGTCACATCCTCTTGTCTAGAGTCTAGTGCGTGACCTTACACTGAGACGTGCTCTATGTATAACAGCAATAAATGAGGCATGTGTTGCGTCTAGGTCAGCAGCGTAGCCCCTTAAATTAGCTCTTTTTCCAGTGTCGTGAGCTGTTTTCTATATGTCAGCCACACAGGCGGTTTCCAGCTGTTTACTCAGGCGAGGACTCGGCTTGTTGAGATTTTCTCTCGAAGCCGCATGTCTGCATGCGCGTGCAAAGAATAACACGTTTCCGTGTTTCACCGAAAGCCCAGAGAACAGTTTTGTTACACAGGAGATGCATAGTTTGGTTTATTTTAATTAATAAAACAATTTTTTTCCATTTTAACATGTCATGGAAAACTTTTGGGGAATATTAAAGGAATTTAATCTCATCCTGGTTCTCAGTGGACTAAACAGGATATTGGGGTTAAAGTTGGAGTCAACTGAAGAGCCAAAGGGGCACAGCTGAGTGAAGGCACGCACGCACGCACACACACACACACACACACACACACACACTGACTGGATCTGGGATCGTTGTGTTAGCCTTCACTGAGAATACTCAACAAGCTGGAAAATCCATATTTCTATGAACTGAGGCGACTCTGCTTTAACTCAGATTTTCCATGGCGTTCCTAAAGACATGTTTACTGCTTTTAGAGCGCAGAAAAGAACAAATGTAAAGTTACCTGATTATCTGTGCCTCGTACTCTTCCCTCTGCCTGACTATCTGCTGCTGCAGGCTGGTGAGGAGGCTTCGAAGAGCACTGGCGGAGGGGTCGGCCAGGGGTGGCGGAGGGGGCACCCTCAGAGGCGATGCCGGCTGCTGTGGCTGCTCAGCTTTAGCAGGAGGCCACCTGACCTGGTACTTAGTTTGGCATAGCTGAGGGGAACTTGCTGGAAGAGGAAGTGGCATCAGGAGCTCTGGATGCAGCATTGGGCCCTTCTGCAGAAAACCACAGGATCCCGAGTCCAGCTCTGGCTCCTGTTGTAGCTTGTCTTGGTCTGGAGTCTGGTCCTGCTTACGAGAACAACCTTTAACAAAGTTGATCTCGCAAGAAGACCAGGCACTCCTGTCCTCGCTCGGGGCATCCGCCTGCATCAGTCCCTGGATCGGTTCTGGCGATCGTGCTTGATACATGTGCCCTTGCAAGTGTTCCTGCAGGCTTGCTTCCATGTAGAAAACTTCCTGGGGGCTGCCACTTGTTCCAGCGTCAGTGAGGTTATCATATAGAGATAAAGCACTCCGATGCTCCTCACTTTGTGGGGGACTGGGGCTTCGGCTCCGCTGAGCTCTGTCCTCTATTCCCCAGTTACATCCCTGTTCTTCCCTTGTTTTGTTTGTGCCTGAATTTAGCTCTGCCTCCCAGGCCTGTCTTCCCAGACCTCCTCTGCAGCTGCAGTAGCTGCGATCTGGCGAGGTGCCAGGCTCTCTTCCTCCACCGACCACAGTCTGAACCTCAGCCAAAGCTGGGACCAGACCAGGCAGGGGGTTGCCTGGGTCTGGGGGTCTGGTTACAAAAGGACACACAAGCCTACTCTCCATTTCCTTCTCCATGGCCCTCTCTCGCTGGGCAAAAGGTGGACAGTTGTCGTACGGGGGATCCGTGGAGCAGGAGCTGGCTGTGGTGGGGGTCTCAGTAGGAAGACAGTGCAGCTCCATGATCCAAGTAGGCACATGGGGGTGCTGGGAGCGTTAGATAACCCTCCCCTTTTCTGTCTGCAGTAACTTGGGATTAAAGGCTTGAACTGTGGATTTGAGCGTGGTGTGGAGCCTCCCCTGTGCCAAGAGCTGATGTGTCGCGGGGAAAGGAAGGCGCAGGAGCCCTCCTCCCCTTTGGCAAGCTCTGCCGTGTCTTTGTCGGTACTGTTGGACAGGTTGTAGTGTGTGTGTGTGTGTGTGTGTGTGTGTGTGTGTGCGTGCGTGCATATCTTTAAGCAGGACTGACATCAGCTGTTACTTTAGCACAGCTTCTGGGGGAGGGGCCAGGGTGTAATGTAGTCGGGCTCATTCCTAAAGACAGTCACACATAAATGGAACCACTGAAATAGATGGAGGCCGTGGGCACAAAGTGTGAAACACACACTCAATAAATCTGCTTATTAAATTACAGCCACTTTTACAAAGAGGTGGCCAGATTTACAAATTACTGAGCATATTTGCAATAAATGCGCAGAATAAAGGTGCAAATATGCAAATAATAAGTAATCCATATTTATTTTTACTTGTTTCTTGTTTTTAAAATGGAGGAAAATGATCTGTAAACAGTCACAATCGATTTCTTTTTTCATGAAATTTCAGCTTTTTCTTTTTTAATTTACTTCATTACAAATGTTTAGAGTTTGTTGTTTCTGGCTCCAGCATTAAGACATCCGTTTTTGTGTGTATACTTAAAAAATTGAAGTGATAAGAGAGCACTGTCTACTATTAAATATGCTAAATTAAAAAAAAGAGTAGTAGAAGTAGCTCATAATTGCATTTCAGTAGTCAGTGTTCACTGAAAATTAAATGTTGCCAACAAATTAAAGTAACATTTTTAGAAGACTTAACAAACATTTAGGGAAAGACACTGCAAGTAATTACTTGTCTGACTGGTGAGAAATTCCCACAAACACTCCTAAACCTTGTGGACAACCTTCCCAGAAGAGTTGAAGCTGTTATAGCTGCAAAGGCTGGACCGACGTCATATTGAACCCTATGGATCAGGAATGGGATGTCACTTAAGTTCATATGCGAGTCAAGGCAGATGAGGGAAAACTTTGACCATATAGTGTATTTTGATATATTTTCGATCATCGCGGCCCTTAATAGGCGGTATATACTAAACCACAAGGGGGAGCTATAGACACGATTATGAGCAGGTTTTGTTTGCACAGGGCGATGTAGCTTCAAGTCACTGGAGACAAGAATGGCTTTTTAAAGATAAAGTGTTCAGACAAATTTGAGATAATTAACTCCTTCATTGTGACTCTTTTCTTTGTATATTTTGCCAGCTATTAGTCAACCATTGATTATTTTCCAATTATTATAAAACTCCTGCTCCTTTGTCTCTGATGGCTTATATTGGGGTTCATTTTTTTTAATGGCTGTTGATATATGAAACCATCTACAAATAACAGTGTGGTGCCACAGATAAACAGCTGTCAAAGTAACTTCTATCCAAATAGGCAGTGTTTTGTACTGCGTGTTTAAATCACTTGTAGTCGGTTGCAACAGGCTTACAACAGGAAGTACCGGTTCACACCAGCTGATCAAAGTGCATCATTTAAAGTTTCGAGGTGTCAGTGCAGCTCTTAAACCAAGGGTGCTCTGCAAAATCCATTTCTGCACCCACACATTAAATAGTTGGGTTTCCCGTCAGCACTGATAAAAGCGCTCTTTTATCTGCCCTATGTAAATCACCCCGCGTCCTTCAAGGCTGCGCAGACGGATGAAAACGCCAGCTTTTATCTGTTTGCAGAAACGCATTGCTGTATTTAAATGTTGGCAGTCACCAAAAGCACTTTCATGCCTTTTTAGAAATCCTTCTTGTGCTGCCTGATACTAGAAGATGCTGCGGTTACAGTGTTGTTGTTGAACTGAAGGTTAGGCTAAAATACACGGAGATACCCCCTCTGTTTGAAGAGAAACGGCAAAAACAAGGCAACCAGCGGGAATGCTAGGAATTAGGTTTAATTTTTCTAATATCCCTCAGGGGGTCGCCCTGACCTTCATCGATCACTGAACAAAGGATGGCCAAACTAACCACTCCGTGGTCATCCTGAACCCTGTGACTTATCCCAGTTCCATCTCTCCGTGTGTGGAGGTTGAGCTTCCCTCAAGACTCCTTATCAGACCTCTCCTCCATCCTTCTCCACTTCCTGTGTCATGTGCGTAGTTGTTTGTAGTCATGACAACGGAATCCATGGCAACACAGTTTCCCATGGTGCTAAATAATAAAGGTGGATGAACCAGGGGAGGGGAGGAAGGGTGTCTCTGACTATTTTAGCAAGTGTCTTGTGGAGAGTAATTGAGTATGGCTCTTGTTAAACAGGGTGTGTGTGTGTGTGTGTGTGTGTGTGTGTGTGTGTGTGTGTGTGTGTGTGTGTGTGTGTGTGTGTGTGTGTGTGTGCGTGTGCGTGTGTGCATGCGCGCCTCTGAGGGCAGCTATATATAATGTATGCACAGCTGTATCTTCTTTGGATCACTGAGTAGTTCAATAGCTCTTGTTGCAAAGAAATGTACGTAAAATAAAAAAGAATAAATCCCAGAAAGTGAAGCTGTTGTGTGCTGAGCAACAAGGAGTCGAGCAGATGCGAAGCAGGTTGGACTGTCAGGGAGAGGAGCGAGCAGGGTTTGTCTCTTTTGTTGTGGCGCTTCTCCTGCATGCAGGCGTGTTTGCGTTTTCTCTCTCTGCCAGCCTCTCTGTTTGGGTGCACTGAAGCTGCTCCGTTACCCAAGCAGATTATGTACCGTTTCTTTGCTGTTTACTCATGTTTTATTTAGGCAGCCATGGTGTCTCATTCAGCATTCCCTTCAATCGCTGTCACTAAGCCCTTCTAAGCCCAACAGCACGCAGAGTCAGGCTTTGATGATGTTAAAGTATGATGTCTTGGTATGGGAACATTTTCTATGTATCAAACATGTGGGGAAAAGTCTTTTAATTGACATTTACCCTGAACATATTTATAACAAGTTCCTGTCATTTAAAAACTTTATACATCTTTAGAGTGACAATTAAATGTCCTGTTGTAAAGTCCCAGCAGCCTGGTAGGAAATACTTTAAAAGCAAATCATGATAATGATCATTTTTAAGGGGATTTTACTGTAGATGCTGATGTAAACGAGTTTTATGGAAAAGGTGAACAAAAGGTAGGAGTAGAGATGGTACAGTCTCATTCTTCAAATACAGCATACATACTCGTGTATCTTTAAAAGCAGTCTACTTACTATGAATACACAATGAATTTTTATGAATATAGTTTTGTGGTTAGCAGTGTTAGAACAGGTTCTAGTCTGAATCCCAGCAGGAGTCTTCCTGAGTGGAGTTTCTGCATGTTCTGCCTGTGCTCGTGCGGGTTTCCTCCAGGTACTCCAGGTACTCCGGCTTCCTCCCACAGTCCAAAAACTTGCCAGGCTAGTTGATGATTCTAGGGAGTGAGTGAGTGCATCCATACAGCCCCCTTCAGGCGTAG
This sequence comes from Xenentodon cancila, assembly GCA_014839995.1. Classification (NCBI taxonomy): domain Eukaryota; kingdom Metazoa; phylum Chordata; class Actinopteri; order Beloniformes; family Belonidae; genus Xenentodon; species Xenentodon cancila. Next base: position 17,684,278 of record CM026205.1, read on the forward strand.
TCCAGCCCCTTCATCAGTACAAGTCATGACCTGAGCTCCACCCACAGACGGCACAACATGCGCTTTTTTTTTAACCAGGTGAAGTTCAGGGTGACCAGAAAAGGAAATGGAGCTTACGGAACCGATAAAGAAGAAACAATGTCAACATCGCAACAGCAGCTGGTGGTAAAATCTCAGCTTTCAATGCAGATATGTGCCGTATCTCTGCAAATGAACATACATCCTCCGAAAGTTGAGTTATTTTTGTACCATCCTGCAAACAAACTATGTCAAAGAACTGCCCTTAACTCATAACGGCATCCTGAATCAATAAAAACTGAACTCAAAAACAAGAACCAGGCTGACGAGTGTGAGCAGGCAAACACTTCCACAGATGGAGCGTGTCTGCGCTCCCACAGCTCGGACACCCTAACCCTTGTCTGCTTCCAAATTGGCTAATTGTCAGCCCGCCAAACTTATAAAGTCGGCTTTTCAGGAGGTTAGGACAGATTTCTTTGTGGTCTGGAGCGGGGGTGGTTGTGCTACAGGTTCTCCAGGTAGAAGGTATATGTTTTACTGTTGGTCATTTTATATCAGGCTGTGTTTGAGCTAGTAAGTTTGTCTTCTCATATCGTCGTTGTGGCACATTTGAACAGATTTAACAGATTTGCTGTTCAGCGTCGGGTTGCAGGGTTTGGATCCTGTAGTGTGGTAAGTTCCTGGTGGCAGCGATTATCGCCTCCCCCATAGACGGTCCAGCAAATGACTGACTTTCCTTATTTTACTATTTTACTTTTGCATGTGAGCTCTCCCGAGGTCTGTCTGAACCTGGAATCCAGTTTTGTGGCACAGCCCGGTATTGTTGGAGTTAAGACCTACATGACCATCATATAGAAATAGAAGCTGGTAAACTCACAAAGTGAAACTTCATTGCTTGGCACGCTGTAGCCTACAAGTTCTTTTTTTTTTTTGCATCGATTTTGCCAGTGATTGAAAACCTTTAAACCTTCTCATCTTTGGAAAAAGTCCACTAGGTCCTGACTAACACCCCCGGGTGATCAGGGCTGGACCACTAAGCGGTAAGCGGTCCATTCACCGCAGCATAAGTCAAACAAATGGAATAAACAGTACAAAAGTAAACAAAACCAAAAAAAAAAAAGCGCCATGTGCATATGGATTTTACAGATGAAAGTGGAGTTGCTTTGGAGACATTTTCAGGTGTCTCAAAATGTTCTGGTTTTTGGCGATACACTTGGGATAAATCCGCCACCTCTACACACACCTGAAGACAGGTGATGGTGATGGAACGCACGCCGACGTGGTTTGCTGGCTGGGTTCACGCCGCATGTTTGTACAGAAACATTTATCTTGCTTTTTAGTCATTCATTACTTCCAGATCTTGAACATTTGTTTTCAAACGCAGGTTTTAAACCAAACTCTAAAAGAACAGATTAGCTGTATGTTATGTTGTTTATCTCTGGTGTCATAAATATTTGAAATAAGTGCCCGTTGTTATGCGTTTGTCAGACAACCCCACATAGATGCGTACATGCTGGTTTAGGTGCGTCATCGGTATCCGTGTGGGTACGTTATGTTGCTGCCGTGCTCAATTGGATTATGTTGCTTTTTTTAACACCATCTCATCACTCTATGCAGTCTTAATTAAAGCCTCTGACACATTTAACGTGTGATGCGTTCGTGTTTCTGCTCCATTGTTTCATTAAGGTTCATATAATTAACATTTTTATTAAATAACTCGTGCGAGACAGCTGTGCAGTGTGATTGTTGACCCAGTAATTGGATGGTATACATTTGATTGCTGAGATTTTTCTCATCAGGAAACTTTGCACATTTTGAAAGACAATTAACAGACTTGTCAAAGTTACCATGGGAACGGCTTCTTGTGGGAGCAGCGATTAACCTTATCCCAGCTGGCTGCGGGCTCACATGTTAGATGCATATATGTAACCGCTATCTGCCTCAAACAGATGTCATCTCCGACACACAAATGTGCTGATCTGTGAAGAAAAACTAAAAAAAAAAAAATGAAGGAGATGAGAGGTGGAACGGTGAATAGTGCAAAACGTACAGAGTACGAACACTTTCAATTTCTCTGTGAAGAAAGTTTGAACACTCAAATCCAAGTTTTTAAATAAACCAAGGAGTTTAAAAACGATAAAAAGAAAAACAAAGTAATAAAAGAGGATAGGAGAGGAAGCAGGAGTGCCGGGTTTTCTTTTATTAGCTCGATTGGCCTGAGAGCAGGTGATTGATCAGGCCACAGCTGGATATTCTTCTCCTGGATCTTCATTAACTCCTGGGATGTTTTTGCATCCATCTGCGCTAATATCTAATTCACTCTGATCACAGATTATTACTGTACACCTGGAGAAGTCTGTTTCCTGTTTCGTGTCATATCGTCAATAAACAGCAGCGAGCCAGTTTTACCAAAATGTTGGTTTGGCTGCTCGGAGAGATCGATTGATCTTTCTAATGGATCTGTTGTGATTTGTGTCTTGAAGATGGCTTATTGACCTATGAAAATGAAGGTCCCCTTTATTGACATGCCTCTACTAGTCCATATTCTATGTTATTAAATGTTATTTTACAAGCAGAAAGAAAATCTACATGTCAAAGTATACCTGCTAGTGTGGAGTGCAGCTGGGAAGTGTCTCAAGAGCACCTTCCGAGTCACAGGGACTGTTGACTTTTCCATGCCACTGTGAGAAACAGGAACATGTTTGAAGCTTGGAGCTGGTGGATGGGCAAACAGAGGCCTGATGGTTTCTCAGTTTACCGGGACAATCTGGGCTCACAGTGTTGGCTCCCGGGCACTTGGTGTGTCCGTGTGTGTGTGGGGCTGAGTACACATTTGAAACGCATCCAGCTTGCATCAAACCAAGGGAAAAACTCGGTTCACTGGCCAGAGCTGCTGTTGCCGTAGGAGACAGCTGATTGGGTCTGGGAAGGTAAACAAGACAATGATGGGAAAAGCCAACGAGGGGGTCAAATGTCTTCAGAGTGGATTACACACGTGAGCTGTCACATTTTGTAATGTAGCGGCTGGTCCTCACAAGGCTGGTGGTGAGTATTCTTTAATGGTAATAAAAGCATAGCTGAGTCTAAGAGCGCATTATTATTGCTGAGTGTCTTTGTCAAGTGTGTGCGTGTGTGTGTGTGTGTGTGTGTGTGTGTGTGTGTGTGTGTGTGTGTGTGTGTGTGCACAGTTCAGGTTAACGGGGTCCATACAGTGTGTTTAAGACACCCATCTTACACATGATCCCACTCTATTTATGAGTTTCGAGAAAGTTGCAGCTCGTATGTATTTATACAAGTGATTTACACAACGATAGCGAGGCTGAGGGCTTTTACGCTGCAGATAAACAGCGGTTCTATAAAGGGACACAGACTAACTGCAGTGTTTTATGCATTTGTGTATTTCAGTGTGGCATGTGCGCTCACAGGCCGCAGGGGATTTTATGAAGCTCCGTGTGTCATGATTATACCTGTGCTGATGACATGTGGCATGTTTGTGTGTACAGTAGGTGTGCTTCTGCTGCCAGACCGAGCTTCCAGGCTCCCATCCCCCTCTGAGGAGAGTGGAAGAGGGCCATTTCTGCGCTGTTTACTCGGTATATGGACAGGAGTTGTGTGTGTGTGTGTGTGTGTGTGTGTGTGTGTGTGTGTGTGTGTGTGTGTGTGTGTGTGTGTGTGTGTGTGTGTGTGTGTGTGTGTGTGTGTGTGTGTGTGTGTGTGTGTGTGTGTATTCTTGTGTACTGCAGCCTGTTTCATTAGCCCTCTTTCACACAACAGTTGCTATAAACTGTCTTTATGTCCATGTAATTCTGCTTTTGCTTTTACTACGTTCCTGCTTATCTAATTAAGCCAGCGTTGTGCTTTGTGTGCTTTCAAACAGGACAACTGGTGCGTAACTGATTTTGACGCTCAAGCGTGAACCAAGGTGACTGGACTTTGTGGTCCTATGAATCGAGCTGTAAATGGTTGTGAAACTATATCATTTAATAGCTGAATAGTTAGTGTTAGATAGATAGGTGACACCTGAGGCCGCTGCTTCTGTTTATTGTCGGCCTTCTCCGTTTAACATAGATGGCTTCTTTTAATTCTCTCTCAAACAATCTGCCTTCCAACGTCCAAAGTTGTCCTCACAAGAGTGTCAATTATCATTGAGATGCGGGTGAATCGTTACCTGATGAGCCGGCTTTCATGTTGTGCCGTGCATTTGTGAAGTTGTTCCGTTTCGATGATGTAAAGGTCGGTGCACTGCTTTCCGTACTGGCCTGCATAAATGACACTTCTCATGTTTTTGTTTGGGAGTTTTGTCCTTCAACTGAGCCGGTTTTTGCCTGAGGGTGGTGTTAGGTTTGAGGTGGACTCTCGTCCGTGTTTGGACAGAAGTTTCTTTTTAAACACTCAATGACGTGTGAATGTTGCAATGACAACATTCTTGTGCATCTTTTTCTTTCACTCTGTTTTTGTTTTTTGCCAAAGAACTTGACAAAGGCATTTGTCAAGTCATCCAAGCACCTCCTACTACTACTCCAGCGGAGTACGTTTCAGCGCTGGCTGCAGAGAATGTAACTTCCAGCTCCAGTATAAAAAGGTGCTGATGTCACAATCCGCTGGAAAAAATAACTTTTTTTCTTCTTTTCCTCCCACAATTATGTATATGTACTAGTTGACTGCATGTATATGACTTCATATTGGTATACTTAAATATGTATGAACAGTTAAAGTAACTCGTATGTCTATTATGTATATGTCATTTTTATGTAATCGATATGTATCAATCCCCCACCTCACACACACTCGCACACACACCCATGCGCACATAAAAACCCCTCTTTTGCGAGATTGTCTTTACACATCATCTTGGTTTTGAGAAACAATGACATTGAGACTAAATTCAGCTGTAAACATTTTCCATAGGATTGTAAAGCACAAAAAAAGGATCACGGTCTGCTTCCTTATAATATATAATAAAAAATTTTAATCCAGAATTGTTTGGTTCAAAGCAAGAATCACAATAATCCATGAAGCCCTCATGTTATTTATTTTTGATTTTAATAAACATGCATTATTCCAAGCATGTTTTGAGTGTCAACTCTTTATTTTATGAAATAAAATACAAAAAAAGTATATAATAAGGAAATGTGATCTCAAAGATAATGATAAAGATCATGTTAAATTTTAACCCTACTCCTCCTGTCTTATGTCCTGTCTATATTAGATGTTACTAAGATAAAGTCCACATATTGAGTTCTCATAGACTAAATTGCATAAGGAACATGAATATGATCGCCACTGAGGAAACACACAAAAATAGGCTCGTCTGACACTAAATGACAAATGAAAACTTAAAGAACAGAATACGGAAGTGCTAAAGGTCATAAAAGGAGGAAGCCGCAGCTCTGATATCGAACACAGAATAAGTGGAGTGAAACATCAGATGAAATCTCGTTCTGCGCGTCAGAACTGCGTAGGTCTCAAAGTGAACAAGACGGCGGCTGTCATGTTTAGTTTTAGCCTCCTCATTGTCGCTGCGACGTCAGCCGTGTGATTACAAGCGTCTTTGTGTTGAACGCTGCAGCCATCATAGATGATTGCCGTCACATAATTCGAAGGCGTTCGTGAGTCACTTTAGACATTTATTGATTTTTGACAGCATGTGGCGATTATACTGAAACCTTGAAAAGTTGCTTATTAGACGTTTTCCTATCTCTTTCATTTCAGCCGTGGCTCTGCTTCACGGTTAAAAGTTATATACACAAGCAACTTCATTTCATCTTCGCAGATTGGTCGTTTTCCCCATCTGCTCATGTTCCTAGTATGGGTCTTCCTCCTGCTCCACTGCCTGGTGTGTGGGGAAGGGTGGGGAAACTGGAAACTGGAAAGCATGATTGGAAAGTGAAGGTGAAGTGGCGCGAAGAAGAGCCAGAGGCATGTGCTGACTGTTTCTGTTTTGCACCGCTGTCTCCCTCAGTGGGAGAGTTGATGATCGCATCCGCAGTTGTCTGCTTCTGTGTGTGATTCTGCACACCCACCACTTCCAGCCCTGCAGGCACAGACGTTTGCTGTCTATATCAAGATTGCTCCCAGTTTAGTTCATGTTCGGTGGAGACTTGTGCTACAAATGCCAATAACGAGACATTCACTGAGCGATGATTCGCTTCCTTCGTTGGACAGTAAGTTGCATTTCGTAGAAAAATATGAGTTTTCTGGTGAAGAATAGGAAGCCCAGTGCTCCATCTGTCACACCTAATTCCTCAGCTATTATCAATCCTTCGTGAAAAAAGAAAAACATTTAAAAATAGGCAGTTTCACATTCTACAAGATGATTGAGAACAGAGATGGTAAAACAAACATTTAATGGGAAGAGGCTGTTTGTTCGGTGTACCTGCTGCTGCAGAGACCCACATTCATGAGATATTCTTCAGATTCTCTTCCACAGAGAAAAGAAATAGATTCATTCAACCCTTTAAGATACAACTGGAAATCAAATAAATGAATATAGTACCCTCCCTCTCTTCCTACCATGTGTCTCTATCAGTTCATCTTTCTTTTTCCACATGGAAGAGTTGCCTGTCCCCGTTTTGTCCTCCCAGTTTTACTCCGTCATATCCACAAACTGCCTCTGTGAAGATTTCTTTTTTTTTCCTTTTCATCTGAAATGTGGGACAAAACAGGTGAGAAGGTCGTTTAGTTAGATTAGGGGAAGAAAGGAAGGAAACAGATGTGATAACTGGCTCCCATTTATTATTGAAGATATATTTTTTTAATGTTTGTTGGAACTTAAATAATTTTTACTTTAAGCTCAAGAATGAGGTGAAGTGGCGAGAAAACAAATGTTTTATATATATATATATATATATATATATATATATATATATATATATATATATATATATATATATATATATATATATATATATATATATATATATGCCCATACTTTCTGACTGAAGTGAAATACAAACACCATCCTTGTGAGGTTCCACTTCTCTGCCTGACTTTTATTTTTATTCACCAACATCATCCACATCTGTCCTTTTGTCCTGCTTGTCCTCTTCGTGCTTTTCCCTTTCAGATCCATCTCCTGTGTGTTTTCCATCTGGGTGTTTTCTGATTGCTTGTCTGCATCAGCACAACTCATTTCCCACACCTGTAACTGATTACTCTCGCTCGGCATTTACGACCCACACTCCATCCTAGCACACAAGTGTTAATTTTTCTGATTCTTTCTCCTGTTCTGGCTCTTCCTGTTAAGCAGTTACCACCTTCTGCAGTACGATCTGCTCGCTGGTGTTAATCTGACTTGCTTTGCATTGAGCCCTTCTGGATTTGTTTGCTGCGATCAGAGTGATCACCTGCTAACTGTCCTCCTTCTGTCATGAAACCAGGGTTTCACTCCGTCTGTCTCTGGTGCTGTGAGTTTGGATCCTGAGCAAAAATCACGACGATGATGAAAAGAAAGAGCTAGACTGTGTACATTTTTAAAACGCAGCAATTGAGTTGAATATAGGAATAAATCAAATATTTAGGAGATCATTTTCGGCATCTATGAATATTCAAATCCTCCAGTATACTGCCACTTTCTCTCTTTAGCACTGAGATGGTAGGAGGGAGTCTGAGAGTCCAGACAGAGTCAGTAAGGGTCAGGTAGACGATGTACCACAACAAAGAAAAGTGGTTTATAAGCCTGTGTGCCAACAATGGGGCCCAGGTTTATAATGTGAAACTTTGAGCAGCTCAGGGCCCACATTTACACCGATATCATCTAAGATTTGACAGCATTATTATTAAGAGACCGTTCCAGTTGAGATGTTTGCACGAGTCACTTCTTGAATATTAAGTTCTTATTATGGTTTCCATATTAAAGTATATTGTTCAGTCAGTGGTAGGTGTCTGTTCTTTATACCTTTATGTCTGGCGTTTCCTCCACAAGCAGAGTTTGATGGTATTATGATACCATCTGTGGTTGACTTTGTTTTTGTTTCCTCATCTTTTAGTGTACCTTCTTATTTTCAGCATCACGCATGCTCGCAGGTGCATCGGTACACTTTCTGCAGCAACAGGCCTCCTCATATATCTGCCATTAGGTGTTCGATGATGGTGTTCGCGCGCCTGTAATTTAGCAGGTGTGAAAGCTGTAAGTGAAACATGTGTCAGACTAACTCTCAATCTCAAGCCTGTGATTGGGAGACGTTTGGACGGCTGATAGATTCTTCAGTATTTCTAAATATAAGACCTACATCACCCAGTGGATGGAGGCCATCTCTGTCAGTCAGCTCAGGTTTTCCCCAAAATGTGTTTTAATTATCTATGTAGCCGTCATTGTTCGCTGGGCACCACTCGGCTTTCAGTTGAAAGATGACATGCAGCTAACCATGTAATTAGTGGCCAGATATTTCCTTGTGAAACTCCGATATGTCCTAAGCCGAAGTAGCTCCGTGTGCTTTAACTTATTTGTTCACTTTTTAAAAAAACCTGAACACGTCTTCCTTCATTCTTTCTCATCTTCATAACATCTACTTCTAACACTGGTTTGTGCCCTGTAATTTCTTTCTGTGTTTCATAAGAGGCTTCATTTAAGGCGAGGCAACACCCAGTCTCACAAACCCATAATGACTATTCCCCAGGATCACATTAAGCCTCATATTCAGAAAATCAATGACGACCTAGAGACAGATTACACAGGCGTCTTACCCTGATCAGCCAGCAGTTAAAGATAAGATTTGTAGTCATTATTTAACTATTAGATCAACATGAAGACATGCGATGAGCAGAGGAGGCAACACGCCTGCTCCAGTACAGCAGACAGAGTGGGAGTAATGATGAGAGAAATTTAGAGAGGAGAAGAAAAAGGAAGGCTATGGAGGAATGTCAGACGGTGGAGGAAAAAAAAAACTAATTAGCCTATATATGTGAGAGCAGAGGGAAGGAGTGGGTATAAAGTGACACAGAGAGAAATGTGTTAATTATGTGGCGCAGGTCCTGTCACACTAGAAAGGCCCCGACGTCTGCAGCGGCGTCAAGTTAAACCGCGTTTCACTGCATCGTTGCGTTACACACTTCTCAAACCCATATTGATAATCTTCAAGAAAATTCAGCGGAGCGTTTCTCAGAATGGCTGCAGTTTGACAATATGTCCAGAGCATTTCTAAAGTGATGTGATTTGGCCTGAATGCTATCTGGAGTATTTCACAGACAAAAAAAAAAAAAAAAAAGAAGAAGCTCACGCCAGTCTTCCTCCCTCGTTCCCTTCTAGGTCCTCCTTCCTCCCCCGCTGCCTATAGTCATTTCTCAACTATCCATTAACTTCACTAAATAGATGCCTGGGGGAGAAGAGAGAAAGGGCTTCACTCCGATAAAGAGATTTTCTAAGAGATGGAAGAACATGCATAGAGGCAGAGAGGCGAGTTAGGTGAACGTGAATGGGCAAGAAATAATGGGTGAGATGGGAGGAAGAAATGGCTTTGAAATAGACTGGAGGGAAATGGGAGAGGATGGATGGATGGATGGATGGATGCCATTCACCGTGGATGAAAACAAGATGTAAAAAAATACCCTGTGACCTACTTTCCCCATGTCGGTCATTACCTTCCTCTGGGCCATTTCCCCGTCACTTGTCACTGATTAACTTACTGTATGTGCCTTATTCACTATTCACATGGGATATTGGCGTCAGTCAGTGCACGTGATTTATGAAAGAGATGTGCTACAGCTATTCTTATTTAGGAGAAAAGAAAAAGCAAGACCTTTTATATAAAGAAAGTTCTTCCCCATCTAAGCAAACTCTTATTTCTATGGAAAAAAGATTCTTAAAATAGTTTTAATGAACGTAATAAAAAAAAAAAAAAAAAAAAAAGCAGAACATGGGAATTTTTTGTTGATATTTTAAGCTAAAGGGGAATTACGTTATAATAGTGGGAAGTATGTACACAAGTTTAATACCCATCCATTAGAGGAAGAAAAATAAAACTACCCTGAACTTATTTTTTCCCGTCCTCCGTGGTCGTCCACTTCGGCTCAAGCTGTGATCTGACACTGATGTATGTTGGAATCCACCTTAAATGTCTTAGGAAGTTGTCTGGGCTTTTTTGGTGCTATTTATATGATCAATGATTCAATTTGTCATCAGTTTCTCTTGCAGCCACATCCAGGGAGGTTGGCTACAGTTCTGCAGAGCCTCAATTCTGAGGGAAATTTCCAACTGTAGCCAAGGGAACATCAAGCTGCTTAGAGATGATCTTAACAAGCTTTTTTACAATTGTCTTTATCTTCTCAGATCAGTCTCTCCTTTGGTCTCTCTGGTCCACGTTCGGTGTGGTGAACGCCACAATAGCAAACATTGGACTGATGACTTTTCACCCTTTTTTCTAATTGTTGGAACCAAATTAGCTGTCTGGAGAGCAATCTTAAAAAATAAATAAATAAATAAAAACAATTACACACCAATACAATCACCAAATATCTCACAATTCCTGTTTTAACAGTTTATTATGTTTTGCATTAATTAACTTGTTGAGATGCTTCCAGGAAGAGGCGGAGAAGCCTGCAAATATTGGAGCAAAGTGTGGAAAAAAAAAAACAAAAAAAAACAATTCCCACATGAGAGCTTAAGGCGTATGAGGAGCGATCTGGAGCCGAGTTTCAGCATGCAGCATGCACTGACCACTAAATGATGCAGGGCTCCCTGGGGAAAGATACGGCACAGTCTTTGTACGATGAAGTTCACAACCAAAGCGCAGCTCTTCAGGAATGTACTGTATTTGTTTAAGTAACAAAATCTTCCTGTAAGAGGGAAAAAAAAAACCGTTTACCTGCAGTAAAAAAAAAATTCTTTCTGTCCTCCTGCAATGATGGTTTGCTGCTGGTGTTTCTGGAAGCATCGACTGTATTGAAAGAATTGTGATTATCCTGGGATCACACTGCACAGCCTCACTCCAGAGTCTGTGATGGCTACAACGTTCCACAGTGCAAAGTGCAGTTGGCGCACAATAAAGTTTCAAAATGTAAAATGAACACAATTTCAAGGCTACAAAATGCCCACACAAATCATGACATACCGACCTTTTTTGTTGTGTGAAATTGCCACAAAACTCCTGTTAGCCACATTGCCGTCTCACAGTTTTTGAGCTTTTATTGTCACTCTAGTGTGGTTTTGCACTGTAGAATATAGCTATTAAAGCCTCTGGAGCGAGACTGCGTTTCACTGCTGCGTTCTCAGAAGTCAGCTTTAGTTGAAGGGCTCGCTTCCTTCAGCAGGACTCAAATCGAAAATATATTTTACACAAAAGAATTGTAGAATATGGAGCTGGCCAGTAATAAGTCCGGAGCAAAATCCCATTAAAGGCCGGTGGAAAGAGGTGAAATCAGCCACTGCCAAAAGGACTCCTGCAAATTCAAAAGAGCTCAGACGCATTACTGTGGAGGAAGAGCGAACGGCACCAGAAGAGAGACGGAAGAAACCTACAGATGCTGTGAGAACTAGAATCTAGACACTGTTATATCTGACAAACGTTCTGCGGTATCAGTGAAAGGTACCAACAAGTGAATACCGGATGCATTTTTAAGCCTTTTCTCATTTAATAATTTGACTTTTTCATTCTAAAGATATTTCGATATCTGTGTTAACAGTTGAGTTGTGTATCGAACAGATTCTGGTTCGCTCCCCGTAGCCTTGCTGTCTCACCCAGCGCACTACATCTAACTTGGAGAACTTGCAGAAGTCCCTAAATGTGCAGTTCCTCAAATGAACACCAAGATTGACTTCAAAAGTGAGTTAGATTCCCATATTAAAGGTCCAGCTTCGCTGCAGAAATGCACATATTTAGAGCCTGACATGTTACTTTCTATAGCTGGATTTCACGTCCATGTCAGCTGTACAAAAGGCTGATTTTGATGCACATTATCAGTAAAAATGATATTGAGCCTCGTTTTTATTCAGAGTCTGGGTTTATTTGTTTTGTTGTGTGTTTTCAGTGACAGCTGTACTGCTTGCAGTGAAGTGGCTTTGGATACTTAACATCGCATAGTGCGTGGTGTTTATGCAAGTGTGTATGGATATCTAATATTGTGGTAAGATTAGCACACATATACAAGAATGAATGTGTCGGTGTACACCCTCCCACTACAACAAATATTTCTGGTATGATACCATGAGAGATGTGGTGGCTGTAAAACGACAGCCTGCATCCGTCTGGGTAAATATTGAAGGGGAGGGACTGTCTCGATGTAGACACATCTAGACGGGAGTGAAGGGTCGGGATCTACGATAGATGGTTGCAGATTCCAGACTCTTCCAGTCTGCTTGTCTCTGTGGCCCCAAAAGCTTTCATCCTCTTCCCAGACTGAGGTAATGAATGAGCTAAATGCATTTAGGTCTTCCAAGCATTACAGCTGTCGTCTTTTTCCCTCTCCAGTAACCTTCAATAACATCTTATCTGCTCAGTCCCTCCTCACACACCTACCTTTTTGTACCTTTAAAGCGATTGGTTCAAGTTCAGTCAAATCAAACTTGCTGCTGTGCTCATATCACATGTCTGCCTGTCACTGTGGGCAACACCCCCCCCCGTCGTAGTCAGAATCTAGTATATGGAGGCTAAGCTGACAGATATTGACCAGCCCCTTAAGCGTCTGTCTCGGGTATCACTGGGACAGAACGATATCTGCAGGCCGCCTCGCTTGATTTCTCTCTTTTTGCCTTTGACTTTTACACTCACGCGTTAACGCTCTTCTTTGTCTGCAGACGTTTCTCCTTCTCCTGCGCACATGTCCTTCCATACGCCCACGGACGAACATTATTTCTTCTTCCTCTCCAGTGGCCTTCACCCCCACAGCTCCTCTCAGAAACAGATTCTTCCAGATGCTCACAAATCTTTAGCATTGACTTCCTCCCTGCCTCGTGCTTTGGAATATCACGACTGACATTGCACCTTATGCTGCCGTGACTCAAAGAATTGAATTTGTTCATCCCTGGGTTCCTGTAATTTAAGTCATAGTTTAGTTGGCTTAGAAAAACCAGAAAAAGTGTTCTTGTTTTACTAATCAGAGAGAATTTAAAACCAAAAACTGAAAAGAATTGCTTATCTGCATTTATATTCTGGCTTTAAAATGTCTTTAGGTTGAATTAGGAGAAACTGTTTGTGTGCAGGCATATTTAGAATGAGGTTTTACGGAATAACAGTTGTGCATATATACATGTTTTTTTGAATCATTGCATAGATGCCAAGAAGCCTTGGAGCATAGTTTAATTAGGGGACATGGTTTCATCTCTGTCTTTGCAGTGGAGCAACAGTTATCCTCTTTACCTAAATTTAATGAATTTTATTCATTCAGTCTTTCCTTAAGCTCAGTTAACGTTAACTGTCATTAGTGAAAATAAATGATCTGATATCTGTCTTAATATGAGATTTGTGTACGTATTTGATGAGATCTGTTTACTCAGTGCAACAGGATTCCTCAGTGTGTTTCTGACACACACACGCGCACACGCACGCACGCACACACACACGCACCTGTCTCTAGCCCAGTCGAACCCAATCACTTGACATGCGCAATGACAGGAGCAACTAAAGGCCACGATTTAAAACAACCAAGATGACTCCAGAATTGCTAATAACATCCCGGACCGACAGGCTTTTACTGCAGAACCAGTAACTGTCGGTACCTTCCTGCAAGTCAAAGTCAAAGCCAGAGAAAAACCGATGGATTCCTCGTATCGATTTGTATCTGCACCAACCAGTTTGTGTAAAGATGCTGATATTTAATGAGTTTTCTTCTCCGCGTTGTGCTGCCTCTCCTCACCTCACAATCGGAAGCGCCCTTGTGCTTCGGTGTGTGAGCTCACTTCAACCGCTTTTTTCCACTGCAGCTGTAATAAATGGGCAAAGATTGTTTGTAAAATGGTCCATGAAAGAACCCTTAATGATTTGGAAGCCAAGCTGTATTTGTATTACGCCCTCCCTCCCTTGCTCTCTTTTTTTTGTTTGTTTGTTTTTTCTTTTTATGCCATATCAGACACATTTAGTATATGTCTGTGGCAGCTCCAGTTGAAAGGCGATAACCCACTAACGAAGGCTAAATGAGGTGCATCAAAGCTGTCACTCATTTAAATGACAGATACAAAGACGTTGCTCACTGTGGCGAGAGCCGTTTGAGCATCCGTCATGGTAAAAGGCTAATTGACTACAAGTGGTCAGTACTCTGAGTTCATAACACATTTGGTGTGAAAAACAGCTAAATGAGGCATAAACATCAATGTGTTTATATCTCCATTTTTCAGAGAGTTTCAGCGTTCGTGGTAAAAGGATTTCACTTCATAAAGTCAACTGCTCTACCAGTAAACACACTTACTTTTCGAGATATGCTCGAATGATATCACCAGTTATCGGATATTTAAAGGGCTCTAAAAATATTCTGGCATTTTTAGCAGCTGAGCTCAAAGATGCGGCAGATACAGTAGTTTGATTTAAAACCTTCCACGTTCATATCTGCTCATCTAACACACGTGGTGCACAGTTAATAGACGGATATGTTACTTTTATTGTTGGGTGCATAAATATTCTCATTGAACCAACTTGCTGAAGCTCAAACCTGAATGTTAAACAACGCAATAGTGAGTATAAATTTATTTCTCCTAGCTTCAATGTTTACTATGGTATAAGTAGCGTATATGACAATTGGGAAACATTTTTGGTTTTTAAAAAGGGAAGGAAGTGGAGTACTTGGATGCACATGATGAAGCATAAAAAGTCGGTGGCCTAAGACAGTGAGGAACGTACCTTTCAGATGGATGGACCCATGCTAGACGATGAGTAGAAAAGGCTGTGACTCGGAGGGATATCAGACCCATCCCACCAGAGAGAATTCAAGAAATGAATCAGTGTGACTGGCCAGGGTAATGAGAAACAACTCCCTTGTTACATGAATGGTAACAAGGATAACAAGAATCCAGGATATTTACATGGTTTAAAGTTGGAATGTGTGGACAGATATTGGTAAGAGCAGCACTGCTGCATAATAATTCTGCACTCAGTGTGTAAGGAAGAGTCTTTGCTCTGCATAACAACGCTGCTGAAAGTCGCAGCGCTGCCTGAAAAATATTCACCTCTATTTACAGAGAGGAACATAAACTGGCCGACCAGTCGAGTCTAACAGGTCGCTGCTACAAGCTGCAGAGATTTGTTTAAGATAAATGTGATGAGCGAGGCAACGAATAAATAACCACGAAAAAGACTCGCCATGTCAGCTGATGGGATACGAGAAGGTAATGGGATTCATGTAATTGAATTTCACCACACGTATTACTATGCCATGATGATGTAATTTGCAGCAGTAATTCCATGGTCATAAGTTCTAGAAATACGGACTGCTTTATCCCAGTCAGGGTCCTAACAAGTATCGTAATGGCTGTGTGAGATAAAGCACCGGAAACGAAATGAACTTGAGTCTGATGATGACAAATTAGAGTGCAGAAACGCTGCCGCCTGCAAAACATGATTACTGAAGCAATGGAGGTGACGTCACGTTTGAGGGGCTGGTAGAAGCACGCACTGGTACTGATACGGCAGCGGGCAAATGTAATATACACATTCATTACCTCATAATATAATGGTATTAAAACCAGATTCAGTACTTGAAGGATTTCAGTGATAATTTATTGTTTGTTTGCGTCGGTGTTGACCTCGGCTTCTGGTTTTATAACGTTATGGTTTAGATGACGTGTTTTTGCATCAATGGGAATATAAAACTATAAAAAATAGTTTCATTTTAGGACATTTTCCCATTTATGCATTATGGTTTTCCTTTGTACAATGCAGCACTCTCCATTTACCACACCATACATATATAATTATACACCCACCTCAGTCTGAATGGTGTGGTCACTCAAGTAGGATTTCAAATAGTCTTTTGTGTCATTTGCAATGCGAATGGGGACGCAGACGAGGGGTGCATCTACCAGAGAGGCAGAAGTGATGGAGGACTCCTCCGGTAGCTGACCTACTAACACGCCTGGACCACATCCCGCCCTACCTGAAACAAGCAGTACAGGAGCTTCTCCATCTCTGACGTTCTCTTGTAACTTGACCAAAAGCGTAGCCAGTCCAGCACCCTAAATCAGATTTACGTGGCCAGTGTCTTGGTGCTGATGTTTAAAGCTGCTTTACAATAGTGACTGTTTGAACTTCCTTTTTTCCATTGTATGCAGTCATTTCTATTTGCAGTTAGATTTGTTAAATATTGACTTCTAAGTGTTTTCATGCAGGATTTATGCTGAAATAAACATGAGAACTATATATACAGTAAAGAGTTCTGCTAAATATGCAGTCTGGCACGTCTTTTTTCCAGTTTGTGGTACAGACTGAAATGTGGAAACCTCAGCAAATATCTTTATTTCTGTATTCTGTTCAAAATCTTATGCAGAATAAACGGGAACAAGGTTAGTTTCAGTTTGCATCTTTCACTTCCTCGTTCTCTGACCAGAGTTTGTTTTCTCCCATGTATATACATATTTCTTTAATCATCAAATGTCACTTGCTAGACTGCGGTCTCTTATTGACCCTTTTCTCACTTTATCTCCGATTAAGGAGGAGAAATGGAAAAAAATACCATATTGAGTTTTTCATTGACATTTTTGTGCTGTTGAGTGAAACTGTGGCTCAATCTTGTGTGTTAGAATACAATCATTGTCAAATTCAATGTCTTTTATTATGGTTTTTGGTCATTTGTGGCATTTATTAGACTTTGGAAGTGGCCATGTGAGTGTTTAAAATGCTAACATTTATGTATAGCAATATGTAAGCTGGTTTTCTTATCCAAATCATGTCATGATTTGTATTTTTTTACATACTGTTTGATAAAAGATTAAAAAATTAAGACATATTACCCCTAATTAAGGCATGAAGTACATACTACATAGTTTTCTTGATGTGTTCTTGGTTTTCATAAGATTCTCAAACTAGCTAATTTGGATCGAAATTGATGGCTCCTTTTTTTTTAATTACCCAGAAGGTCACACTGAGTAAAAATGCTGCGTTAGATGTATTTAAAAAAGAAATTAATATTAAAAATTCCCCAAATTTAAAGCACAACTATGGATCCATGGAACCTACTCATGAGAAAGAAGGGCGTACAGACTAATCTTTCACCCGAGTATCGCTCCGTCAGCTGTCGACCAGGCTCGAGAAATGAAGATGGATAATAGTTTGCGGAAATGATCAGCGAGAGTGGGAATTCATTTGGTAGTAGAAGAGATTGAGAGCTAAAGAAATGACGCGTGTGTGTGCTCATGTGTGTACGTCCTGGTATTATTGAAGTTGTGAGGACACAAATCTGCTTACGTAGTCGTACTGTGGGGACTCACTTCCCTTATGAAAAATGATTGTAAGTCAATTTAATGTCCTCTGAAATCATGGAAATACAGGTGTGTGTGTGTGTGTGTGTGTGTGTGTGTGTGTGTGTGTGTGTGTGTGTGTGTGTGTGTGTGTGTGTGTGTGTGTGTGTGGATAGATAGGTGGGTAGTGAAGCAAGTCATGCTGGTTTCATGGACCACTTCACCAGAAACTGTGAGGAATGTGCAGAAACAGTGTGAGGATAAATTCATGGAGCTTAAGATACTCATTCCCTAACTAGCACACCACAGATGTATAAGCTCACAAGTTTAATGAGGATTCAAAGCATCTGAAGAGTGAGAATGGATGATTGTGAACCTTCTTCTAGACTCATCTTGGACATCACTATGGTTGTTGACTGTGGAGACTCAGAGTGTCAGAGGGTCATTGATTCAAGGTCACTGTGGATGCCCCAGAAAAAGTCTGAAAAATAAGGAAAAGAACTGATTAATGGGTATGACGAGGGAGGAGGAGGGTAGGGATGAGTTAATAGGGATGCATGAGGTGGGGTAAAAGGGATGGATGGATGGATGGATGGATGGATGGATGGATGGATGGATGGATGGATGGATGGATGGATGGATGGATGACACGTTCACATGAGGCTGGACAGATTGTGCCGTTGATTTAATGACTCTTGCACAGACAGTGCTGAACTCTGTTTTACAGATTTAACCATTCATTTGCAAAACAGCCTGTCTGACTTCAGGATTGGTCAGCTGTCTTTTCTTTTCCATGTTGGAAATCTAGGAGATTAAATTTATCCCTGAATACTTGGAAACGGACTCACTCATTCCCACGGCACGTCTTAGGCTCTGTACAGTAAAAGAGTGCTCCATACCTATCATACACAAACTATCTCACCATTGAATGTATTGTGACTAATATGGGATTCTTTGACTGGACCAAGTAAGGACTACGAGCCCGGGATCAAACCACAGACCCTCTAAGGCACTCTGCCTCCTGAGTCAAAGTTGGAATGAAAAAAATTATTATTACAAGCGCACACATCAATAGTTAGAATAATAATCATAATAAACGCTTACATTTTAATCTTTCAAACTGTAACAATAAATATCAAATACATCCCAAAGCTCCTGACATCATTAAATGTTAACATAGTGTGTGACGAGCTGTTTTCCCTGCTAAGACCTTTGTAACATACAGTGGATAAGTTGTTGTCGGCCAATCAAACACAGTAATCTTCTATATGAATCCACTTCAATGTACAAGTGGTATCATAAATAGGATTATTGTTGCTGTGCTGTAAGCTCTTTTGTGTTTTGCTGGAGAAGGCCTTGGCAGAGCTTCACATGGGCCATCTGTGCTCATGTGAGGTGCAGCTGATGCTCTGCAGCCACGCTAACAGCCTCCATCTCACCTTTGTTGGATTTCGGTGCAACGTAAAACATACTAATACATTTTTGAGGGCTCAACTTTGTTAATCGCAAAAAAAGAGTACTACACATTACAGTATTCTTTGACTTCACATGCACGTGCACGACCACAGACACTGGCTTTGTGTCAGTAATCCCGCAGCTCTGTCTTTCACGAATCAAATCGAGCAGCTGCCGCAGTGTGCACCACAGAAACAATTTGGATCCCGGATAGCTGTGGAAGTGGTGAGCAATCATAAGAAAACTAAGGCTTGAACATTTGTGGAGAATCTGACACCTCGCTGCTGCGACGTGGACTCCATCCACTGTGGGAATAGATGCACAGTCCTGGAGTCACAATCACACTCATAACACAGACGCATAACGTCCTGCAGTGACGTTAGTAACGTGTGAATGGATAAGAGCGCGCGCGTGCGCGCATGCTGCGTCGAAGAGCGCTCTTCAAAGATGAAACGCCACTCGTACAGAAAATGAACCTAGTCTTATTGTGCCATCCCCCCCCAGTAACACATGCCAGCATGAGTGGGTTTGTACAATGTTCGGTTAAGCCACTCTGACTGATTGGAGGGGGCGTATGGGTATAGTGGGCTCAACATCTTCAAAGACTTGGTGTTTGTGACGAGGTGGCGTGATAGCAAATCCCCATGATGAGAGGTAAAAGCATTTGTCCTGCATCCACGCACATGTATGTTTTCTATAGAGGTATGACAGCTACGCTGTTATGCAACAAGATGTGTATCAAAGCTGTCAGAGTCTTTAGGTGGCTGCAAATACAAACTATACATAGACCTTTGTTCCTGCCACAGCAGGCCTACGCTGTCTGACTCACCAGCTGCCTCGCACGATAGTCCAACAGCACTTTAAAGATAGACACTGTCTCGGCAAAAACCTAAACAGTTCAATGGATGAGCTTTGTGTTCAGATTTGGGATTTTTGACTAATGCTGTTAAAAGGATGTTTTAGCATGTATCTTATCGTACAACATTGGTAAACACATTATTCTGCAGCTTTTGACCAGCTTTCTCATCTCTGGAGGAAGATGGGCCTTAGTTGGAGGATGAATTGAAACAACACAATCTGACGGAGCTGGAACGAATCGTGGACATTTAGTAGAATTTCCTCATCTTGGCCAGAGTTTATTTGCATTTCAAATCATGCCTTCAGGCTGTGGCCATTTCAGCAGTAAGTACGTGCGTTATATAAGAAACCCTGTGAGAAGTGGGATCAGTATGCACAATGTTCCTGCAACATGCACACATCCCCGGTTGCTCCTTTCAAAATGACAAAATAATAAGCCCCGTTAGATTAAAACAATCATTAACAGCTGCCGCTTTAAAGGGGGGGTACGGGGATTTTGCTGCTTTAGTGTGTCAGAGGCTTTAATAGAAAATTAGTTTTACCGTGAAGATAAAAAGTGTGATATGCACTGAGGTGTGTATTTAGCCTGAAGGGGCATCTTTTTTTATTGCACAATTTGTTCCGGCGTACTCTACAAATCCGCCCACATAAAAACAGGAGAAACATGTGTACGAACACACATGCCTTTACGCATTCTCGACCACATTTAGAAATACGGTTTGTTTCTCTGCGGGGACCTTTTTTGGACCGAGCAAAATATCTAATTTTTCATCTTTTTCGGATCTGTGCCAGTTTACCCCCACCTCTACCTCCTCCACTGCTTCCTCTGTCTTTCCTGCAAAGCTTATTTCTCTTTTTCTCAGTTCCCATACAGGATTTTTTTTTATTATTCTTGGCCCAACAGTGAGCGCAGAATACTCTCACAAAGACACGAATCGGCTGCTTGTGCAGTGTGTAAAAGTAAAAGCATGTCTTATAGGTTGACTTGAACAATATTTGTGTATTTGTGCATAGTACGATACAACATTAGTCCCTGTAATTACCTAAAGCGAGTGGTGTGTAGCTGCGCTGTCGGCTCTTTGGTGCTGACACAGAACAACGCTTTAACGACTACTTGACCATGTTAATTTGCTCACATTTACATGCTGCTTAAAAAGATGCTCTTGGCTTTACAAGGGTTCATCTTGAAGGAGACTGAACAAGTTCACTGCTGAAGTGACCCCCGCCGCATGTAAAAAGAAGTGAATGCAGAGTCGGCGGGTGACCATCTGGGAAACAACTGCGAGTAGGTGGGGGTACGTATCTAGACAGCTTCCCTTCCATTAAAGTAATTAAAATAAAAGGCAGTCGGGATGGGGACGTAGCTCACTCCCCCCTACATCATCCCTCAGACAGACCTGTTGCTAGGAAACCCAACCGAGGACCTGTGGA
Source organism: Xenentodon cancila (assembly GCA_014839995.1). Classification (NCBI taxonomy): domain Eukaryota; kingdom Metazoa; phylum Chordata; class Actinopteri; order Beloniformes; family Belonidae; genus Xenentodon; species Xenentodon cancila. The sequence goes on from CM026205.1 coordinate 17,705,357, forward strand.
AAGACTATCAAAAACAAACCAGCCTTGTGCCTGATAATAAATTCCCTGCATCACAGAAGAAATCCCTGAAGGATACTCCATCAAATCCAACATGAAGATTTGATGAGACAGTTGTCATCCCTAATAGCTTTCCCCACCGGCAGGAACTGGGTGCTAAAATGCAGTAATAGGCTCATTGTAGGCATGGTTTTATTTCATGCAATGTGAAGTGCATGGATTTTAACAATTATTGTCAAAAGAGCAAGGACTTTCATAAGAAGCAATGAAAGAGGCTATGACGCCTATGTTGTCCTTTTCAATAAGAGTGCCACTGAGGTCATTGTACTCTCTGCCCAGAGAGTATTATGTAATGACGGAGCAGCGTCTTGGTAATTAAGTGGAAAAGAGGACCACATGGGTTAATTACCACACATAATGAGGCGAGATCTTTCTTCCTCACATGTCATCTGTCTGTGCAGCATTGTCACTCATTGGTTTCACTCACTTTTCTCTCTGATTCACCTCTTAGCTCACTTGCTTTTGCACAAACACACAGTCATACAGGTTTCCTAATTGGATTAGTCATTTCTGTGTATTTCCCCCAAGGGATATGGTGTGAAGAGCCCTGCAAGGCTTGATGGCGACTCCCCGCACTGAAGGGAAAGACTGAGAGCCAGAGGCGTTTACAGCACCGAGGCTGTGATCACAAAAGGAAGAAATAAAGCGGAGTGATTTTTCTGGTGGGGCATGATTCTCTCGAACAGAAGCATCCGTCAAAGAAAGCAGCTCTTGTCAGCGGTTCTGATGTTTATGTTAAAATGTGAGTCCCTGCGGGGAATTATGCGAGCCATGTGTGGGACACACACAAAATAATCCTGACTCACTGTCCATGAGTCAGAACATAGCTGTGCTCCTACAGCTCTTCTCTTTACATAATGCACATCCTAGCCCTCTGTCTTCCTAAAGAGCTCTTAGCAAGTATAAAGTCTGGAAACAGTGCTCACACAGTGACACTTCTGCTTCGGTTGGCAGCTTTGAATCATAATCTGTGCATACGTCTTTTGATAAAGTAAAGCTGCAAATGTCACGGGTGACCAAAGCAATTCAGCCTTTACATCCTGCAGCTGAAGTAATGCCTTTAATGTAGCATCCTTTTGTAAGAGTGCTTACACTGCCCGAATTCTCTAAGCAAATCCTGCTCATGGATTTTTGCTGTCGAGGCACGTGCCTGTTTCATCCCAGTGTGATCTGTATGCATGCCCCGTCAGAGTGACACTGTAACGCTGAGGCATTTTCACTGCAGAACCCCCTCACGCACATACACACACGCCGACATTTTCAGGAGGACTGATACAGTGGATGCTGCTGACAAGGCAACATACCAGGAAAGTCACCAAACTGAGGTTCGTGTGCAGGATTGTGTTAAGTTTCACGCTCAGTTTACAGTAGTTGTTTAACCTTTTACGAGTTATTGTCTTCTTTTGTCGCAGCTAAATCTCAGCAGTAGCAATGGCAGCAAAAGAATGAAAGGGCATGATTTATAAACTCATGTTGTTTTTGTAGTTCTGTGTCAAAGTGTGTGGTTGTCATGGGACAGAAGATCAAAGTTAACTATACTTTATCAATTGATCATGAACCTATCCTATCAGTGTGGGGGATGTGATGTTTTATTTTGTTGTATCATCTCATTTATTTTGCCTGTAGGGAGGTGGGTTAGGCTCCAGCAGACCCCCGTGACCCTGTATTATTTAGCTGGTATAGAAAACAGACGGGTGGAAAAAAAAAAATTTAAATTAGGGGTGTGATATTGTTTGATTTATTTTTTAGTTAGCCGGGCCAGCTTGTTCTTCTGCCTGCGGACGCCGTTGGATAGGAAGAACAGCCAATCAGACAAAATTGGAGAAGTGACTACACCATATTTTGGCTCAATCACAATCATCGTCTTTTTTTTTTTATTTTTCAGTGGCCTTTTATTACATCAAAACTTCACTTTCTGAAATGTAAAACACATGTTGGCTGAAGTTGACAGAGTTCAGTGACTAAAACCAAGCAGAATCTCCGAGAACAAATTTCTCTGCTTCATCTTAAAAGAATTCCAGATTTTTAACTGGCAACTCTGAACCAGCTACAGTTGTGTGTGTGTGTGTGTGTGTGTGTGTGTGTGTGTGTGTGTGTGTGTGTGTGTGTGTGTGTGTGTGTGTGTGTGTGTGTGTGTGTGTGTGTGCGCAGTTTTTGTGAACCCCAAGTGTTCTTGTGGTGCTGCAACACTCCATATCTGAGTATCTGACTTGATGGTCGTTATCCACCCATAATTAAACATGTCACATACCTGCTGAACAAATTGTGCGAGCTGCTGTCAGATGGGGAGGGACCCGTTTGTGTTCGCATGTTTGTATATGAGGTATGACATCTTTGAGCGTCTCCATAGCCAGTCCCTCATGACTACCATGACAGACTCACTTTTCCACATTGTTAACTAATTATCTCTGTCAACAGCTCAGCTTCTCGCTGTGTTTCTTCATCTGCTTCTTCTCCCACCTTCCTGGCTCCCAACAGGGTGGTAATATCCTTACCAGAAGAAGAGCAAAATGTGGAAGAGAGAGGAAATGAATAGAAAAAATGTGGTCCATTCGTATAAAACGACCATCAATGTAGGAAGCTGAGCCTCAGGGAGAAGTCACTCTGAAAAAGAGACAACAAAAAAGAGACGAACATGACATGACACAAACATGCACACAGTGATGTTTGTTGTTGTGTCAGTACCTGCTCTCACATTCCTATAATATCTGTCATGGATGTTCTTGAGTATCAGTGTCATGTCTCGCCATGGCAACTCACCTCTACATCTCTGCAAATCTTATGATAATTTTGACCATGTCCCTGTTTGATTGTTGTTCTTGTTTATATATATATATATATATATATATATAATATATATATATATATATATATAATATATATATATATATACTATATATATATATATTATATATATATATATATATATATATATATATATATATATATATATATATATATATATACATACACTATATATATACACTATATATATATACACTATATATATATATACACTATATATATATATATATATATATATATATATATAGATATATATATATATACACTATATATATAGATATATATACACACTACATATATATCTATGTATCTATATATATATCTATATATATTTTTTTTTTTTTTTCCTAAATGACATCCTGCTTCAAAGATAAAAGATATGGACAAACATATAGTTTGCAGTGTGCTGTAGACTTCCGGGGCTCTGTGAGGGGATACATAGATACAAGAATAGATAGTAAAGAAAAGGAAAATATGTTGACTTTATCAACAGTAAATGTTGATAATTTGGTGGTTCATGATGGTGGACTCTCTGTTTGACTCCAGCAGGGTTTTTTGTTCTTCAACACGTTGTTCCAACAGCTCCTGTTTCTTTAGCTCCAATGATTTTTAAATATTTTCTTTGGTGTTACATTGGATCAAAACTACTTTAGACCCCACTTATGGTGGCTTGATGCTTGTTTTCATCCATCTAATTTTAATTTCTGACACCTCAAGAATAGCTATGCACTCATCATAACTCAAAAGCTGTTAATTATTCAGAGCCACGATGAGAAAAGAGAATCGCAAGGAGATGCTCTTAATGAAAAACAAGGACAAGTGGCTCGCAGGCTTTTTTGATTGGTTGAATTTCTGGAGGCTTGCTAAAGGTCAGAGCTAAATATCCATGTCATACCAGTCTTATTTGTGGTGTTGAAACAAAATAAAGACATTCACTATGTTGCTGGCTGCTGAAAAGACGTGAATATGAGCATAAGAAGGAAAGCTGCCCACTATGACATCACAGAGAGCCAGTGTTAGAAAAAACCATCCAGAAGGAAGCATTCTCAGCACATGAGCATACATGTGTAGCAGAGTTGTTCCTGTCCAGTGGTTTCCTAGAAAAGTATATAAAACCACTTGAAGTAACTAGTTGCCAGCATTGATTTACCATAAAATGTGATTTGATCTATATCTAAGATTATCTCCAATAATGTCTTCCTTATTGAACACACACATAAACATTCACAGTGGAAAAGGAAAAACCTTTTCAATAAAGATACAAGAAACATAACCCAACGAACTAATAATATTTTCATGAATGCAAAAAAATGTGAAGCCTATTTGACCTCTGTGGCCTCTTTTACTATAAACCTGGAGATTAAACACAATTTCAATTATGTTGAGGACAAAACCTTGAACCTTGCTGCTTGATTACAGAAAAAGAGAAAAAAAAATCTTTTTTGCCAACATTGAAGTCATAATTTATTGAAATTGAAATTATCCACTAACATTTGAACCCAGGTGGGCTGATTCTTACTGTTGAAATTTCCATGGTAAACTATAATTTTGACTGATTTAAATTCCAGACTAAGTAAAAATAAGTCCCGCCAACTTAAAAAGCGTTGGTGGAGCCGGGTAGAAGTTTTAATACATTTAGATGAAATTACTTCTATAAATGGTTGCATAAGAAGCACTGACAATAGCTATTTATACTTTTTAATCATACAAATGTTTGCATCCAAATCTATATTAGAGATTTAATTCAAAGTTGCTCTTGAAAATAAAACTTTGGATTTCTAACACCTGGGTGGCAGTGGCCTGGATCAGATTGGAGTGAGCAGAAACAACAAACAAGAGTAGCAGGTGTGATTATTCAGCTGAACACAAGTTCCCACATGCAGCTGAGAGTCTGAATTCACCAGTTTAAAAGTGCGATTAGACGAACTCCATATGATTCACACTACACACCTGGTTCAGGGAGATTGACGGCTGCATCAGCAATTGAACGGTCCAGGACATGTAATCAGTAGTCGGGAGCTAAAACAGATTATTAGACACTAGTGATAGTAATAATTGACTCAGACGGATGATGTCAGTGGCTCTGGAGGGAAGCTGGCTGAAGGATGATGGTGGGCTCGGAACTAATAATGTCCACGGTCTAACATTCATGCTTCAGGCCTGACTGGATAGGAGGCAGGCATAATGGATGATGTCATCCATTTCACTTGGCATTGGCCCAATTGTGCCATGGGTACTGCCAGTGTGAATGATGAGCTGTGCTAATAGCAGCATTATTAGAGTGGGTACTTGGTGACAAAGGGAGAGCCTGGCAGAGGAAAGAAAGGAAAGACAAGGGGGAGATAGGAACAAATGAGAGCCTCTTTAGCAGGGGAAGTAGCTGCCTTCTGGATATTTTCTGACCCGTTCTCATTAGTTTTGAATTAAATGCTTTTGATTGAACAGCCAGCCAAAACACTGAGGTAGAGCAGGAAAATAGCGTCACTGTGAATCACAGACAGGCCCTCACAGGTACTGGCCTGCTTTTTCTACGAGTTAACATTCCAGCCAGAGAATCGTGCGTGACATTGGTGTTGAGCAGTGCACGACAGACTATGAGAGCCTGAAACATAAACAAGTCACTGCGGACGGTCTGTCTGGATCGCTGTCACTTTTTATGGGAATTTGCAGGGCTGAAGTCTCATCCACCACTGTTCGTTTTTCAAATGCTCACAGTTTTGAGGTGACACAGATAGAAACGAAACGTTTCAGAGGAGAAATCCCTGAGCTGCAGGAGAGGTGGGAAGGCTCTCTGAGCCAGTTAATTCAAGATCTGAGTCTGTTAATTCTAAGCAAGACGGATGTAGCATGAAAAATATATGAAGAATATATGCGACTGAGAGGGACACAAAAGTGAAAATACGTTGATGATCTTTACCCTTTTTTATTTCATCTGAATGTCGACGTATGAGTAAGTACGCCGCAGTCACTGAGCAGCGTCCAGTTGAGAGACGGGTGTCGTATATTGTGAAAACAGGCAAATGTTTTTCAGATGAAAACCACACTGTTTTTGGAAGATATAGCTCTTGAAGTTAATTTTCTGAATAGCGGGTTACATTAAAGGAAAATAACAAATAGCTAAACACCTCCAGGGTTTATGTAGATTTGGGATTCTGCAAAGATCAAACAGCTACATCAGACAAATAAAGTATTGCAGAGAAAATGAACAAAGTCACAAAAGAAATCCTCTTCACCGGGAGATTTTGTAATAAAAAGGTTTGCAATGGCTTTCATCTTCAGTCTCTGTTTTAAATTTTTATTCAAAGAAAAAACAAAGAGCGACTCTTCCCTGGCGCTGTTGGTCTCTTAGCGTATTCCTACAAACTGAAGCTTTCCAGGAGCTTCTTGCAGCTTTTACAATAGCAGAAGGCTGTTTGCTTCTGCACATTCACAATGTAGGCCACATTCAAATTTTATATTTATATCTATAAAAAACATTTAAGAAAAAACATACTTGTTAACTGTTTTATCAGGGATATTTGATTAATTATAACAAAACACCTACAAAGTCTGTCATGCAAGCATTTTCACTACATTCAAAGCGCAGGACTGCCAGCACAGACACTGTGATATTCTTGTTAAATTATTTGCAGAAGGGATTTCTGTTTCAATGATGAGCTTTTTGTTTCATCTTTCTTTGAAAATGCAGGCAGATGTTCTTTATCAAACAACTCTAAATGCTCTTCGTATTTGATCTAAAGCATTAACCCTCTGGAGAGTAGGTTTTCTACAGAGACATGTAGTATGTACACACTCCTCTTAAGCCTTGGAAAACGCATTTCATCAGGACACAAGCTGTCAACAAGGATTCTTATATCTTCACAGTGACCTTGCAAGAACTGGTCAGGCTGCTTGTGTCCTTTATTTTTTTATTTTTTTTTCATTTTCAATGTAAAATGTGACACATGTCAGGATCTGTCAGAAACGACCATGTCAGAGCAACAATAATGCTCTGAAAGCCTGGTATGCAAAAAGAAAAGCCTGAATTTCAAATGAAGCATCAAATAATCAACTGCAATCCTAAGCATTCTTAAATATGTGTTGCATATATGATCCTTTTTTGTAAGTTTTGTTAGTATAGATATTGTTGCCAGCTTAAGCGTCATCTAAATTCCCTTTCTAGAAATGATCTCTGGTGAAATGGTTCTGATGGTCGTCCCATTTACAGACCGTTCCACAAGTACAGAATGTACTGAGCTAAGCAGAACGAGACGGTATGAAACATGGTGTCCTTGCATGCTGCCATGTAATTCCCTGTTCTCCGCTGATCCCACAGAGGACGGATGAGGTCTGTAACGCGCCTACAGGGGTTTCCTCTCGGCATGGTAAACACAGACAGACCCTTTCACCTTGGGAGTCCCGTAGACACGGAAACATGTGATTGACATCCAGGCACGAACACTACCCGACAACGACACTAATTATACCCTGCCTTCTGATGGGATAGCGGCTGTAAGTACCATGTGGGAGGGCGGACCTGTGAATCGATGCCTGTCATCACAGTCTCCTCTGGCTGCTCACAGGAAGCAGCGTAGAGCAGGTGAGGAAAGGAAAACCAAGATGATGCCAGCTGCAATCACTTTCTTTATCCTTTACTTTGTGTTCATTCCTCCTGCTCCTTCCCACTCTTCTGGTGTGATTCGTCTTCATGCTGTCTAACATCTGTACATTTCTCAGTGTTATTAACAGACCCTCAGGCACCTTTAGTCACCACTGTTATTCTGCACAGCCTGTCCCTTCTGAATTACTATTTATCCACCTGTTGCTCCCGCTGAGGTATAGAAACGGAAAGAAGACCGCTCTGTGCCACAGAATGTAGAAGAAAATGTTGTTATATTCTTTTTGCTAGAAGAAACATGTATTTTAGACCTTTTTTGTGGAAGAGTCAGCACCTGAGCGAAACGGAGGGGTCCACCTGCACAGGTTGATGCTCCATCGTTGGGCCTATTAGGCCAACTTTTAAGATTAATTCAGTAGCTATATAAAAAGATGGGTATTCCGGTATTCCAGTCATTTCCCACGCGAAGGACCAAGTGGGAAAAAAAAAAGAAAAAGGTCAAAATCTCTTCCATTAAACCCTCCATTTGTTTCCCACTCCACTTCCCCAATGTCACCTTCTCAACTCACTTGCACCTCAGCTACCTTTCTGATCATTAGCTGCTCTTTGGAGATCTCCGTCTGGTGCTTCCACATGTAAACAACTTTCCGTTGTCATGGATACCCTTCATATTGCACCAGAATTACTGTTTAAATTTTCCAGGAGCGACAGCATCCAAACCAACATGGCAAAATGCTTCAAAGGTCATCGTTTCAATGGGAGCAAAAATCCCAATTAGATATGAAGAAAAGTGAAGAAAAAACAATTTGACTGAGCATCTGCAACAGGCTGCCACTTGAGTTGCGCCATCCCAGATTATTATATACGTATGTATGCAGGTATAAAAAAAAAGGATGAAGTTTTCACACTGGATTGCAGGCATTTCATCAGAAATGTGCTTTGTGCATGAAGTGACAGAGACAATAATAATTCCTTGTTCTCAAAATAATAGTGTCAAATAAATGATTAATATAACTAGTGTTTTAATGCATATATAACTTAATTCAGCATCATGAACCTCTTCACTCTCACCTACAAAAAGAAAATTCTTTATGCATCAGCTCAACAGCAAAAGAACGCTTTGCATCTAACTTATTTTTGTCTTTTAATCAAGTTTGTTTAGCTCTTTTCAATTTGCAGACTGTGTGAAATGTCCTAAACCACCAAAAAGAAGCGCTGTCACCTCATATTGGTCGTTGTCCTCTTGAATAGGGAGGGCTGGCGATGATGGAAGCTGGACGGGTTATAGATGGAGCCATTCGGAGGCAGAGAGGCGCCTGGGGTAGTAAAAACTGATGGCCAGGGAGACAGACCAGATCAGGATCCAGCACTAACAAATTTTTTGCCAAATTGCATTCTTCATAAAAGCAGAGGGCAGCAATTAACAGACAGCAAATTCCCCTCAACTCTCCCAGAACCAGAACAGAGCAAAGTTTGTCCTGTGAAGTCTTTGAGTGCCCCATTAGTGATTTTCCTCTGTCCTCACCCTCATCCTCTGGTAGTATATACAAGTAGTATAACAAAACAAGCTGTTTAACGTTAACTGGTGCTGTGAACAGCTCCTCGTTCATTGAAACATGTGAGAAGACACATCTGGGAGTCAAGGGAAACATTACTTATCCATGAACACTGAAAAACCTGAATGAACATACAGCCAACATTTAAAAGGTTTTTAAAATCAGATCGCAGAAAATCGACTTTACAGCTTACTGCACTGTTTATTAGTAAAAGTAAAAGTATTTTCACATGCACAATATAGGAAAACTAAATCTTGGGACCACACATCTGAGGAGACTTGGAGACTCCATGGAGAATGAATGCTGGACTCCGGAGCAATGGAATAAGGTCATGTGATCTGATGGGTCCAGATTTACCTGATGTGATGGGTCCATCAGGGTAATCAGTGGATCAAGTGATGCGCCCAGCGTCACTATGCCGACCACACAATCTATGGGAGCAGTATCATGATCTGCGGTTGCTTCATTTGCTCAGATGTGTGTTCAGAAATTAAAAACTTAAAAACTGAGGTCAGCTGAATGACCAAACCTTTCCATCATTAGTTTGTTTTTCTCCCCTGATAACATGGGTATATTTCAAGAAGACAATACCGGGATTCAGAGTCCAGACTTTATCCCCATCAACAATAGTTGGGACGTAAGAAACTTTTACACAGCACTCCAACGCTCCCATCATCAAAACCACATCTTGTCAAAATATTCATGCAACACTGGACAGAAATAAATGTTGTGACATAAGCGTTGCATAAGCACTTCCAAACGATGCCTCAGTAAATACATGCCTTTATCAACGCTAAATATATCACAGCAGTCCTATGATGCTCTATACCAAACTGCCCCCCCCCCCCCTCCCAACTATGGTACAAATAAAGGTAGAAACAAACTGAACACCTGTTTTATTTAGTAGCGGTTATACCCCCAGTTAAAAGAAGTGTATATGTGTAATAAGTGCTGAGGTCATTTCATAGGGGTTTGATCCATTCTCAGTGGCAGCGCTTCTGGCGAGGCATGTTGGACCCTGCCAGAGAACCGAGGAAACGGCGGTGATAAAGAAAGACAGAGGGAGAGAAATGGAGACATGACAAAGCAGCAGATTAAGACCCACTACAGTCAGAGAAGAGGCACAACGAAGGAAAAGTCCTGAGAAGAGCATATTTAATTTTAAAATGAGCTATTTCACTGTGTTAACGCTTCTGAATGCTGCAGCTTGTGTGAAGCCGATGTCTCACCCATACTGACTGTTGGTGCAAGATTTGATCCGTGACTCTCAAGTTTATAAACAGCACTTCTCTGGGATCTTGTGCTCTCAGGCTGGCACCAAGCAACAGCTTCGATGAAGGCGCAATGTGGGTGTTGTACGCAGCATGCAAATGAATGTGAGGAAAAAAGGAAAGAAAACACATCGTAGGTAGAGGGGGAGCAAACAAACTTTAAAATAGTATAAGTTTTTAAGCCGGTTATCAGCATCCATCCCTGATACTGCTGCAGTGCCTTCGCCGTGTAATGTGAGGCTGCAGGGCAAGAGCGGGAAGCAGTGGTAACGTGAAACCTTTTTAATGTGCTTGTGCATGCTTCCTCTGCTTTTTTAGAGAAGCTGCTTGGAAATTATAATGAGAGTTTATCCGGCATTTTCAGTGATACCACAACTCTGTTGTGTTATCATTAGTTGAGGCTATGGCTCAAGTGACTAGATGCATGCAAGAGGAGAGGAACTGACCAAAGAGATGAAATACTGATAAATGCTTGAGATGCAGAGTAACGATCATAAATGTCCTCAATCTCACAATTCAAACAGTTTTCCCATGACCTTCCTCGTTTGATGGTTTAATCATTCTTGTGTTTGTAATTTTGTGACACTGTTGCTGGCAGCAGGGTTACTCTGATTCAGTGTGAGGCTGAACCTTGTGCCATCATCTGTGACAGTGACTTTCCACCTGGCTCACGGACTCTAAACAATGATCTTCCAAAAATAGATGGAAAGTGATTTTCATATTCCCAACTACCTGACACAGTCGGCAGAACGGCAACACTGCTGTCTGTGTGTCTTTACAACAGTAAATATGACGGGACTCAACATTTCATAACACTGATGATGAAACGTGTGACTTGTGTCTCTACGTGAGTCCAGCTCCTCTCTGAGTTATCTTAGGATACATTTATGAAACATCGTTTTTTAAGAACTTACCTTTGTTCTTATGACAACTTTTTCAAACTTTGTCAAAAGTGTCACTAACTCACCTGAGAACTATTTTGTGACTATTTTGAATAAGTAATCAAATACAGACAGCCAAATATGTGAACATTTTCCAATTATTATTGTTCAAATGTTTTTATTGAATTATTATAAACAAAATTGGCAGTTTTACAAAGATATTCTTAGATGTTTCTAAAACTGAAAAAGAATTAAATGTATCTGCAAGTATTATTTATATAGTTTATCTTACTTTGTTAAGTTTGATAATAATCCTTATTTACACTCAGCACTATTTCATCCCACAAAATGAACTTGCAATATCTGGGATCTGCAAAAGTAAACGATAAAATTATTCAGGAACCAAGAGAAGACGTCCAGTTGCCGCCTGCTGAAGTATTTATAATCAGTAAACTCACAAGATTTAAATTAAGCCTTATATGTATTTGAAAGACAAAACACACATTGTGAATGCTGTTTTGGTATATTGTGCTTTTTTTTTTCAACTGTATTCAGCACAGTTTTCCTGTGCAAGGAAGAATCATCAGAACATGTTAGGTTGGGGGTTGTTGTGGGGACGTTCTGCGGTTTCAGGGTTATCAGGGTTCTACACACCGTTGCAGATCAGCAGCAGTGACAGGCAAAATATCTCCACATATAACGACATTTAGGAGAGAAAAAACAAAGAAAAACTACAATTCATAGTACCATTTATGTATGTTGATGATTAGGTGAATAATTATTATAATTATTTGATAGATTATAACTAGTTTATAAGGTTTAATCTGTGTGCATAACCTTCTGCTCAAAAAAGCAGAAAAACCCCAAAACAGATGACAATAGATGCTTTTAAAGAGTAGTCTCTTGTAATTAACAAATCTGTGGTGTTAGGCACACAAATAAGCGGAGAACTCACAGTGCTCGCTTCAGCCCGTTGATGGTCCAGAGAATCAGCCCTAGAGACGGACTAGTTGAAAGAAAACTGGTACCTCACACACACACCTTAGATCTTAGCTCTGCTGCACACTACTGTTCTTGCCTTTTACTGTTTTTGTTTAATTGCTTTTATTGATTGACATCAACCTGCCAATATCACATGAGATGGAAAATAACCACCTGACTATAATCTCATATATTTACATTTTCAAAAAAAAAAAAAAAAAACTCAACTTAATTCATTAAAATTTCCTTTTGGTGCTGATAATTTAAAAAAAAATGTTGACATTTTGACCACACAGACTTTTCTAAAGACATACTGGCAAGGAAATGATCCTGCTTGTAAATTATAAAATGGTTATTTTCAAGTATTAAATGTGTATATGCGTTTTAAAGTGAAACTGTGTGCATGTATGATGGTTCATTTTCACCTTTCGGTCCAGCAGGACCCTTCACAGCTGCTTCTATATGGAGGTGTGTGTGCAGTGTATAAGAGGGTGAGAGAGTACTCTCTGCCCTCGGTTGCAACGTCAGACCCATCCTTCCCCTCATCCAGAAGGCCCAGCAGTAGGTGTCAAAGCTCCAGGGACGGCAGCTCGCAAACAGTCCCTCACGGCACCACAAACACTTCCTCACTCCATATTTTATCCACTTAATTATTTCCATCTAAGACCATCTCTCTCTCTTTCTCTCTCTCTCTTGTACGCTTTCCATCAAAATAATTACCCCAGTCCAATAATTTACAGCCTACAACCTTTCCAAAAACACAATAAGACAGAGGAAGCCAGGTTAATGCAAATCAATACCCAGCTGCCTTAACTCAGCACTCTTACTCTGATAGATTTGGATGTTCCCCGCTGTTGCTTTTGAATCAGGTTAATGGTATTAATTCATTCTGATTTTTAATAGAAACAGCCTGAATGTCAGAGTCTCATTTCCATATTAAGAGATGGCCCTGCCATTCAGGGGTCGTGCTTAGCGAATGCCACTCAGGCTGCATTAATGGACGGGGTTTACATGGAGATTATATGAAAAAAAAAAGACTCATTGTTTAAAGCCCTTTGGAAAACCTCATTAGATAATGAGATGACTCATTAGCTAAGTAAATTAAGATTTTATGCCATGGTTTTGGTTTTGAGATGCTCAGGAGGGTTTTTATCTGTGTTTTATGGTTTTAGTAATTGCCACCAACCCCAATACCTGTCTTATTTACAAGCTGGATAGCACAAAGTCATTTGTTCTCCTAATGGTTTCATAGTAGTCCAGGCTACAATGTTTATAATTGAAGGAGAGTACCAGAAACAGTGAAGGATCTGAAGCAGGAGCAATGCCGAGAAACTATCGACTACCGGAAATTATGACTTCAAAATAAAAGCACCCATTGAAAATGAAGTATAGAATACCAACCCCAACTTTAACTATAATTCCCAAGGTGTTTAAAAGCATTACACATGGAAAAACACTGGATGGATGGATGGATGGATGGATGGATGGATGGATGGATGGATGGATGGATGGATGGATGGATGGATGGATGGATGGATGGATGGATGGATGGATGGATGGATGGATGGATTAAACTGTCCTGTGAACACAGACACTGAGGGGCCTCAAAAGCAACAAGTTGAGTACATTTTATTTGATTAATTCCATCTTTGTTTGAGTATATCAACTACAGATTGTAATAACAATAATAATAAGATACTATAAATCAACTTTGTAATGACTTTCTCAAACCTAATCACAAGCATAATCATAAGCGTACATTCATTACTAAGTCAAAGTAAATCTTAGCTTAATGAAAAGATGCTGTGGAGCAAAGGATGTTGCAACCTCCAACCATACAGCAAGAACTGGACAAACCCCTGTGATGTCACCAGTAGCATTTGTTAAGTGTGCATTTAAAGCCTTTTGTCTTTGTACTGCTCAGTGCCCCGTTACAAATGCATGGAACGAACTTCCCTGGGAAGCCGTCTGAAACTTGTCCATCTTGTGTCAATCATAGTTAACCGTATTGGCTTGGCTGACTCGGCTCATACTAACCTATGATCCTAATGAATATTTCTTTATATTCATGCTCATGAAATCTGTTCAAAACATCCTCATTTCAAGTGAAACAACATACAAAATGAGTGCTGCAAGACCTGAAACAAGGACTAGCAGGCTCTGCTGTGGCTGGGTTGAACCTGTTGCAGTTGGCTTTATGGCACCATTGGATGATTGACAGAGGATCTCAGCAGACATCTGCCGTGGGGGTGGTGGCTGTGAGGCTGGAGGTGCCTCTTGGGCTGGTCTCCCTGCCATGGCTTGGGCAGGGCTGCTGGCTGCATGCCAATGGGGGATCTAGGGCAGCCTGGGAGGTTGGTGATGGCAGTGATGATGATAATAACTACCCTTGTTATTGTTAGTAGTACTACTATTAATAATTAATTATAACACACACAACAATCATACTATTATTCTTAATATTGCTATTGACCTTATGGCTGTTGTTACTGTAGATGCCTTTATTGTCACTATTACTAATATGGGTGTATCTCTCCCTGTCCAGGTATAGGTGTATGTGTATGAGAATATATATGTATGTGTATATAAGTGCATGTTTATATTTGGATTTGTGTTCATGTGTGTATATACTCTTAGCTAAGCTTTATTCTTTGACCCTTCTAGGCCAACCAACATTCACTCACAGCGGTCTGTTAGCACAATTAACAGTACAAAACGTAAAGTATAAATGACTACGCTGTTAGGTCTACATTTACAGCTCAATAACGTGTTGAGCGCTAAGTGGCAAAAGAGATCTCAGCTTGCCATTGGCTAAGCCACCTGCCAATCAAAAGTCCATGCCCCTAACAATAAAATTAGCTTTATATAATTTTATCTGATGTGACGGAAAATATTCCCCCCTTCTAATGTATTATTGTGTTTGAAGTAAAGCTGTGAGGCCAAAACAGTTTCTTTTTTTTTCTTTTTTTTTTTTTTTTTACCAGGCTGTTAATGTTGTTTGGGAGTTAATCAAGACAGATTCACTTTTGAAGCCAGCCTCCAGTGGTCACTCAAAAACCTACAAGTTACATTATAACCCCAAAGTTACGATGTAACCCAAATGTTACAATATAACCCCAAAGTTACGATGTAACCCAAATGTTACAATATAACCCCAAAGTTACGATGTAACCCAAAAGTTTCAAAGTTACAATATAACCCAAACGTTACAATATAACCCCAAAGTTACAATGTAACCCAAAAGTTACAAAGTTACAATGTAACCCAAATGTTACAAAGTTACAATGTAACCCAAATGTTACAATATAACCCAAACGTTACAATATAACCCCAAAGTTAAAATGTAATCCAAAAGTTACAATGTAATCCAAAAGTTACAATGTAATCCAAAAGTTACAATGTAACCCAAACGTTACAAAGTTACAATGTAACCCAAAAGTTCCAATATAACCCAAACGTTACAATATAACCCGAAAGTTACAATTTAACCCGAAAGTTACAAAGTTACAATGTAACCCGAAAGTTACAAAGTTACAATGTAACCCAAAAGTTCCAATGTATTCCTATAGTTACAATGTAATCCAAAAGTTACAATGTAACCCGTAAGTTACAAAGTTACAATGTAACCCGAAAGTTACATTGTTACAATGTAACTCAAAAGTTACAATATAACCCAATAGTTACAATGTAATCCAAAAGTTACAATGTAACCCAATAGTTACAATGTAATCCAAAAGTTACAATGTAACCCAAAAGTTACAGTTACAAAGTAACCCGAAAGTTACATTGTTACAATGTAACTCAAAAGTTACAGTGTAACCCGATAGTTACAATGTAACCCAAAAGTTACAATGTAACCCAGAAGCTACGTTTGCGCTTGGAAACGCCTTGTTGTTCATGGGTGAGCATCTTATTTTGAAGATTTAAAGCGGAAGTCGTGTAATTTCCGGGCATTGACCGGCGTGTATGTTCATCTTGCTCTCCGCTGTCTGCACACTTGGCTCGGAGAGGACGTGTGGATGGATCTTACTGTGAGCCGTCTCCGCTGCGCAGGACAACACGGTCACGACGCCTTCAGGGACTCGTTTTTTCACTGAACCGCCTCCGTGTCCTCCGTCCACCCGTCTAGAGTCAGGACCTTTAACAAGCCGCTGTCTAAGGACATTTCCTCCACTCGCATCAATCAGGCAGCGCCTCTGGAGTCCGGTTCCACTTTTCCCACTGATGCTGGGCGATCGAGCTGCTTTTTTTCTTTTTTTTTTGTGAGCGCTAATTAATTTGGGAATTACCAGGTGCGGCGGCTCTAATTGATTTGACATCGGATACAAGTCGGACCAGGAATGAGGATCAAAGTGTAGTGCTGGTAAGTAGAGTAACAAACTATAACATATTTTGCATATTGTAATTGCGCTCACGCCCACAGCCTGGCGCGCGTGTCTTTGTGCATTTGTAGTACAGAAAATGATGAAATGTTTGTGTATGAGCGGGAGCTGCGTTACGACCCTCGATAACAAAGCCGGCGCTCCTCTTAGTGCCCGTGTTGTCGCGGCTGGAAGTTTACGAGCAGCATTAGTGGTGACTTCACGACTCCTTATCGTGTTATTAAGGAGTAACGCCCCTTGCATCACTTTACTACGCTGGACGCGTCTCGGTCTGTGGCGTGAGTCAGCTGCGCGCGCGGAGTGCCTTTACAGGCGCGTGACAGGACCCCGCGCGTTTCTGAGGTTGGAGTCGTTGCATCTTCTGCTTCTTACACATTTGCAGGAGACCGTGCAAGTGGATAGGTAACAGACAAATGTCAGTATGTGCGTATTTTCAGCCGCTTGTTCATGTTAAAGTCTAATTCATAAAATTACATGGAGCACAAACAGTTAGGGAAAACCCCACATTTGCATTCTGGTTTGTTTGTTTTTTTTATATACAGCCAGAAATGGTCCCACAGTCTTTGCATTTGGCTCACATAATTTCCCCTCCCCAACATGTTCTCAGATGAAGGGATTTAATCCAGTCTTTTTCCTCCTGGAGTTCTCGGGGCATTTCCAAAAGCTGTAAAAAAAATCATCTTGTAGCCACACTACAACCGATCTTGACAAGAATAAATGCCTCTTTATCTCCAAGCAGGTATAACCTTGGCTTCTCAGGTAAGTCAGACCCCAGCCATTCTGTAAATATTCTTACAAATTGAACCCAAAACAAATGAACATAAGGACATTCCCAAATCATATGCAAACAGTTCCCATTTTTCTCATTGCATTTCCGGGAAAAACTGTTTTCTGCTATCCCCATCCTATAAAGCCTGGATGGTGTATGATGATATCTACATACTATTCTGTACTGAATTAATTTCCCGCTAGTTTCCCTTATGTTTTCGCCTTCACCTAAAGTTTGCAGAGCCATTCATCATTGCAGTATTAATCCCTAAATCCTTTTGACATATTGTTTTCAGATTATGACAAGCAGCTGCAGTTTCAATAATCATTGACTTGTAACCAACAGAGTCTGTCTGGCTCTAGATAAGCGTGTACAGGATTCTCATTTGCATTAAAGTTGTTACTGACACGGTCCCTGACTAACAGGTATTTACAAAAACCTCCTGGACCCCCAATATTATATTTTTCCTTTAACCCGTAAGAACCCTGATCCATTTCTATTTGAAGAAAACTTACGGGGTGCATAACAGACGAGTGGACTACATAAGGAATGTTCTGGGAATTTTAAGGGCAGTGTGACACCTGTGTCATCATACAGAGAAAGTAATGACACACCTTTCTGTTGCCGCTTATTTACAAATTCCGATTTCCAGGTTTTCAACAGTGATGCACACAAGTGTTTATAGTGTGATGTCTTAAACCATTTGTGAATTTTACTTGATACGCTTCTTGAGTATGGTTACAGAGTTCCAGTGTTACTGTCATGCCAATGTTTGCCATCTCAAAAGAAGGGTTATACATCCTTTCATGTGGTACCGTAGGAGCACATGGTTTACTCACTTTATTCCCTCCCAAAGAAACTCCTTCATCATCTTTTTAAAGGTACAGACTGGAATATTCACAGTTAACGTCATGCACGGTACTGTTTCAGTCATCCACTCAAGAGTTCAAAGGGTGTAGCTGCTATGCGGCGTACGCGGCTTCTCAACACAAATCAGAAGGATGTGTGAGACGCCTCTCTCAGCAAAGTGGATGCAAGTAAAACCAGTTCAGTCAGGAACCAGTTTGATGGGAAGTGACGCTTGTAGAGCTTGTTGATATTACTGATTATATCTGATGCAGGAACTGGCTCCCACTCCGTCTTTCTTACCTTCATAACTTCGGCGCACCTCCTAGACCCTCCAGAGGTGGAACAATGGAGTGGGGCGTCACAAGTCGCAACAAACGGGGGCACAGTAAATCTACTCTGAATAAGCAGAGAATGATTTCAGCTATCATCCTCTGCACTCCAGTGATCAAGCAGCTCTTTGTTCCACCTCTTCTGAGTTTACTGCTGCAGGTGACCTTGTCTGTGTCAGACCGTAAAGGCCTGCTTCCCTCTGCAATAAGAATAGGCTGGAAATGAAGGCACAACTTGCTCCAAGAGCCCCGAAGACATGAGTTGTAGTGGTATGAGTCACCAGAACCGGGGTTGGTCAGAAGTCAATGGTAACAAACGTGCAGCACGTATGCACTGCAGTAATAACTGTACCCCCTCCAACTCCGACACAGTCTGCAGAGAACAGGTGTGCTGTTAATGAGGGCATTGTTGTGCTTTGACACGCGACTGCGAGAGGCATGTTCCTGGAGAGGGAGGCAGCGTCTGAATGTGTGCTGGTGCAGACGGAGACACAAAGCAGGGTCTCTTAAGGGCAGGTCAATTGGGAGATAAACGCTGTATCTGCTGGTCTGGTAGCAGTGACAGCTTTATCACCTCCAAAAGGGTTTCAGCTGTGTGTGTGTGTGTGTGTGTGTGTGTGTGTGTGTGTGTGTGTGTGTGTGTGTGTGTGTGTGTGTGTGTGTGTGTGTGTGTGTGAGAAGAAATTTTATCCTTTTCCTGTTTATTATTTAGTATGTGATATGATTATTGTATCATACGAACATGGGATAGTAATAATGCTCAAAGGGGAAAAAAACACTTTTCTGTGAATTTTATACATTCCCACCATGTCACATATCCCATGGTTCATGCCATTTTTCATCCATGACATTTAAAGTAGCTGATTCAAGTTTGGAAAACTTAATTTTCTTTGTTAAAAACATTTTATCATGAAAAGCGCTTGTTGCCATGGCAGCACGTCCTGCAATGGTCGTGTTACCAGCTGGGGAAACCCTGCAGGATGCAAAAGTAGCGCTTTTATGCACTCAAAACTGACCAAGCATCAGTATGTGACAAGTTAGGACTGACCGCAGGTTGGAATTTCCCCCCATTTAGCTTTACTATGCTTTTAAAATATAACCAGTACCAGTGGTTTAAGTATAATTTTTGCACTCGACATGAACAGTTCATCAATTCAGGAGGAGCCTGACAGAGCCAGGAACAGAACGGTGTGATGTTTGTGCGGCTGACAGTCCTTGATGTGTTTCGGCTCCATGGCAGCTTTGCCAGTGACGCAGAGACGATGAGGCTGGTCTCGCTGACAGGTTGTGGAAGACAAAACTATCGTGCAGAATCATGAGAGCCAGTTCCTCTGTCACAGGAGACAGAGACAGAGAGAGGACAAACAAGGGATTTTGATGGAATACAAGGGAGAGGACAGGGCTTCTCAGTGGAGACACAACAGGCATCTAATGACCTCCCAGCAGGGGCCTTGACTCCATGGAAACAGTCTGTGCTCTCCAGGGCTGCACTTGGCTGCCTCCATGCTTGTGTGCTGTCATGTGTGCCGCTGTTGACGGTCAGTCTATGGATTTGGCAGGTTTGCCAAAGCAATGGATTCTGATTAGATCTCTAGTGTTTCCAGTAAACCTCGGGGGTTAGTGTCTCAGCAGAGGTTTAAGGCAATGAAATTGTCCTCAGCAGCAGAGCCTCTGCTGACCTGAGGTGCACAAAGACAAGAATGTCACCAATTTCAGGTTAAAAAACTTAAAAAATGCTGAAACTATCACAGAAATACAGCAGTATAGGAAAGTATAGGAATACTGACCAGTTTTACAGTAAATGATTTATTATTACTTTTGAACACTTTCAGACTCATTTCAGTCGGCTGTCAGCTGAGGTGAGTAACTGTGAGACTTTCATTACAATACGGTGTCATGACACTGTTTGTACTTACTGTTTTTCTTGACTCATGTGGATGCTACTGTGACACACATCACCCACCTGCTCAACCCCCTCTCATGCCAACAGCACTGCTTGATGGGCATTGTCTGCTTCTGCAGGAGGATGCGTGCCCCAGAGTCTAAACCCAAAGGGTCTGCTGCCCTGTCTCAGTGTCAGACACCACATGATATGTCCAGAGGTCCCTTGTGTATGTCCCAGTGGTGGCAAGTGTGGGGCCCACTTGCCTTAAGTGCCAGCTACATTAGATGCATGATGTGTGTTGTTGGTTTCAATAGTCAAGTGAAAAACAACGGATCTACTCGAGCGGGGGAAAATAGTAAACATGCCTCCAGCTGAAGGTTCAAAAATCCATCAAAAATCCAGACCGCTGCAGTGGTGTGGCGGTGCGATTTAAGGCGTCAGCCGTCACACTGAAAACATGAATCCAACATGGATCTGTTTGGAGTGCAGAGTTTAGCTGAAGAGTTCAACAGCGAGTGTGCTTTTTCAGTCTGCATCATGCACGTAAAAGCGACACACTGAGAGAATAGAAACGCCGCCATGTCTGAATACTAACTTGGAGCCATCCATCCATCCATCCATTATCTATACCCGCTTTATCCGTTTCCGGGTCACGGGGGTCTGTCGGAGCCTATCCCGACGCATATCAGGCGAAAGGCAGGGGTACACCCTGGACAGGTCGCCAGTCCATCCAGGGCCACATAGAAGACAAACAACCATTCACACTCACATTCACACCTAGGGAGAATTTAGAAAGATCAATTAACCTACACTGCATGTTTTTGGACTGTGGGAGGAAGCCGGAGTACCCGGAGGAAACCCACGCAAGCACGGGGAGAACATGCAAACTCCACACAGAAAGACCCACCGGGCCGGGAATTGAACCGGGAACCTTCTTGCTGTGAGGCAACAGTGCTAACCACTACGCCACCGTGCTGCCTAACTTGGAGCCGATTGTAAAAAAAAACAAAAAAACAAAAAAAACACACGTGTTGTAAGCAGATCAGACTATGTCATTAATTAGTAGGTTTTGACACCACACATCTGCAGTGACGCAACACACAGCCTCTGCCAGTGCTGGCTGTAATGAGCAGACACATCCAGTGTAACAAGACAGGAGACAGCCGTCATGAAATTAGTGCCATGTGGTTATTCGATTTGCATCTGTTACTGTCCTGCTCATTAGCTTGTGGTTGTTTGATTGAGAGAGCAGCGAAGCGCTTCTGGCTGAGTGTGCGGGTGAACAGCATACTTTTTAAAAAGTGCTTGTCCCACCTTAAAGCCGGCCACAAACAGGCTCTTCGTAGTGCTTATAGTACATATTTTCTGTTTGCATGCTCTATATCACTATTATTTTCCTGCTATTCCTCTTGACTGCTTAGTGAGCAGGAACTCTGCCTCTTTAATGATCACATCTAGGAAGGTTTTACATTTGAATATTATTAAAGCATTTTGACCCCTTTGAATGACAGATTTGGGACATTTAAGACTCAGCCGTGTTTTATCTGATCTCTGAGATCAAATCCGAGCTCTACTCTAGTTATCTCTGATATATTGCCCAGACCTATCATGGCATAGACCTTGGATTATTTTAAAATGCACCATTTCCGTCCCTGCCAAATGGGAAATGAATTCAGAAGTGTTATTTTCACACAGGTGAAGTAGCTTAAGTGGAGTCAGTGGATAATGGTACGCAGGCTCAGCACAGGTTTGACGGTTTTTGCTGATCTTGATTCCTGTGAAATATCATTTAAAAAAAAAAAGGTTTTACTGAGTTGACTTTGGGAGATTGTGCATGTTCTCTAATGTTGCACACATTACACCGTCTTTGATTTGTAATGTTTTCTTGCATTCAAACAAATCTGGAAGTGTTGCTGCATCTCTGAGTAAAGAGTGAACGGATGACAACGCTTGGATTTGGATACAGTGCGACTGCACCCACTAAAGGGTGGAGACGTACATAAACAGAAAGCCAAATGCCTGCATGCACACAGCTGTGCTCGGGAATGAGGATGGGTGCACACGTGCGCAGGCAGTCTTCGTGGAGAATTCCCAGTAAGCATTACATGGATGGAGCCGGTGGGTGTGGAACAGGTGCCAAAGTGTGAGCATGACCCCGCTCAGGCATTGCAGGGAAATTCCAATGAAAGGGATGTACCGAGTGTGTCCTTGTTGGCTTTGATTCCAACCTCTGTCAGGCTATTAACACAGAGGGAAGCAGAGGAATTAATGTGAAGCTGGAATGCCTCAAATGTAACTCAATCCTGCGTTTAGCTGCCGGCTGGGTGGGTGCATGCGTGCATGCATGTGGTTTTTCAAGGCACAAAGAGTTCATCTGTTGTCGGCTTCGCTCTTTCCAAACCCACATACACACACTTTTACCCAACAATAGTCCTCTGATCTGATTTTTCTTGAGATGTATGTGCAGTGACATACGTGGTATTTAGTGGTCTCTCTGGTATCGGCTGTGCCAGGCAGTCACTGTGAAGCGCAGCAGTCAGATTGGCTCAGCCTGTGTGCCTCGACATTTGGTCTGGACGCCAATACACTTTTGGACCCCTGTGGAGATTGGGGTTGATGGCCTGGGGCAGAGGGCCAAAGAGCCACCCTTGCCAACATCGCCTGCTGTGAGAGCAGGCTCCTGCAGGGCCATCTGTACAGGCATCCCGACTGGGGACATTTGAAAGTAGGGCGTGGGCATGGAGATGCAGGAGAAGGGGTGCAATGGAGGGAACATGAGGAGGAAGATGAGTGGAACAATGAAGAGGCGTTTTCTTTTATTTAGGGCCACGTCACCATGCGAATACTCCATTATTTCTCCAGTCACATCATTACAGCTTTCAAAGAACACAGCGAAAAATTTAGGCCAGAGCTGCAATTCTCTGTGGTACACAAAACAGTGTCAGAACCAAAAATAAAAAAGTAAGTCTCTGCTTTTGTAGAACACAGTTCCAAAATAGATGTAATGTTGAAGCTGTGATGTGTTAGGGGGTTAACGCGTGGATCTTAAATTAGAAAGGCAGTGTTAGAGTATGTAAGGATGTGGATAAGGATGAAGAGGTGGAGTTAATTGAGTCAGACAGGACCAACGTAACACCGAGTCAACACTGCTTTCATACTAACCTCCTTTTAAGCAGGACATGGGTTTGAGCTGCTGTACCATTTTTTTTTCTTTTGTTAACATCACTTTAAGTGTGATTTTTGAAAGCAGGATGCACTGGCAGAAACAAAACACAAATCTTGCTACAATACCCACGCAGACAGGATATTTACTGCTCTTGGCTCCGACACTGAGCTGCTCCTCGAAGAATAGTGTTGCATCAGGAAATGTGTTCACTTGTGCTATGTGGTGTTTCTGAGTATCGGTATGTCATTTCCTATCTGAAAACCAGAGCTTAAGCAAGACAGCAACGTGTTAAATTTCAAATTTCAGTTGAATAGGTGAAATATTTTGTCCCTCAGCTGTACTTTTGTTAAAGGTGCAATAAATGTTTGGTAAAGCTATATTTCTGCCATCTTTAACAGGTAAACAAATATAGATATATAAATGGATAAATAGTTTATTATGACATCTATCCATCCATCCATTCATTATCTATAGCCACTTATTCCTATTTAGGGTCACAGGGATCTGCTGGAACCTATTTAAAGTCTCTTCGGGTGGAAGGCAGGGTCCACCCTGGACACGCTGACAGTCCTGTGTCTCAAAAGCAAGACTAGTGTGTTTATCACCAAGTGATTTCACAACTTTTACCACATACCTATGCCGCTGTCTCATCAGTGTGACGAGAAGCTCCGGGGGAGTAAAAACAGAAATCCAGCTTTAAGACGTCGCTCCCAGGCATCATAATCTCCTTCCGTGTTTCCATCTGCACACCTCTCTCTTGCTTCTCATCCTCCTTTGCTTCTGGGTAAACTCCATCCCATTATTCAGTTATTGCATTGTACTTTTGCATGTGGCTTCCCTTATTGACGCTGCAAGTTCTGCTTAGTCTCAATAAGAAGGTTGGGATTTCTACTGAAAATTGTTAGGAGTGACAGCAATTTAAAGTCAAAGCATGTATAAAAGTAAACCTCAATATTACAACGACAACCCCAGCATGACTTTGGATTTCCTCTCAGCTGCTCCTGTAATTCACCCGTCCACACGGACGAACCCCTATTATTCCCTTCTGGCCCTCGACTCTAATGGCAGGGGTCAGACAGAGGTTGTGTTTGTTCTGAATAAGCCTCTCCAGTCTTAATGGAGAGCTGCCTCTTACGCTGATTGTTCTCATCCATTAACCTTTCAGTGGACGAGCAGATATGTCAGCATGCCTGATGTCATTCTTCTCACCACTTACATATTTCCGCTCCCAGGCAGTTTCAGCAATGCTATTTATCCAGTGAAACAGGTTATACAGAGACCAAAATTTAAATAGCAACCAGAAGGCCAAGATTAACAGTCTGGACGCTCTTTGACAGCTTGAAGCTGCTCAACTGCGCCAAGGATGCCTTTGTTTCATCAAAACACACCACACACACACGTTACTCGGCAGTCAAGGGTGCTGAATGAATTTGTTTCTTGACTGCCATTCTGTAAATCATGATAGAACAAAGCAGGGCGAAAACAGCCTGACACACACACACACACACACACACACACACACACACACACACACACACACACACACTCACTACAAGGGGCTGTGAACAATGACGCTTCCCCAGATGTCTAGACGGCCGCTCTCGACTGGCTGCTGGAGATCTCACGGGGGATTAGAGCACACATCGTTACACTCACCTGATCTTAGCTGCTTGTTTCTCAGTATGTTTTTTCATGCGGCATTGATGCCGTGTGACACGTGCGGTGGGAGCTCTGCATCAAGAGCTATGAAAACATACACAAAATACACCCATGACCGATGTCTTCATACCACGAGAAAAGGGCTGTGAGCAATAAGGCTACGATGCAGTGACGAGAACAAGAAAAAAAGAACACATAATGTTCTTAATGTTGGCTGCATGTTAATGTTATCCATCATTAGACGCACGCGGTAGATAAAAACTTTAAAATTAAAATTTGAAAGTTGTGTGATTCCAAAGTTCTTATATGTGGTGGATATTTTGCATGTATATTCAACTCCACGAGGGTTCCAACCCTGAAGATCTAGCTCTCTGTTGAGTTTGTGTCGTTTTATTGTCCTGTGTAGTGACTCGTGTTTCTCTGAGCTGGAATTGACAGGAAACATGAAACTTTTCCCAATACTTGGAAATGATGCACAAGAAACGCGAGTCTAATTAACGAGATGCTGGTGTTGTGTTTACAGCAAAAAACACTTTGGAAAGGCTCCATTTGCAATGTGTAATTGAAAAATGTAGTTTACCACATATCAAAAAAGGTTTAAAAATGTTGGTCCAAACACACAGAGACTTCAAATTATGTCATGGTGCATGCCATCTAGGGGTATTAACCAGAGTCTGGAGGGCCATATTGACTGGTGCATGAGGACATGTCTTGTCTTTTCATCTCTAGCAGGAAATCGCCCGTAACTCAAGCTGTGTTGGAAATGGACTGATTAAATCCAACTTGGGCATCTGGCTCTGTCCCATGTGTGTTCATGGTAACTTCTCTGAGGTCTATGAGGCCCAGATCCCACTCGTTGCTGCTTGAAGCTTTCATTTTGTGCATTTGAGCCGGTTCTCTTTGTATTTTGCATAATGCAGATCTTCTGCTTTTGCAAATGTTTTGCTTTGTTTACAGGTGTTGAAAAGAAAAAAAGAAAAATGAAGATGTTTCAAACCCCACATTTCTGCTAAGAGGTGGACATGAATAAGAATGCTGATTAGTACATGCATCTTAAAGCAGTTATTCCTGTCAAAGGGGGATTAAGAAATGATTAAAGACTGTTATTTAACGTGGAGTTTGAATTAAACAAAATAATTCAAAACATTGTTTTTTTTTGTAGCTATATTTGTTTTTCTTAAAGGAAACGAGGGGAAAAAAACACTAACCAGCTGAGTTTTAGAACATTTGGTGAAGCGTTTTTCTTTGTGTGTGGATCTGAAGTCCTTATTTTAAACTCAAGAGTTAAAACCCTAAACAATAATCTGGCGTGAGTAATTTGTGTGGGGTGAAGATGTGTCACACGCATGGAGAGATGGAAGTCTGTCACCTCAGGGGGGTAAAGCTGCTGCAGGATTTGGTTTTTGTATCTTGATTACTGTGAAACGTCTTTAGAAGAGGGAGGTGTGTTTTCCTCATCCAAGACTGTTTCATCCAACAATGGTATGGTATTTTCCAATAAAGATGGTCGAAAGGAACAAGGTCAGACTGTCCATGATCTGTACACTCTGCGAAGGATGTGACGGATGGTCTCTTTACTCACCGTGAACCCTCATTCTCTGCTGTTCTCTTTCCAAGCCCGTGAGTAAGGCTCCTGTGTGGCTGCATATTGTAATCCAATCAAGAGGAGGATGCTGCAGCAACACCACGGGCTTGGCTGCTTTGGAACCGAATCTAGACGGTTGCAATGCATGTAGTAGGAGAACAGCTCAGATTCTGGTTAGATATAAATAAATAAGGAGCTGCATTAGAATGGTGATCATTTTTACTGCCCCTTAACAATGTCTAAACTCTCAAAAATTGATGATTTGCATTGGGGTTGAGTTTGCCCAGTTCAATAGGAGGTAATGCTTCACTTTGACTGATGACGCTTAATCAGATATTCAATTTATGGTTTGTTCAGTTGCATCTTTCTTTTAGCCTGTCGTACATGATTCTTCTACTGCAGAGCAGAGAGGGACATATCAGCCCTGTTTAACCGCCGTAGACGTCATGAGAAGTATATCTGCACGTGTCAGCAGATTGAATAGTAAGTCCCCCCCAAACAAAAACAGGAGTATCATTTTTTTTATAATTTATAGTTTGCTACGGCAGGTAAAAGCTCGACCTTTATTGAATAGTTTTACTTAGGGTATCGTTCATGTTTTTCTGCTCTCCTGTGCTGTCTGGTGTGTATCTGTACCTACGAGTGACTGTTTGCACACGTTTTACCAAGGTCCTGCTGTTGTCATAACTGCAAACAGTAGGAAGAAAGTCCTCTGTTTATGAGTCAAATAACTTCCTGCTTGTTGCTCAAGGTCTAACTGTCAGCGTGCAGGTCCGCTGGCTTCCTTGTGACACCTGTGAACCGGTTTTGTTCTCTCGGGGACCTACAGGCTGAAGTGTGTGACAAAGAGTGATGCATGTAGGCAGAGCTGCCAGTTTTGACCATTGAGATTGAAAGCACAGATGAGTTAAGCTGTTGAAAAAAAGATCCTAAAAGACCAGTTTAATGACCATAAGTACTGAATGAATGAATTTGAAATACTTGGTCATTTGTACAAAATGTCATTTAGTTTAATCAGTGTGTTTTGTTGTTCCCACTCGAACGTTTGTCAGTGAAGGAAGGTTATTGTGTCGTTGACATCAGAGGGAAGAGCGATGAAACCTGCACTCCGAGGATGCAGCGCTGTGGTTGCTCAAATACAGTGACAAGAGCATGATACATTTTTAAATGTTGTTACCCCAAGTTTGCGTGAAGGCACAGACATGCAGGACAGCAGTGAAGGCCACGGAAGCACTTGTTGCCAGCCTGGCGACTCAGTGACCCATTTTGTTCTGTCCTGCCTTTTTGGAGTGGAGGATGGGCCCGGTTGGAGGGGGCTGGTTGCCGCGTATCGAACAAAGATTGCAGCAGGTCAGCTGGTGAAAAGAATGAGACTGTTTACGATGAATAATAAGAGCAAATGAAAAAGCAGCGGATGGATAAGATACAGAGGAAAAGTGGACTGGCTGATTTTGATGCGACAGTGACGTCTTCGTTAACCTACTTGCAGCATGTGTCGTGTAGTCGCACAATAAAGTGGTCAATAAAAGGGCAGAGTCAAAAAGTGACAATACAAGAGCTCTGATAGTTTTCATGTTTTTAATTTTGTTAGAGTCTGACAACTAAAGGTTTCGGTTTTCCAGAAAACCCAAATGTTTTAGAAAAAGTTTTACGTGAAGCCTTTTTGTCCCACTTGGGTACATACAAGTAGGGAAAACGCACAGATATCAAAACTTTATTGCAGCAGACCTGTCTGAGAAAAGACTTGTCAAGCATGAAGAGTTTAAATCTTGCAAACAAAAGGGTTTGTCTTATGCCTCAAACAAAGCTAATGAACCCAAAACAAAGAGCCTTTCCAAGTAGATGTAAAGAGACCTGAGGAAAACCATGTTTGTGCAAAATCTCCTCTGAATCAATATGCTTGAGCCTCCTCTTCCTCACTCTCACGTCATTTTTCCTCTGTGTTTGTATTGACTCTGTATTTCAGTCAGGAATGCCACAGACTGTGTGCTCAGGCACCATGTTTACTACTCCCAGTGGCTTCAGCCCTCATCTGGCCTGTGCTGAGCCTGGGGAGGAGGAGGCCCCGCAGGAGGGTCCGGGACCTGGGGCTTGCTTGGCTGATGGCCCCCCGATCACTTCTGCCTCGCTGGACACCCTGATCCAGAACCTGGTGCCCACTGCCGATTACTACCCCGAGGTAAAGTGAAACATACCCACGTCAGTCTACTGTTCATAACATATCTGTCGGCTTCTCAAAGTCCATTTAAGTCCATAGTGGTAGTGGCAGCTCCGCCACTGAGATTGTTTAATTACACATGACAGAGCTGTTTTTATTGACGTGTTGAGAGCGTCTCATTAAACGTGTCTCTGTGCCCTTTGACAGAAAGCTTATGTATTTGCCTTCTTGCTGAGTGCTCGCCTGTTCATATCTCCTCCGGAGCTGCTGGCCAGAGTGTGTGAGCTGTGCATCAAGCAGCAGCAGCTGGACCAGAGCCCGCTAGACACGGTCAGCAACGCACCGCAGAAACACATATTCCAGCTAATGATCTGGAACATCAAAAGCAGTCAGGCAAACAAACCTGCGCTCTCCATATGAACATGTGTTCTTCTTTCTTTTAGCCACAACCACGTGTTTCTTCTGTTCATGTGTCGTGAGCACTTATAATAATTGTGTCGTGAGTAATTATAAACCTCTTTCATATTTTGAACAACAGGCAAAAGTACGCAAGTTTGGCCCCAAGATCCTGCAGCTGCTGACAGAGTGGACAGAAACATTCCCGTCTGACTTCAGGGAGGAGAAAATGGTCGGGCACCTGAAAGACATCATTCACAGAATCGCTCCGTGTGATGAAGTACGCATATGACTTCTAACTGCAGCTGTATGATAACGATCCAGTTTTTTTTGTTTTTTTTGGGGGGGGGGGGACGGGGTTTTTCTTCCACATTTAGAAGGTTGATTTTAAAAAGTAAACCAGCTACTCCAGTCATAACCAGCTCAACTTTTGGTGGATTTGTAATCCACAACATAATTGTTTCCTTTTATGATTCATATCCTACATATTCTCGCTCCCAAATTGTCACATGTCATCCAATCGCAGTTTAACCCTCTGGGAGTCTTTTTTTTTTTTTTTTACGTGCAAGGAACTGATGTGTAGTTATATCTTGCTGGGTAAGGACCTACAATGACTTGCAATATCAGTGTTTGGTGCACTAAGATTTTAGAGGATTCAAAATAGTCCTGACCTGAACTTCTGACCACCAGATTGAACAACCCTGCATGTAAAACAAATGACACTAAATGAGTACCATAGTCTATGAGCAGTGAAAATGTCTGACCAAGCATCCATATGTGATGAAACGGGAGTGAGGACACGTTGTAATATGAGCCGGATGAGAAATAACGACAAAGGGCAAGAACGAATTATCATCATTACATTTAGGTGATGGAGTTAAAGTGTCAGCGTCGGAAAAGTAGCCACAGTCCAGCTGTTATACAATCTTGCATTACAGCAGAAAGGACCAGAGAGGGGAAGATGGAATATTAGAGGAGTGGCTCTGTGTGCAGCCTCGAGGGACAATATAGGGAGGAAGATGGATGGAGAAAAGGAGTGGGGGGGGGTGGGGGGGGGGGGGGGGGGGGGGATACAGGGGCACAGAGCACAGAAGAAAAGGTAAGGGAGGACAAGGGCGATAAAGTCAGGGTTGAAAAGAAGGGAAAATGGAGGGAGGTGGAGGAAGGAAAGAGAGGGGAGGGGGGGGGGGGCAGGTGGTGATGAATGTGCTGCTATTTGCAGCTGGTCGCTTCGGCATGGGTGTGTGCACACATGTGGGACCGTGGCTCTGGGTCATTTGTGAGGCAGAGTGACCTAGTGGCCTCTGTGAATAGTCATCTGGAGGGCGTGGCGCAGGGTCACAGATCCCTCAGCAGAGCACTGCACGTTACAGCAGCACAGTGAAACCCTCAATAACCTGTGTTGTGTTCTCTTTCCAATTCTTCTCTCCGAAATCTTGACATACTGTCATCGCCCTCGAGCTAAAAATACAAATGTTTTTGAATATTAACGTGTTGGAGATTAAAGGTGATTAAAACAGCTTCAGTTAACACCTGTGGTGCATGAAGTACAACAGTAACCATGATGTGTCTTTAAATTGCAGTGAACTTCAGAGAAAGGGTTTAAAACGAGCTGGTGTTAAACAGTAACAGTAGAGGCAGGGTCCTGCTGGGTGGTCCTCCGCTCGCCACAAAATCAAAACACTTAGCACAACCGGGACTGCTCTGCTTCATTAAGTATGTATGCTGTCCCCGCAAAGTTGGGGTACACTCCGTAACTTAAGCCACTTCGTGGGGGAAACAAGGACTTTGAAGGGAATATTAATTTAATTGAAGAAGGTGGCAAAGTGTGCTAGACACTACACTACATGTAAAAATGTAAAGAGTTGAGACGGTTTCATTTGAACTATTTCCCTGATGCCACTTAAGTGTGTCAGAGAACGATCATTTGTTTATTGTAAATCATATTTGCCATGTCTACATGAAAGTGACTCACATGATTCATGCCTGTCACCCTTCTACAAGCCATTAGTAAATTATTCATCAAAGATGTAATTAATAGCTCTTCTCCTTTCCTCTCCAGGCATACTGGAAAACCCTGAACCAGGTGCTGCAAAAACTCAGCCAGAGGCTGGACCTGATGACTCAGGGGGAAGAAAGCATCGTCAAGGTCTCCCTCAATGCTTCCTCTATCTCTGACAAGCTGGCGGCCTTCAAGACCAAGCCTCCGCCCATCCAGAAGGACATGCTCTCCATCTGCAACGACCCCTACACACTGGCTCAGCAGCTCACCCATGTGGAGCTGGTGAGGCTGGAGGAAGGGAGGGAGGGAGGGAGGGAGGGAGGGAGGGAGGGAGGGAGGGAGGGAGGGAGGGAGGGAGGGAGGGAGAAAGAAAGAAAGAGAAGTGCAGGGGTTAGACAGAGGTCAGGATAAGAGATGATAACAAGAGTGGACGAGGAGGAAAAGAAAGGATCTTGGGCAGGCATTTAAGGATGTGAGGATGGTGAAACATAACCAGTCATTTAGTTCACGTCAAAGTCCCAAAAAAGAAAAACAGGCGATAAAAGGAAAAAACAGGTGATGGAGAAGATGAAAAGAGATATAGGTGTGATATTCCATGAATGAAAAAAAAAACAAAAGAAGGATTTACAAATGCTTTTATAACATTTGTAGCATAGGTGTTATTATTTTCTTTTTTAACTACATTTTTAAGATTCATTCCTCACTACTGTCTTTATTCCATTTTTATCACCTCAGTGTAAGAGAAAAAAGAACAATCACGCAAACATGCACAAAGACTCAGTGATGCTTTTAAGCAGTTGATGTGTATCTTAACGTGGATATGGGTTTTATAGGTGTGGTTGTGTGTGTCTGCGTGCGTGCTTGCGTGCGTGCGTGCGTGCGTGCGTGCGTGCGTGCGTGCGTGCGTGCGTGCGTGCGTGCGTGCGTGCGTGCGTTTGCAATAGTGCCTGAGTGAGCGCGTACCCTTGTCTGAATGGTGACATCACCCCAGAAGTCACTGATGTGCCTCAAGCTGCAGACAAAGAGGATAAAAGTGCTGTGGATATATGTGACCTGACAGCTTTACGCTCTGACTTGCACACACACGGAAGAGGAAGGATGAGGAGAGATAGACAGTCATGTGCATTTCACGTGTCCTGGATTTTATTACGTATTTTGTAGGTTTCAGCAGCCTGTTGGGGCTGATTTACAAAGGGTTCCATGTGCTTATACTGGTTTGGGATTTTCACGTGTTTATGAATCTTCTGTTGTCTTTTAATAGACACATGCTGTCTCAGGTGTCACTTTGAGGAAATATGATGCCAATGAGTCACATCAATGAGTCATTACTTCCCTGTATTGATTGGCTTCCATTACTGAAATGAAGGCGTTAAAGGGACAATCCTAGTGTGTGTGTGTGTGTGTGTGTGTGTGTGTGTGTGTGTGTGTGTGTGTGTGTGTGTGTGTGTGTGTGTGTGTGCATGAGAGAGAGAGAGAGAGAGAGAGCGCTTATAGTACTAATCCTCTCCATACATAACAATATTTGCACCGTCATGCTTTCTTTCTAAGAACAAATCAGGCCCCTATGAAGTTAATCTTTAACTTCTTGAGTAGCGATTTAATTTAGGATTGGGTTTAGACATGTTGTTACGGTTATTATGGTTATATAAAGGTAATGAACTGGTAGTGATCCATGAAACATGCCTGTCTGTGCCCGTTTGTTAGGAACATTTGAGTCATATTGGACCAGAAGAGTTCGTTCAAGCCTTCGTTCAGAAAGACCCACTAGATGGAACACAGGTAAACTTCTATATGTGATCATGTTTTTTTCCGATCTGCATTCACCTAAAGACTTTCTGCGAGCTGCCCAGTTGCATAAACTGCATTTGGGTTTATAAGCAAACATGTTTTACAATATCAATTATCCTAATAATCTCAAGAGTATATAATGCACAGTGCAAATCCAGTGTTAAAAAAAAAGTCTGCAGTGAACAATGCTTTGAATTTCTTTTTTGTTTACATTTGATAACATCTTTTTAAACAATCTTTTCTCTGCCTGCTCTTCTCTAGCTGGCTGTCACTCATGTCTCTTCTGCACCAGCTTTGTCATTTTCTCTCTCACAGGAGGTCATCCTGTAGATTGGAAGCTAATTAATGTCAGTGGAATTCCCTGTGGTTGCGCTCTCCATACTCACTTGTGGTGTGTGTGTGTGCGTGTGTGTGTGTGTGCGCGTGTGTGTGTGCGTGTGTGTCAACAGCAGCCATGTTTCAGTGACCAGAAGAAGAAAACCTCCAACCTGGAAGCTTATGTCAGGTGGTTCAACAGACTGTGTTACCTGGTAGCCACAGAGATCTGCATGGTGAGTTGGGAAGAAAAACAGCACAACTGGCCCACCAGGCACTCACTCACTTGTCTAGCAATGGACTTTATATTCATATAGCACAAATAATGTAGTCACTACATTTGAAGTACACAAAGTACACTTGACACTTAACAGCAGAATGAAAGTATTCACCTCTACATTTTTTTTTTATGATATTTTCCCCATTTTTCTTAAAAAGTAACTTTTGTATAAACAAATTGAAGGACAATGTGCCAGAGCGTTACTGCCCCCTCATGGACATTCTGTGTGACTACACTAACTGGCAACGACATCGTCTATCAGAAGAGAGACACGGTTATTCACTATGAAAGAAACTGGTAAATTGTTTCCTGTGAAACAAGAACATTTTTTATGTCCTTCTTAAAGCCAGCAAAAAAGAAGCAGAGAGCCCAAGTCATAGAGTTCTTTATCGACGTGGCTAGGGAGTGTTTCAACATTGGAAACTTCAATTCCCTAATGGCCATAATCTGTAAGTTGACAGTTTTACAGTATCTGAGTTTACTGCCAATTAATAATTCATATGCATTACCTGGTTTAAAATGTTTAAATCTTTGTCCCTTTTTTTTGTTTGTGTAGCCGGTATGAACATGAGTCCAGTGTCGCGACTGAAGAAGACTTGGAGCAAAGCCAAGACGGCTAAGTTCTTCATTCTTGAGGTACAGACAACCTTCGGCTAGTCACCGGCTGAGATGCACAGGGGAGTAATACTTTGGCCTG
Organism: Xenentodon cancila; assembly: GCA_014839995.1. Taxonomy (NCBI): domain Eukaryota; kingdom Metazoa; phylum Chordata; class Actinopteri; order Beloniformes; family Belonidae; genus Xenentodon; species Xenentodon cancila. The sequence goes on from CM026205.1 coordinate 17,739,765, forward strand.
ACAGTGCACCGTTTGTTGTTTTTTTCATTGACAGCATCAGATGGATCCTACAGGAAACTTTTACAACTATAGAACCGCCTTAAAAGGGGCCGCCCATCGCTCTCTAACCGCCAACAGCAACAGAGAACGGGTAGGGCTTCGAGCATGATTGTTATTCTGAAAATGTTGGCTTTGCTTTAGTTGTTTTTGGGTTTGTTTTTGTGAAGCTTACTAAAATGCAACAAAAACCCTAAAAAGCAATCTGTAAATTTGACTGAACATTTATTTAAATGAAGCAAGCACAATGGAAATGTTCTTCAGCTTCTTCCATGACCACCTCTGTAGAAAATATTGACAAATCAAGATTTGATCCCAGCAGTGCACTTAAAGAAATCTGGAGATGGGCAAAAAAAAACAATAAAAAAGTACAATCCGTCAATTAACCGATGACTGGTAAGGGTGTCAGGATTGGGAACGGCCTGCAAATAATTTAGGTCGTTCAATATCTACACAACATAATATTGGCAAAAGATTTGGGAAGTCTGGGAAAAATCTCAGTACGTGAAAACCATTGCTGGATGTGCATGACCCTGGAGCCCCCAAGGGGAACTGCATGTGCATGTCCCACTGTGATTGATATAGAAATGATTATTATCAGAAAACTGCTTGCTTTGTACATGTAGTTGCTGAATAAATTGATTAAGAAATTACAAATTAAAGTTTTTAATTAGGGAAACATTTTCTGGATCTTTTTACTCTACAGAATCAAAGTTTGTCTTTTTTTCCCCGTTTCCCTCCTCAGATTGTAATTCCCTTCTTCAGCCTGCTGATAAAAGACATTTATTTCCTGAATGAAGGATGTGCCAATCGCCTGCCCAATGGCCACGTCAACTTTGAGGTGCCTTTTCCCCTAAACCTCCTTTATTTATGGACAAACATCTTACAACACTTGTTTAACTTTGTTTGTTTTATAGAAATTTGTAGAGTTGGCACGTCAAGTCGGCGAGTTCATGACATGGAAACGGGTGGAGTGTCCGTTTGAGGAGGATCAGGCCATCCTACACTACCTCCACACCGCTCCCATCTTCAGTGAGGATGGTGAGAACTGATCCTTTTATATTCGTCATCAGATGAAATATCTGGACAACTGTTGACTTTCTCTTAAACTTTGGCTCTACTTTGACTTTGGTGCTAGTTAACCATTTTAAACACAGAGGCAATTCAATCTGCTTTACACAGGCGAAGAATTGTACCAAAACTGTGAATAACTGAAAACTATAAATAATAAATTAGTGATTAGTTGAATGCACTGCAGTTCTTCAGCTTCACGGTGACCCTCTGCACTACTGGTTTTCCCCAACTGCAAATCTTTGAACTACCTAAGCATGTGTCTGTTTTTTTGTTTTTGTTTTTGTTTTCCCAGGACTTTATCTTGCATCCTATGAAAGTGAAAGTCCGGAGAACCAGGTAGAGAAGGACAGATGGAAAGCACTCAGGTGAGAGCGCATTAGGTAAGAAATTGAACTGAGCCTAGACACACCTTCCTTTTTTAAACCTTTGATCTTGTATTTTTCTTCTCACTTCAGGTCTAATGTACTGGGAAAGACATGAGGCACAAGATATCTAACCTTTCCTCCGGCAATGGAGCTCGTGTTTTCTTTGCACTAAACTGAACTGTGAAGGAACCTGAAGCTGGTTCTTAGGTGTTTTTATATGAAGAAATAACCTGCTGGGGGAGGCAAATACAAGAAAAAAACCAACAACAAAGAGGATTCATTAAGAAGAGTGTGGAAATAAATATTTTAAAGATTTTGAAAAGTGAAGTAAAATGTTAAGCTAAAGAAACTGAAGCAAAATAGTTTTGCAGAATATCAGCGAGGAGGTGTGTTGGAGGCGGACACCGTTTCTCCAACTCCAACTACATGTGTGTTTACTCTGTGAAGATGTTTACTACTTTAGCGAGTACAGTTACAGGGAAAACCACTTTATAACAAATTCCTACTGATGCTGTTTGATGTATTTCGTCAACTGTCCTTTTCTCTCTATCTTCCCTTTTCCATTTAAAGATTCCTTTAAGTATTAAACTTTTTCTTTTACTTGTAGAGTACTGTAACAAAACATAAAATGATGTGAAGGGCGCTGGCTAGCCCTCATCAATCATTACATCATTTAAATGTGTACTGAAGGAATGGCTGAAGTGTTTGTATCCGGGAAGAAAAAAGAAATGTGTGTGTGTGTGTGTGTGTGTGTGTGTGTGTGCGTGTGCGCGACACAAGTATTCATGATTTCACGTCTGTTTATACTGTAATTTTTTGTTGCACAAGAATGACTGGAGAGCATGTTTATGATCTATTTCTTCTTGCATTTTTTATTTATTATCCTTCATTTTGGATGGGGAATATGAACTGTTCAAAAGTGTTTACTCCTTTAAATTGTGTTGTGCCATTTACGCAAGGAGACTACAGTAATAGTGTAACAGACAGAAAAGCAGTTAGGCCCGATGTAGACTGTGTACAGGTGATCTGTTCCCCCCTCATCTTTCTGCTCTTCAGGAAGTTTCCTCTGACTGACGTTCAGTTGTCTGATATATTTATGGAGATTTCTGTGCTGACAGATGTAAAGTTTTTATTGTAACTTTCCTTTACTGAATATGAAGTCCAATGGCATGCTAAGACAGGTGTTTTTAAAAGGGGCATTAGTGTGTCCACCGTGTAATGACTACTACTGCAACACACACTTTGTGATAATGATGGACTGTTGCATTTTGTGGAAGGACAACGGAGCGGATTTGTGACTTTTATCTTGTTATAAAGTGAAGAGGGAAATTTGTGCCATACGAGTCAATGGTCGTCATGACAATTCAGGTTTCTTTCACTTGAAAAGTGTTGTTTTCTACAATTGTCAGTGAGTTTTTTTTGCTTTTGGGAGTATTTGTTGTGATTCTGAAGAGTGGGGTCTATGTAATTATAAGCTTCTTTAAAACATTCAGTTTGCTGTTATTGACTGATGTCAGTGTTTTCTCTTAGAAAGCACCTTTCCCTCTCTTTAAAACAATTAGTTTAAATTCTCCTTCCTCATTTGTCATCAGTATACGTGTTTTCACTGTAACTTTTCCCTGGATAGGTTAAAACTGTAGAGAGCCTGAGATGTGACGTCAGATCTCAGTGAAGACGTGTTTTTAAAAAAGAAGACTTGCCTGTGCTGATGAACGTGTTCTCAATGACAATCGCCTCCGCACCATCTGTTTTTCTCTGTTTAACCGTGTTACGAGGCTGCCAAGTCCATCTTTGACATTTTGCATTACATACATAGCGGTGTACAGATACAGGATGGAAACTCGTTTAGGTTTTTCCCTGAGTGTTCAGGCCAAGAAGACACACATTTGGCATCTCTGCAACATTTGTGACAGGTCCCTAAAATATTTTAAATAAAAGGAAATCATGCCTGTTCCCATTGTCTACTGTTCATTTTGTTCACGACAGCTCTTGGTTTGATTCCGGTTCGATTCAAACATTCCCTTATTTTTATGTGACTGATTTCATTAAGTTAAAGCACCAAAAAAGCTGAGAAACTCCTGCTAAGTAGACGGCTGCTATAAAATATTTCATCTGCAAACCACACATAACTATAACCTTCAACCACACAAATACAGAGCACTTCCAGTAGACTCAGTTAATCTGCATGTTTAACACTTAACAGCTGTGACCATGGTTTTTTTTTTTTGTGATCCTAAATAAATAAATAATAATAAAATTACATTCACAACAGCATAATTTTCCAGAGCCACCTTTTTAAAATTAGTCGCATGTGCAACTAGCATCAAAGTTACGACTTTATAGTCATGAGCAACAAACGTGCTTGATTAAACAGCATTTTTTGTTTTTCTTAGCATGACTGGATTATTATTTCACTGTGACTTTTAACATTCAATGATAAGCAAGCATTTACAAGTGGAATAAAAATGGTCTGGTGTTATAAGAAACTCTCTTTTTGTTTGGTTTCTTGTTTTTCTCTCCACATTTAAGTATTGTGTAATATTAACAATCTGAAATTTAAAACAGCTGATGGTTCGACAATTCTGTCTCCGAGCAGCTATGAATCAGGAGAAAGTTGTGAAAAACCTGTTCAGTTGTTTCTCTCTCATTGGTGCGATAATACTGGACCAGATCAACTTGTCCCTAATCTTAGGATATGTGCCACAGGCTTTTAAAGTCGCAGTAATCAAACCATTACTTAAAAAACCCTCTCTTGACCCAGACATTTTAGCTAATTATAGACCGATTTCCAACCTTCCATTTATCTCTAAAATTCTGGAAAGGGTAGTTGCAAGCCAGCTGTGTGACCATTTGTGTAGAAATTATCTATTTGAAATTTTTCAGTCAGGGTTCAGAATGCATCATAGCACAGAAACAGCACTGGTTCGAGTCTCGAATGACCTTCTTATGGCCTCAGATAATAGATTAGTGTCCATACTGGTTCTGCTGGACCTCAGTGCTGCTTTTGGTACTATAGATCACAGCATTTTACTGCAGAGGCTAGACTATGTTGTTGGGATTAAAGGGACAGCTCTAGGTTGGTTTAAATCATATTTATCTGATGGATTCCAGTTTGTTCATGTTCATGAGGTTTCTTCAGTACAGGTGAGGGTCTGCTATGGTGTCCCGCAGGGTTCAGTGCTAGGGCCAATCTTATTCAGTTTATACATGCAGCCCTTGGGAAGTATTATCCGGAACCACAGCATTAATTTCACTGTTATGCTGATGATACGCAGCTGTATCTGTCTATGAGGCCAGATGAAACAGAACCATTAGACAAACTCCAGGTGTGTCTTACCATACATCAGCCACATATACATAGAAGTCTTAGTTCTGCTGCTGACAGATGGTGGTGCTGATGTATCTTGTTTTGTACCTTTAATGGTGTGTCTGTCTCTCCTCTCTCTCTACTTCCTGTTCTACCGGGCTGGCCTTTGAAACCCCCCGTTTGATTGCAGTGGCATGTGCAGTTCCAGCAGCCACGTCTGCATGAACATGACCGTCACAACTCAGCCTTTCTCATGACTTCTGGGGGAAAATACTGTAAACTGATTAAGTTAAAACTCATGTTTATGCACTACTTTCAGATACTACAAAAATTATTTATAAAACAAGTGTAAGTTGCTATTAGGACCCTGCTTTAGGTTATTTTCCTTATCTGCTTTAGAAAGTCTGACGGATAGACTTTTTTTGTCTTCTTTTTTTTAAGCATTTTTGTTCAGTAATAATAACGTTAATGATAATAACACGATTTTATTTTAATGGAAATCAAATAATCATGCACATGAAATAATAAGCTTAAAAAAAAAGTTGCTTAAATTGAGTTCAGTCCTTCTAGTCTTGCAGCTGTTCGTCACTCTTTCCAAACGTGATTTGGGTCAGTTTGGTGAAACCCTCGAAGTGCCTGGAGCCCAGATATGTGCCGCAGACGGCCTGGAGCAACATGACCGCCCTCATCTTATTAAACACCGGTCTGGAGACTTCCGCGCAGAATCGCAGCAGGTTGCCCTTCTCTGGCAGCAGCGCTGAGTTGTACCTGGACGCGAGGGCGAGGTTCAGGGGTAACGCCAAGATGAGGGGGTACAGCCCGCCGCCGACCACGCCCACCGCCGCGCCTCGCAGCAGGGAGCATGTGGGGCAGTTGAGGTCGCCGGACAGCAGCGGTTTGCACACCGCCGCGTTGTACAGGCCGTAAGTCGTCATGAAGGGCAGCACCGCCATTGGCAGGCTGGAGGCGAAGCGCGCCGCAATGATGTTCAGAGCCCTGCGGAAGAGGCTGTTGGATATGAGGCCCCCGAGGGCGGCGTTGCCCCCCAGATACAGGGGTCCGTAGACGAACAGCTTCTGCTCAACGTCGGGCAGCTTCTCGAAGTTATTAATCAGCATTTCAGAAACCACTGCACTCGTGAGCTGGTCTCGAGAGCCGCTCCTCTGCTCCGTGTCCTCCGACATCTTCAGATGTAAAGTTTAAACCAAAAGTCCCGCGGATGTCTTGAAAAGAAATGATAAAAACTAGTAACGACATTGAAGGGTGCAGGAGCAGGCGCACGTACCCATAAGTCAACGTGCTTTGTTCATGAGTCTTTCTGCCCTGCGTTGCGTCTGTCAGGTTGAGCTGCTCACGCGGTATCTTCCGTCAGTCAGTGGGAAGGGCAAAACCGCGAACGTTACAGTACAACACAGCGAAAAATGACTTCTTTGATATCTTTGACATTGCGCTGTTTTCGATTTCCTCATTTTATCAATGGTATATTTGTTTGTAGAAGTTATAATGTACAGTTGTTAGTTAATGTTTTTAAAAAAAAGTAGAATTTTGTAAAATTACAGTACAGTGAAGGTATAAAATTTTAAGATCATTGGCCAATGTATTCATATTTGACATTTGTAGAAGAAATAAGCCTAGATTTGTTAATTGGGTACAAATCCAGGTTGATCTTACAAAATAAACCCAGCTAGGCAAATTATAGGACTGACTCATCTTCCATCCATCAATAATCTACATCCATACATACATACATACATTACCTATACCCACTTATTCATACGATGCTGATCTTATAGCTTGGGGGTCCCCTAGTGGCTGTGAGGTCCCTTTGCACCGATGTAGCTTTCATATACTAAGAGAAAGGCATGGCAAAGATAATTACCCTTCTGTTTAACAAAAATGCATACAAACAGCAAGAAGAAGAGCACTACTGATCAATCAGTTTAACGCACACAACCATGTGCATCTCTTGCTTTCAGGATACAACACAAAATTCAAATAATTCAATAAAATTCAATAAAATTTACATTAATGTCTGCTGCAACATACATTTACTACAGCAGACCTGCACACTTTCTCTCAGCATGCTGACTATACATTTCTTTGATATATTATGTTAAAATGTGTGAGCCATGTGATGTAATTTTATTTCACTACATTTTTGTGCCAAATATTCCAGTTACTATTTCCAGCCAACAGGAAATCACATGTTGATTTGACCGGTTAGATTTACATCAAGCTTGCAGTGTTTCATTGTCATTGTTTATTACAAAAGAGGAACGTGAAGGCAGATGTAGCAAGTTGTTGTTTACATAGTTCCAGTTACTAAATATTAAGAATAACGAATGTTTAGGTGACCAGTCTGAATGAATGTAGTAAAACACTGATAGTTCTACATAATGGGTCTATTGTACATATTACAGGGTGTACCTATAGTAGATTTCAGGTTCTTTTACATACAGTGATATTTTGTGGAACTTTCATGCGTACTGGCTGTCATGTTTCAATTTAATATTGTCTGTCACAAACGAGTTTTTGCATCTGAAAATCATACAGTGTTTTTCTTAACAGCTGACAAGTGTCCTTTAATGGTCCTTCCAGCCCGTAAGTGACATTTGGTGCCCCTGGCTGCAGGCATCAGCACTCTGTTTGCCAGAGTAGTGGCGCACGGAGCAAAGTAGGAGGAGCTTTCAACACTTAAAGGTCATCTGTTAACTGATGGTGGTCGAGGAGCTCCTGATTTTATATAGTTAGCAGTATATGTTGCAAGAAAGGGAGTCTCATCCATCCCTACCATACAAATGAGTTAATATCATAACCATCATCATCATCAAAATCATCATCATGATCATCAGAGAAATAAATAATTATTAAGCATATGTAATCTTTCCATCTAAAGGTTACATAGCACTCCTCTATATACCACTGGTGAGTTTGTGTGGGAACACATTGTTTTCCCTGTCAGAAGTTGACACTGAAACTTCCCCTAATTATCAAATTTAGTGACATAAAAGAACAATGTCTTACTGTGACTGACTGAAGCCCTCACATTGGTTGCATTCATTTATTCACTCCTTCACTCATTAAACTTCACTTACCACCCAGGGCTGACTGAATCCATTTAAAGTCACAAATGCTTGCCTATAAAGTGACAGCTGGGCCTGTGCCCAGCTATTTAAATTCAGTCATATGGGTTTATAATCCTGTTTGTCCACTGTGTTCCTACCAGGAGCATTTTCTAGCACTACCAGTCCTTTTCACAAGACAATCTCTAGACTGTTCTCATTTGTGGTTCAACAATGCCAGAGGAACTCTGCTGATGACTAAATAGTATTCTAAATGTAAGCGTTTCTTAGTTGTGTGAAACTTTATATAGTGAATAAGAATTAAGTCAAAAGTGATCATTGACAGATTATTTCTTTTAACTTCTTGTTCACTCCATCCGCTCACAAAGAAAAAGGTGGCCTCTTTACTTGCCGCTTATCAAAAAACGCCTCCTCCGAGATCGATAAGGACTACAAGTACCACACGCACACGCAGCGAGTCGGTGTTATCGCGTTATTTGGAGGGTGTTTTACCGCTGCGTCATGAAGTTTGCCAAAGAAAGTTCCACCCAGATCCTACCGAAGGTCGCCATCTTTGAAGACAACGAGTCGGAGACCGCGGTTAAGATTATTTGTTCACAGTCTTCCAACAGACAGTACCTCTTTATTTTTTGAACTTCTTATCTCTCAATGAAGGTAATGCGTCTTTAGATGTGGTAATGAATGACATTTATTGTTTGTGCTAAAGTTAACGACGAGTTTTCGAAATTCGACGTCTTTTCAATATGGCAGCCGACGATATCTACGACAAGCGTTTATTTCCTCGTTTTTTTTTGTTTTTTTTTTAATTTAACTTAACATTTCTAGCTACGCTTTTTGTAACGATTGTGGTAATCGGTGTCAAATTTGAACGGGAACACTGTTCCGTCCTTCGTTCAGGATCGGAGTCGTTCTTGTGTCGAAGTGAATCCTGAACAACGAGCTCGTCCGATCGGCGGCCTGAAGCGACCATCTTGTTTCATTTGCTCACTGTTAGTAAAGGGAAAAAAACCTAATTTAAGAGCTGGATTTTTTTCTGGTGTGTTCATATGTGATTCAGCAAAGCAGCGGGCCCCCTTAAGGCTCTTAACATTTAGGTGATTGATGTTTAAACGTCGCTTAATCCTTAACGTTTTCTCAAAACGTGTTACTGGCCAACCTTTTTTTTTTTTTTTTTTTTAAACTTAAAACGACACAAAAGCTGATTTTCCTTTTTTTCTATCTCCATGGATGCTTCCGTTAGCAGTGCTAGTAAATAGTATAAAATGCCTATTTTATCTCAACATTTGTGTAATAAAAATGGCTCAGTGCAGAGCTTTAAATCTTCAGGAGCAGCTTAAACCTATAATCCATGTTACTCGCCCTTTCATAAGAAGGGAGGGGCATATAAGGAAGCTTTTTTTGTTTTGTTTTGTGAGGGTAGGGAGCTTATTAAGGTATAAATGAGGGCTTCTGTCATGTTAACTGGTTTTTGGAGCCTGTTGGATTCACTGTAATTCCAGATTATGTTAGTTTTTTTTTTTTTTTTTTCATGTTTTCCAGATGCGTCATTCCAAGCGAATGCGCTCCCCAGGTGTCTGGCTAGATGAGTATATTTGGGAGGAAAGAATGGAGTGTCCTAAACGAAGGAGATATGATTCACACAGCAGTGAGAGAGAAAATAGATCCAGAAGAACTTACCGTCAACATAAGATGTATGAAGGGTAAGTATATGTTTCTGGTGAGTTGTACCAGTTAACAGGGGTCTTGCAGCTTTATTTTTTAAGATGAACTCGTATTTAAAAAAAATATGTGCACCTAATATTTTCTGTGAAACAAAACCAGTTGATGTGATATTTATATTGGCACAATACATGACTATAGTCACCATGGTTAGTCTAGGAACCACCATATATAACATCAAGAAAATATATGTATAGGTTGAGAGTAGTAACATATGATTTCAGAGACTTAATTGGCATTTTGTTATAGTAATATGTAATATTTCTGCTAATGCAGAATGTGAACGGAACATGCAAGTATTAAGTTCATATGGGAGAGTAGATAGAAGTTGTGCATAGGTTTCTGTACAACTAAGATTGACAGGTGACTCATGTTCTATATGATCTCTGATAGGTCAGTGCCACTTTTATGTCCCCTCTCGTTTAGTAGTTACAGGACACCACATAAAAGACCACCTCTCATCTCCCGATCGCCAAACCAGTAGAAAAGGTTGTGCGCAGCTCAAGTAGTAAATATATTTATTTACAAGTTTAAGTGTTGTGGTATTTACAAAGTGGAAGTGAAGCAAAATAAACATCAGGGTGAACTAACGCCAAAATAACAAACAAAACATACTGCTTTTACACCCAGTGCTACCTTACCTGTCAAAACAAAGTCCAAAACAAACAGTGACTTATCTAACTCCCTAAACTAAAATAAACAGAAGAAAAACGCATCACCAAAAGAAATGGGCAGTTCACCCCTACGCTTCACAATCAAATTTACTTCTGCCAATATGATTTCAAATGTTAATGTTTGAGGGAACAGAGATGCTGTCAGGGAGAGTGGCCTGCCTGCATCAGCTGCTCAGTATTTAAACGGTGGCCCATCCTGTTTGCGCCCATCCATGGCCAGCCCTGGAGGCACTGGAACACCAGTCAAGTGGAACCTAGAAAAAAAAGAACAAAACCAGCACGGGGCAGACAGAACACATTTAGTTATGGCCAGGGCCGTAACAGCCACAAATCTGATCCAGTGTTTGTTTGAGTTTACAGTCACTGGTAAGAGGCATATTAAGAAAAGAAGGAATGCCAGTGTGGTCACCTGAGGGCAGCATTGTAAACAAGAAACTATATATTACAAGTGAAGTCATAGCTGGATCAGAAACGTTATGATGCATAACACCAACAGATGGCACCTGGAAAACAAATTTTGGTGCAGAATTTTTTTTTTTTCTTTACCGTTTTTGGAAGACTACAGCAAATTTTTCATTGGCATTTAAAATTAACAGTTTGGTAGGAGCATAACTGAAATCTTTATAGCCATTTGCCTTTGACCATAGTCTGCTGCTCGGTTTTTGACATTACATTAAAATGTAGCTTCTAGTCTTGGAAGATGAAGATAAACAATAGGTTTACAAAACTACATTTATGGAATGGTGCCATGTTATCCTTGTTCAAAAAGTTGGTTGTTCTTAGACTTGGGAAGCATTAGTGTTATGAGGCAAATTGGAATTTAGAAATATGGGCTATGTTTTGTCAGTGCTGTCAAAAATGAAGAACACTGACTACTGGAAATATTGGATGTTTAAAAAAAGAGAACCATTATAAAAAAAAAAAAATACATGACATGTTTATCTGGTAGTTTTTGTTTTCTTGAAAGCACAGTGAAATTGCAGTTTCTGCTCAGCTAGTGAGGCCTTTTGTTTTTTGCAATTCGGTTCTAGGGGTTACGTTGAATGTCTCCAGATCTACTCTAATTTTAATTCTGTAGAGAGGCAGACTACTTCTTGGAAGACAGCTGATACCACCTAGGTGCTAAGGCTGTAGGGGTTTCTTGGTCTTTTTTAGATGCTAGCATGACATACTGGAGTGGAGATTGCTCTGTGTGTTTGGAACCAGTTCTGCTGAGCTTATACTGTGAAATTTTAGATGAAGGTAGATATAAGGATAGAATTTCTCATCCGGGGGGGGGGTAGACTTTAGTGAATTTTATATCACCAGATAGTGATTACACAAGTATGAACCTTAAGAATTCAAAATTAGATTAATGTATAACTATATAAATTATATTTTTATTACTAAGATTTCTTTGTTCTTTTTTTTTTTTTTTTTTCTAGGAGGGCAGCCTAGGGATTGCTTAGGAGATGGCTACATAAGTACAGAATTTGCCCAACTGTGCAGAGTTGCATGTTGGGTATTGCATATAATGAGGACTTTTTCTCCAAAGGATAAGTGATAATAAATTTGATCCTAGAGCTGCAGCCACTTATTGAACACCAGGGTATTTAATTGCTGTAAATCAGCATGTTGCTAATTACAAACATTACATAAAAGGCTCATGGATCAAGTGTCAGGCAATAGGCGGGCCATTAAAGCAATTGCACCCAGTCGTGAGCTGCTTGATCACAGTCGAGTATCTTGACTTAACATAGCTGATCTGCTGTCTTCTGTGCTTATTTTTTTTTTTTATCTGTGTACTACTTGTTTGATTACAGGCACTACTTGGAAGTGCGCAGTCTAAACCCAAGGCTGGATACTGGTTATGCCCAGGACAACAGTTTGGACATGGCCTATGACGACGACAGTCGTGATGGCACCTGCAAGGAAAGAGACCGCGACTGGCACCATTACAGCAAGTCCTCTGCCCGTAGCGGTCGCAGCAGACGCTCCAGTCGCAGGCAGCGAGACCGAAAAAACAGACAAAGCCATACTCATCACAGGTCCTCCTCGGTACGGGAATTTCCTAGTATTTTCTACCCCCATCCCTTTTGTATAAACATATTGATTAGGTCATTATCACTGCTGTTTAGCCAATGCTAAACACCAGTTTCTTTCTTTATCATTTTTTGTCATATTCTTCACTGTTAAGCATGATTTCCAGAAAGGCATGTAGGATACTTTGGGGGCTCAGGGAATAGGGGATTGAGTGTTTTAGCCATATGCAAGAGAAAAAATGGTTCCAGTATTTGTGATGAAATTCTAGTGGGAAGTCATGGAACGTGTTGGTAAAGAAATTAAACAGTATAGGAAGATTGAAAATTTAATGTAAAAGAGTATAAAGCAGTTGAGTTTTTTTCTGTACTATTGAGAACGTTTCTCATCTGAAAATCTTGTTGCCATGTTTTTCTTCTGTAACACACACCATGTGGTGGATGCCGCCCAATTTCTCTGACGGGGCTGAATTTGCATTTGCTGCTCCGTCCTTCCGTCCATTCGCCTGGTGGTGTTACTGAACGGGCTGAATCTATCCACCCCTACACCTCTCCCCTTGGCCTGGTTGAATGAATGACGATGTCGCATTGTGATGGCCGGGTGCTGGCTGATGGGTTATTGATGTGATGGCGGATTGCGGCGGTTCGGGTGCAGAGGAGGAGCCATCGCCGCAGGAGCAGGAAAAGATCCAGGAGTGTTGAGGATGATGACGAGGGTCACCTCATCTATCACAGTGGAGACATGCTGAGAGCGAGATGTATAGAATATATACCTTTTTTTTCTACTGTTGTTCACACTTTGTCTCTCACTCTCGTCTGGTTATTTCCAAACATTAATTTAGAGGCTGAAATATTTGGGCTAGTTTAAAAAAATAAATAAATTTATTGCTTGTCAGTGTAATCTGTTAAGAATTGAGTATTATGCCTTTTTTCAGAAACTTATTTTTAGTAGTGTAGTCAAACAGATCAATGTAACATGCAATGTATCAGAAAAAGGCGAATGTTTCATTTTGTCAGTGCTTGTTGTCTAACTTAAACTTCTTATCTTCTGTAGATGAGATTGTGTGTACTCTAGGAGAGGGTGCCTTTGGAAAAGTCGTCGAGTGCATTGATCACTCAAAGTAAGTAATCAATGCAAAAATAAGATTGGAAATGTTAAATCCCTTTTTAGACACGAGATGCATAAAAACAGCCTCATCGGCCTGTTGATGTGACGGTGTCTGAGAGAACTGTGGTGCTTGTGGAATATTGGATGGTATCTTGACTGAAATATATTCAGGAGACTCAGTTTTTTGTATGTGAGCAGTTTAAGATGTGAGTAGTATTAAAGTAGTATAATATTTTAATTTTTTTGTAACCTATAAATGACAAGTTAACCTACTGCTGCTCTGCATGTCAAAGATTTCAGTAGTTCATCTGCTGCTGTGTTGAAAGTGATGCATTTATGTTTCTAGGTCCCCTCTAGTCAGATTGCTGTAACAAAATTTATGGAAAAGGCACCATAGGGTTCATTCAAACACTGACATGTTTGCCAACAGATTAACTGAGTGTTTGAATGGGGTTTAATTTGCCAGTTTATCCAAATTTACTGTCTCTTAATCTAAAATCTTTCATTATGTTTCAGTGATGGGGCTAGAGTGGCTCTGAAGATCATTAAAAATATTGACCGCTACCGAGAGGCAGCTTTGTCTGAGGTAGAGGTACTTAAACAGATCAATTCCCTCGACACTGACAGGAGATAGTAAGTAACTGCAGATAGTATAACGCTGTGATAAAATACAAAATGGTTTACTTTACTACATGGGCTGTTTAACAAACCTCTTTCTCTTCAATTGTCTTAGTGCTTGTGTGCATATGCTGGACTGGTTTGACTACCATGGACATATTTGTATTGCCTTTGAGCTGCTTGGCCTCAGCACATATGATTTCCTTAAGGAAAACAACTTTCTGCCTTTCCCTATTGATCAAATCAGGCACATGGCCTACCAGATCATCCGAGGTGTAAAATGTAAGTATTGTTGACGTATAATGACGCATAATGAATCGTTTTAAAATGCACCGGCTCTTAAATGCTTTTTGTTTGTTTTTTCAGTTCTGCATAAAAACAAGCTGACTCACACAGATTTGAAGCCTGAAAATATTCTCTTCATTGATTCAGACTATGATATGGAGTACAACCGTGAAAAGGTAGGTTTCTGTAAGTTCTGTTGAAAGTTAAAAATGCCTGGACACGGCAGGTTTTAACAAGTGTTATAACTTTGTTACCTCCTTAAGAGACGAGATGAAAGAACACTGAGGAACCCAGATGTGAAAATTGTGGACTTTGGTAATGCCACATACGATCATGAGCACCATACTTCTGTGGTGTCAACACGCCACTATCGCGCTCCTGAAGTTATTTTAGGTGAGTGCATGTTTTTATTGTACAGTACTAAAGCCTTGGGAATCCTGAGTGGTTATAGTAAGTTTGGGTTGTGTGTTTCAGACTTGGGCTGGGACCATGCTTGTGATGTCTGGAGTATAGGTTGTATACTCATTGAGTATTACCTTGGAACAACTCTCTTCCAGGTAGGGGGCAGTAGAGAGCTTCATCAAACAACTTGGATCTCTATTTACCTCAGAACTTAACTTGTTTTACTTGTGCTGATTTGTCCTATCACAGACACATGATAGTAAAGAGCATCTCGCTATGATGGAGAGAGTCCTGGGTCCCATCCCAACAAACCTCCTGGAGAAAACCAAGTAAGGATTTATTTGTGTCCACTTATCTTTTATTTCCAGGAACATATTATTTTTACAAGCTATAAAGTCATGCTGTTTATTGAAGCCATTTCATATTTATGTATGTCTGAAAACAACTAGGTTTGAGTTGAACCTCAGACTTGAGTAATTGCATGGTCACAGATGTTTTCAAATTAAGAAAAATCTGCAAATGTGTTCAGTAGTTCTAGTAAGACTTTTATTTTAAACACAGCCCCCACGCGTATCAGTGTGACAACAATCAAACATTCAACAAAATATTGTGTAACTTTGCTAGATTTTTATACATGCTGATATAAGCCCCTTGACTAAATTTGGCACACATGAGGTTCAGTAGCTTTATTAGTATTATTTTCACTAACACTGATGCTTGTAAGCTGTTAGATTTCCGTTGGGAATGGCAAAGACTCCTCGTTGATATCTCACTGATTGGTACATTGCTAGTTGCAGGAACTTTTTTAAATTCAGCTAAATTATCACTGCTTGTCATCTAGGAAACGGCGATATGTTCACCGAAACAGGTTGGACTGGGATGTTCACAGCTCTGCAGGAAGATATGTCAAGAAACACTGCAAGCCCCTCAAGGTAAAGAATGCTTTTATTTAGTCGATGTCAGTGTTTATGTTCCATAATCCCATTGAACCAAGTACGTTTGAAATCTGCTATAATGACCATAACAAATTTTCAAATAGACATTCTGGTCTCGTCTCATGTTGCTGATGTGACTAAAAAACTGAAATGAAATAAATTAAAGTAGTAGTAATCATGTCCTTCCTTCCCCCAACAGCATTACGTAAGTTCTAAGGACAAAGACCACCAGCAGCTTTTTGACCTCATAGAGAAGATGATGGCGTATGACCCAGCGAAGCGTCTCAGCCTGGAGCAAGCTCTTCGACATCCCTTCTTCTCCTTCTACTACAGCAGCAGGAGCAGTAGCAGCGGTAGCAAATGAGGCCTCTGAACCAGGAAATGTTTGACTTGTATTCCTGGTCAGGGTCTCCTCGGCACCTTTACGTTTATCGGGGTGCTCAGAATCAGCCTCATCTTCCTGACTCTCCAGGAGAGATGTATTCTGACTGTATCAGTCACTGCCCTGCTGTCCTGTCCCCTAAACCAACATGTTTAGTCTCAATAAGTTCCATTTACTTGTTTTGGTATGGTTTGGTGTAATTAAGTCCTACCCCATAGGTGATGTCTATTTATTTGATTTTATAATTGAAAATGTAAAATCTGAACATATTCTGGTATAACTTTTTTTTTTTTTTTTTTTTAATCAAAGAGGCCATTTTTTCCTTTCCCTTGTACTTTGTGAAGTTGTTGTTTAATGTGATTTAGAAAATCCTAATCCATGATCCTTTCATTTGAGATTGTTGATGTAAAAAATAAGAAAAACATTGCAGGCAGAAAACTTGTACATACAGTGTGTTTTTTTTTTTTTTTTTTTTCACAGAATGTTTATGTAATTTTTGAATATAATGTCTCAATAAACCTGAGGACAGAATCTTTGTTTCAGATGTTTTTCTATTAGTTGCAGTACCCTGGTTGTCCACGTGAGGACAGCAAACACCACTTTTCTTGAAAAGTCCACCTGGAATAAACCATCTAATAAATAAAGCAATCCACAAACTAAACTATAGACACGTCAGTCTATGTTCCAGTTGATCAATAATCACACTGGGTCACGTTAACCAAAAGTATTATGTTCATCAAATTGGGCAGGATTTTATTCCACTGGGAAGAATATATTGTAGACTATGTAGCGTGCCCACTAAGGACAGTCCCCATCTGCACTATATTAAGCGTAGAAATCGTAGTGGAGGCTGGTTCGTTGCAAGTAGCTGTATTAACTGTTATTGATGAGTCGTGACTGGACACTCAGATTAACAAATTAATTGAATTTGTGGTTATGTTGCATTAACGCGCACACAACAGTTTCAGTAGGGGTTTCCTACAATATCCAAATCTGATCAGATTATCGGTTAACGTAAACATCAGTTATTGAGTTGATTTATAATAAACTGAGTGTATCACAAGCTGTCCAGGTGGGTCCCGCAGACGGCTGTCAATCCGCGGGCCCCCACGTGGTCAGCAGGGCGGGCACAGCGAAACTAGTTGAAGTCCCAACTTTTACAACTGCAAACAACTGGATCCGTCGCAAGCTGTGGTCTCAAAACTTGACAGAAAACTCTCCGCAACTCCGCTCTGACGGTCCCGTCCGGTTGGCATCCATTCCTCCCTCTGCTCCTGGTGTAAACCCACACTCACGCTGCTGCCTCTGACTCCAGACTAATTTAAGACCGCACCGTGAATCCAGAGCCCACTGCTCTCCTGTCGGCTGCTGTGAATGAGTTAGTTGCGCTCCTCGGGACCCTTACCACAGATTAGTCTCGGAGCCGTCATCTGTGTAAAAGAAATATATATATTTGGGCTGTTTTGGGGTAACGTCGGAGGAGGACTTGCAGCATGGATACAGCCTGCGACTCCGTCGGAGAAGGAAAGCCGGGATGTCAGTGCGCCTCCAAGCCCTCGGTCCAGCGGCGGCTGCCAGGTTTCCCCATCGCTCTTTGCTTGCTGATGTCCCTGAGCTCCATCACCGTGTGTCTTCTGATGAGCCTCAAGACTTACCAGCTGGAGCAGCGACTGCAGATGGAGATAGAGGAGTCGTCCATCTTCCAACCTCCGCAAAGGTCTTTTCAAAACGAGGACGGGACGCTCGTTTCTGAGCTGAGCACCCCAATAGAGAAGCTCGTGGAAGAGGTACACGCTGACACGCTGTCTGCAGCGATCATTACTGCGTATAAATGCACATTTGCGCTTGTGAATGTCTGTTCTCCGGTGCGTAAATTGTGCGAAAAGCCAGGATCCACGTGCTTTGAGGTGTGCAAGAGGTCTGGCCCTGTTTATGACGTTTGTACTCTGATCATTTCCACTTAGAAAAGTCTGTTAACTTGCACCACCTAAAGGGATCCAACTCTCAGGCAGGTGCAGTGAGTAGTGTAGTGACAAGCCCACGTCAACTTAATACTGCAAAAGAAAAGACATTTGATGTGGAGGATTATTACTATGAATAGGTCCTTCCATTTTTTTTGCCTAATTATTTCTGTTTGCTTCGTTACAAAAAAAAAAAAAAAATAAGACATATGGAAAGCGAGTGCAGTAACGTAATACGATTTCCAATGTTGTGAAGTGAGAACATGCACAGTTTATGCAAATAGCTTTATATTTCTTACAGTGGAATTTGCTGTCTGTGTTTGCAGAAAGTTGTAGATCTGATGCCGAGACTGCGGACAGCAAGGGATGTTGGCCAAGAGTGCTCCTGTCCTCCAGGTACCTGTCTCTGTTCTTCATAGGCAGAACGTACACACACAACACACAACAACTCAGGACAGATTTATCCATAAAGATTATATTTGTAGTCTTTTTTGTTTGTTTGTTTGTCAGCCTCCCTGAACTGAACCCTTTCGCCTGCACAGGGGGGCTCGGCGCCCACAATGTGGCTTCAGGGGGCGAAGTTTGGCTTTGGGATGTCTCGCTTGTGCCCTGTAAACTTGTGTCAGTTGGGGATGCTCACTTTCATAGATGGAGCAGCTGTGTGCCAAGATTGGCCACATTTGACCCGTGGTGTTCATTACAGGGCTTGTGATAGTTCCTGGGGTGGAGAGCAGTGTGTGATCCACATCACGTTACTGTGAATTTAAGAAAGATCCCATCTCTTTTATTAGGGGTTAAGTTGCTGTTTGGGATGGTTTACATGCTGAGAGGTGCCCACACATCCTGGTGCAGAATGAGCTTGAGTCTGAGTGACCTGCTGGCCAGCTACACACTTGATGGATGACATATTTTACCTGACCTGTGGAAGGGGAAGTTGTGCTTTACTGACCGAAAGCTTTTGGGATGGATCAACAGGATGTGTGTGTGTGTGTGTGTTGTTATTGAAGCTGACAATCGGACATTCCTTTTTTTTTTTTTTTTTCTTAATTTACAACTCTAGGGATCTTGTGTTGTCTCTGCTTGGACATATTTGGTTTCTCTTTGTCAATATGCTTATTCGAAGATCGGGGACATTTTCTCGCCAGCCTCTTCTTCCCATCTTTCCCCACAGCTCTGGGTGTGAATAGCTCTGCAGAAACAGGAGAAGGTGAAAGTGTTCACAAGGGGAATTTCTGGCCCACTGTCAAAAGAGTCCATTTTCCAGTTTGACGTGTGGTTTGTTTTTGTCCGTTGGAACAGTGAAGATGGTAAAAGCTTACATTGATACTGTTATTTCATGTTGTGGCTTTTCTTTTTTGTAGTAGTAGTAGTAGTAGTAGTAGTAGTTCCAACTGATGAACGGTATTTTCTTTCCTGATTAGGATTATTCTGCAGTGCACTTGATATAGTTTTCAATCCTGTTCCCTTATTGCATCATATTATTCAGGCATGCATTTTACTGCTTTCAGTTGTCAATTTGCGCAGATCTGCTGAGCAATCAAGTGTTGTTTTTTTATTGCACTGAAATACAATCCCATTGCAGCTATTCAGAAGTCTATTTAAAGTTCTCTCTTTTCAGTTTCTGGTCTGGACATGTGGTTTTCTTGTCTTTGCTGAAACAAAAGGCTTTGTTGCTTATTGCGGCTTTGATGCAATCAAATGCTTGTGGACATTTTTTTTTTTTTTAGTCGTCAGGTCTCTGGCACTTACATTGCTCAATACATACTTAAAAAGATTTCTACATAAAATGTGTTTATTTCTAAAGTGAAAGTTCTTACTCAATAAACCTTGTATTTCCACTGGATGTGGATGTCTGACTTTTGATTTGGGTTTGCAACGTGTGCATGTGTTTAGACTGTGCCCAGGCTACATGTGGGCATCTCATCTGCATCCTTGTGAGACAGTTTACAGCTCATATCACTGTCCGCTTGTGGCTGCGTGAGGGCCCATGCATCCCAGATCCTTTTGATGTGCCGACGGAGACATGTCTCCCAACATGACACTGTAACGGGAGACCCTCCTGTCCCTTTAGCACCAACTCTCAGCACCTGAAACTTGAATCTGTTACCAGTGGGATCACAGGCAGAGGCGCTGCTGCCAGGGCGTGTGTGCGAGCCGAACTACCATCCAGCACGAGCGGCATTTCTGTCATTAAAGCTATGCCCTCCACGCCAGGGGTGCTCACCTTTCAGCATGCACTGGGACGAGGTCGCCAACAGGGGGCAGCACTTCTGCAGCAGCGCTGGAAATGATGATTCTGAATTTTTCATTCCCTCCGCTCACTAACGATATAAAAATTGTAAGTGCCGTCAAGGCTACACACCCCTGACATAGACACTAGCGGGAAAACTGTAACGTCAAACCCAGACTTTGACCAGAGGAGCTCAGCTGTTGTGTCCTCACATCTGCAGTGACTGCAGTCGTTAATTGTTAGGAAAACTGTCGCTGAGAGCAACTCTGCTTACAAGCTTCAGGTGTTTGCAATTAACACCCACTAGCTCTCACACACACACACACACACACACACACACACACACACACACACCCGCCTCATATAGTTTGCCTTTTATACAGACATTCGTGCACGCAGACATGCATTGAACACCTCTGTGCAGTAATCAGAGTCATATGCAGCCCGTTCGTATCCTCTGTAGGGGTGTATATCCTCATCTCTCCAACTTGCATTTGAAGGCTTTTTAACAGCTCTGATACCAGATAGGCGGTGCAAAGTCTGCTCACCATTATCTGCCAGTTACAGCTTCCCCATTGTGACGATTTGGTGCTTCTTGTGTGTGTGTGTGTGTGTGTGTGTGTGTGTGTGTGTGTGTGTGTGTGTGTGTGTGTGTGTGTGTGTGTGTGTGTGTGATTGAAAACCTTAGATCTTGGAGTTTGAACAGCTGGTCAGAGAAAACGATAAACAATCAGCTACAAGATATTGGCTTTTGTAAATTCTTTCATGTTCTCAAATTAAAGAATCAATTTCTTGATTAAACTTTTTTTTTTTTTTTTAATGTTTTTTGTTTAGTGATGATCAATTACAGGATATCAGCTGTAGTGTGTTAGTCTGTTACAAGCCCACAAATGGACCTTTTTATAATCAGGCCTGATCTCTTCTAGTCTGAAAAGCGTATCAAACTGCCTGGTCTGTATGAGGCCAAGAGTTCAGGCTTCTTGCTGTGCAGTCAGATCAATTTCCATCAGATAAGGGCTCATTTGCACATTAAACACAGGCTCTGCATCCCCTGCCCTCCCCCATATTTGTGTGCTTGTGTTTATGTGTTTAACGCAAAGAGCATGCTAAAAACAGGGTCCCATTTAACATGTACACACACCAAAAGGAAACGTGTAAAGTACGGCCTTTTGTGCTTTCTAGTGTCTCTGATGTCCTGTATATGTGCCGATACTCGTTAAACGTCCATGCAGTCTGCAGCAGCATCTTGTTTTTTTGTAAAAACCCGTCAGCATGTGCTGGTGGTAACCCACCCATCTGGGGCTCAACCTCTCCCCTCTGAGGCAGAGGGGAGGCCGGACGCTCCCCCTAACCAGCGTCCTGGTGTCCCACCTGGAAGAGGGGATCCAGAGAGCCGGCTTTTGGGAGGCAGAGCCTCACACTGGGGTCAGCATCCCCCTGGGGCAGAGTTCTGTTTTTAAAGCCATTATAAATCAGTCAGGAAGCTTACAGCCACCTAAAGTCCTGCAACCTATCGCCACAGGAAGAATACATACCGAGCGGCATATAAGATCCATTAATGACCATTTTGAAACAATAACTGCAGGAAATTTGTTTCCATAAGTGGCCTTTTAGATTTGTTTCAAGAACATTAAAAGCCGGACCAAAGGAAATGCCGAGCTCTGCGTGTGTGTTTGTTTTGACGTCTGCGGAAACATGTTTTTGTGTGTGTCTCGTAGAGACCAACCATATTGCTTTAAATTCACCGTGTATGAAGTCATTTATGAAGGAGGTATCCTGTGACAAAATAATCCAGGAGGCTTGTTGCTTTATGCTGCGGGTGAAAGGGGATTTCGACGATGCAGAATATTCTTCCCCGCTGCTGCTGCGCAAAGTCAGGTGTGTTTTCATGCTCGTGCACGACCCCATATGCAGATCAGAGTTGGTCTCCGCGACGTTTTTTTTTTTTTTTTTTTTTTTCAGAATCCTGCATCCACTTCATCCAAAGTCATCTGTTTCTGTATTTTAAAAGGGAAACCATTAATAATGCTGCCTTGACTGTGTCGGCGAGTAACTCATCTGTGTCGAGTTGATGGACATTATCTGGAAGGAAGTTACCTGTGGCTTTCTTCCATCTCTCCTGCTTTGCATTTAGCGTTATATCACATCCTAAAGACACCGCTGTCAAACATCCAGCAGCTCCAACGTACAGCTGTGTCCGCCGCGCCGCGTCTCCTCATGTTACGTCTCCCTCTGTCAGCTGATGCGTCTGCAGTTCTCTTCTGGTGACTGTGAGAGGGCAATAAAAACCGAGTGCCTCCTCTTGATATCTTGTTCTTATTTGGAAGGTTTTAGAAGGCTTAAGGGTGCTCAGTTTATTTGTAGGAGGAACTGAGGATGCTGCTTCTTGGATAACTGGAGATATTTAGTTTGGAGACGGTTGTGTCTTTATTGCCGAAGCTCCTGTCTGGGCTGTAGTTGTGGGTTCAAGAGACATCTCTGGATAAATCATTCCACCCTATGACCGAATTGCACCGGCTACGAGTAAATCCACTGCTACGAAAGCGTCCAACATGCTGTTGGAAGCTGAATACAATCTAAATAAAAACAGAACGCAATAACTCACGAGTCTCATACCCCATATTTTATTCACAACAGAACACAGACAACATACAAAATGTTTAAGCTGTGGAAATGTATCATTGCGAGAGAAACATTAAATAAATTTGAATTTGAAGGCAACGTGCCTCAAATACTCTTCTTTTAAAAACAGCCTGTAAACATGTGGGAACTGAGGAGAGCAGTTGCTGGAGTTTTGGGAGAGGAATGCTGTTCCATCTCTGTCAGATTTCTGTCAAGACTGGAGCTGCTCAACAGTCCTGGGTCTTCTTTATCATATTTAGTGTTTCATCACGTGCCAAATGCTTGGAGTCGACGAAAGGTCTGGACAGTAGGCAGGCGCGGTGCAATACACACAGAGATTTCAGATTCAAAAGATATGCAGAATCTTTACAAGTTTATGGAGCCTATTACTCCAATTTTAGCATCACTTCATTGGCTCCCGGTTCGTTTCCGCATTGATTTTAAAACTCTTTGTCTTTAAACGTCTCCACGGTGTCGCTCCAAAGTGTCCGTCTGACCTGCTTCTGCTTCTCTTAAAAAAAATATACTTTTTCACTTTGGCTTTTAAATCAGTTTGAGATCTTAGTTGTAGTGTTTTGTCTTATTGTTTAATTTTTTGTTTTATGCTTTTATGTTTTTAATTTTTATTTTAAATGTTTTTCTCTGAAGCCATGTTTGAAATATAGTTTTGTAGTTGTAGTTGTATGATTTCTGAACCTCTGTCATCTGTACTTCAAAGAGACTCTTCCTCTCTGACTCGTCTCCTGGATTCGATCATGCCGTTGACTTGTTGCCAATTAACCTGCAAGATGTTCCTCTAGGCGTTTCTTTGTTTTATTTTTTTAAATTGTTTTAGTACAACCGACTTTTCTTTTTGTTGCTCATGTCTCAACTCTTCGTGAATCAGATGTGCAGATCACTGCATTGTGTCTATTTTTTTTAATGATGGGGTGTATGGCAGCTGCAAAAACTGCTCTCTGTACTTTTTTTTTTTTTTTTTTTTTTAATGCCCATCATGCAGAGATTGTCTGTAAGGTGTCACAAATAAGGAGCGAGAGTCGGGTCTGTACCATCCTTTGACACCAAATTTGCTTTCAGAACCAGCAAATCTGCTGCACAAGTCAAAAATTGCCGGTTGACTGTCAGCGCTGACAGTCGCACCTTTTACAGGACCACATCAGGTCGTCATGGTGACTTCTCGTGGTTGTTTTTTTTGTTGTTCTCCTGATCTGGTGTAGGCAGACTGATATGACCTCTGTCACTTGTTGCACGGAGGTTGTTACGTAAGAGAGGAGTGTGGCGGTCTGCTGTGGTAAAGAGTTTATCTGCAATAAAACACTGTTTAACATTTCTGAATTTGAACCTAAAGTGCAGCTGTTGTAACATGTTCCAGGTGTGCACAGCTGTATACGTCTGTGTAGCCCCTCATGACCACTGGGCTGCCCACCCTGTGCACACTAACCACCCCTCCTCTCTGTCTCTCATCAGTACTCTTATTAAAGTTAACTCTGTGAACCGCAGTGTTTAACAGCAGGGTCGACATTCTTCCGTTTGATAAATAAACAGCTGGACACGAGCCGGCCAGTCGGCAGCCCACGTAGGCCCACGAGGACCTCAGGAACGCTGAGAGGAGGCCACCGAGGCCCAGGATGGGCCATACAGCAGACAAACTCATCCTGTTTTGGGTGTTCTGACTCACAGTAGGAATCGCTGGATGCAATTATGCACTGACACAATATCTTAATAGCTGTCAGAACTGATTACAGTCATTACGGGCAGGAAATTCGGCGGCGCTGGTGAAGGAGTGAACAGATTATGACTATTCTACGGAAGAAATGATTTTACATCCACGTGTTTGTGTTTAATGATTAAACTGTTGGTCATCACCTCTTGGGCGGGAGGGGAAATGATACTTTTCGAAGCAGAGCCAACGACTGCGCAATAGTTCTGAGAGGGCATGTTTATATTTATAACACTGCGTTTTTTCCGTTAAAGTCGGAGAACTCAGGACAACAGAGGCTACGTTTGACTTTTGCTTATCTGCAGACTGTGTGAACCCGATATATTTTATGTTCTTTATCATCAGCTACATCACATTTCAGGCCTGCAACTCGTTCCACAAAAAGTTGAGACGGTGAAGCTTTAATAGCTTTGTGATGTTCTGATGTCACATCATAACGCTGGAATGTTGCAAAAAACTGTAGACACCGAGTGATGGAGCGGTTCAGTTGTTTTCAATTTTGCAGTGGAATTCCTAAAAAAAAATGTGTGTGTGTGTATATATATATATACACACACATATATATAGATAGATAGATAGATAGATAGATAGATAGATAGATAGATAGATAGATAGAAAGGACAGTCTGAGTTAAATTGTTGCTGTGAGAGTGCTTAATGGTTTGCAGCTGAATAAATATTTGCAATTATTTAAAGAGAGGTGTCAGTCTTGTGAAACGCAAAAGCGCAAAGACTAAAGCAGATCTAGGAGAGGATTTGATTTGCTGCTTTTCAAACAGTAATGCTTTGTGCCGCGATGCGCATGATTTCCAAGCACCGATTGTTTTCACTCGGCCACAGTAAAGCATCAAGAGCATGAAATGCTGTGTTAAACCACAAGGACGTAATTCATTTCTTCAGTCTTGGGGTGATTTAAGAGCGTCACCACAGAATTATCCATGCTGTTTCTGGAGCTGTTAACTCAGCAGATGCTTGTTCAAACGTTATATAAATTCAAGGCACTGTTGTGTTTTTCGTAAGCACGCGTTTGCCTCTGTACATCCGTGTTACATATCTATTTAACGCTTGTGTGGACATAATGCTTCAATTTTAAGAAATAAGTGAGATTATTCCCAACCTTTTAACAGCTTGGCACAATAGTGAGGCTGTTTGATTCATTGAAGAGCTCATTCCTGTTATTTCTTAAACAAAAAAAAAAAAAAAGGTTTGATATGAACTACAAAAGCTCTTGAAAATAGCACACGATCGAGTGTCATGAGGCGTGGTGGCTCTTATTTGAGCTCACGAGCAGCAAATGTGGAACTGATTAGGATGTTTTCTTTAATTATCACAAGTGGCAGGTGACAAGGTGAGTAGCTTTTAATGAGGGAGCAGGAAAACTCTTTAACACCACCAGGTGGCTGACAGCGCCACGAGGTCAAGCAGGTTCTTTCCTGCTGCAGTCAACCTGTTCAATCATTTATCCCATCCTGCTCCCTTTCAGAGGAGGATGATGATGCCGCGCGTCCAATAATCCGTTAAACCACGTCAGCTGTCAAGATACCCACACTAGATAAAGACCCTAAAATAAATTGCGTTCCCTGTTGATATTGATGGCGTTCCCAGCCTGGTTGTTTTATCAGGAATGTAGCGCGTCTGAACGCAGCTGCGCGAATAGGCTCACGTGAACGCACCTGGATTTATCATGCAGACCGCATCCCTGAGTGGACCCACACAAACACGGAGGTCCACAAACGCGGAGGCTGTTAATCTTCCCATCCCTTCTGGCAATGAGGTGAAATCAGCAATAAAGACATCTCTCGTTAGGAGATGTGGAGGGTAGATGGTCTGTGAAACAGTACATGGATGATCCAGATGGTTTCGCTGTGCAGAATGTGGTCCTGGTTTGCGTAAAAGCTCCTGGATGGACTCATCATTCACTCAGCACCTTTTTAATGATAGCTGGTGTCGTAAAACTGGGATCAAAAAACAAGCCTTCAGCGTCACTTTTTCATGTTTTTCCTGCCATAGCAAAGCCGCAAGGGCATAGTGGCGTGGAGTGTGAGATGGCGCTCGACCACTTCACACCATCACTTTGGTGAACTCCCATGTGTCAGGCCTGTTTTTTTCTCTCTGCTTGAACTTTTCGTATATGTCTATCTTTTTTTTGACCCATATTTTCTTTTTCTCTTGATGTCTCGGCTCTGTTTCCTGGGCTGCAGCTCTGTCTTTCCTCCTCGTGCTCGGCTGTATTTAGGATTTCAGCGGAGTCCGTGTTGCGTAGGACCCGGGACCGGGTCAACCTGAGGCTGCTGTACATCCAGAGCGGGTCATGCTGGTCGCTGGTTGTATACATTAAGCCAGAGTTCAGCCAGGAGTGAGGTGGGGGAGGTTGGAGATGGTTATCTCTCTCTCTCACACACACACACACACACACACACACACACACACACACACACACACACACACACACACACACACACACACACACACACACACACACACACACACACAGTAAACAGACAGTGGAAGGATGCAGGGAGATTTTCACAGGTTTAGTTAGTAGTCCGTCAGGTGTTTTCCTACACCGAAGCGATTTTATGTCCACCAGAGATGGGAGCGGCTCTAGTGAGATGGAAAACACACAGATGGATGACAGGCATCATGAATTACAACTCTGGGATAGAATAAGACATATTACAGACTAATTAGACATCGGATGCTTGTGCTTTTAGTTCAAATAAAGTGAAGGAGCCGCAAGCGTCTCAAAGAGCAAAACCTCAGATGTCAGACTATAACGCGGCGTCGCTGTGCTCCCATGTCTGCAGCCATATAAAACACATCTACAGCTTTACACTAAACCGCAAAAGCTGCTGTTAAACTATCAAGATTAGTGTGTGTGAAATGACTTTACAAGTGCAAGTGTCCCTTTAGAGGGAATGCAGCAGGTTTGCAGGCCTTTGCTGCCATACCAGTGTGAAAAGTTGTGTTATTAAGCTCCAATGAGCGCGCGGTGCAGGACACACACCTTGACTTGCCACCGTGAACCTGAAGCACTTAGTTTCTGTCAAAAAAGCCTGTTGCTGCAGCCGCTGCTCGCTGCGTAACCACACGGGCCAGATGGAGGCACAGATGGGGGAGGCGAGGCAGAAGGAGCTTTTTCTGCAAAATGGAACGCTGCACATGTTGAAACTCTTTATCAGCGTTCCATCTGTTTTATGCATACTGAGCAAACATTTGTCTGCGTCTGCGTTTTCGTGGCGACGTGCGTATGAGCGGGCCTCCGCGTTGGCTCGCCCCGCTCGTGTGTTGTAATTCTCACGTGTGTGTTCCTCCTCGGACCATCCAGGAGTCCATCTCCTCCGCAGGGACTTCTTATCTGCATATTTGCTGTTCCACCCAAGTGAAATGAGTCCGCGGTGTGTTTTGGGAGCTGGGAGAGTGTATCACAGATGTCCAGTCAGCTCACGTTACACATGGATGAGCTTGGTTGAACATGTGTGCAATCTATCAAGCATCTTTTTCCTCTCGTTCGCTCTCCGCCTTGCATCCACATTTTGCTCTCCCTACTCTCCTCTCCTGCTTTTCAGAACACATCTGGTCCTTAAGGGCGGCAAACACACCCACAGCTGGATTTGGACTGAAAACCAAAGGTGATGAAGCATCGAATGTGTGCAAATTTGATCTAATGATTGTGCACACTTAACCCGAGCGTATATTTGTGTGTTTCTGTCTCTGCCCGGCGCAGCATCACATTTCACCAGTTGCAGCTGTGACACACGTCAGGAAAACGAGTGCTGTCGCTCATTCAAGCACTCGTGTGCATTTTTATAGCGCTGTCACTCCTTCCTTTGCTGCTAATACTTCTTAATTCACTCCTGGAGCTGAGCGGAGCCCTTTTTTTTTGCTCTGTTTATTTACGTTGAGGGTGTTTTTTTTTTGTTTTTTTTCATCTTCATGTGGTTCTGATTGTGTGATTTGGAACAAAGACAACGACTGGGATGAGTTGAGAGGGTTGAGAGCTGCGGGAGGGAGCGTCAGAGGCACACAAGTGTCTCTTATGAATGGAATTCCAAATATACAGAATGTGAGGTGTACAGGAGGAATCAAATATCCAACTACGGTTCATTTTAAGCAAAAACCTTATTACTTGAATGCTGTTGTGGCACACAGGTCTTCCCGCGTGACCTCAAGCTTGATTCGTTTCATATTCGAAACAAAGAGTTTGGCCATTCAAACCACTAAGTATGTAAACACAGCTATAACTGCAGGGAAAACACAGAGGGGCCAATAAGGAGAACTAAATTAAGCCGCTCGTCGTAAAACATGTTGTCGAGAGTTGCAGACAAACCACCGGGGCAAAGTTCATCTCTAACGTGGTTTTAATTTGAGAATTGGCTCGAGGTGTAATGTCATCATTCAAGAACGGGAGAAGAAGGGAAAAAAAAGCCGGCACAGGCGGGAGAAAACCGAAGCTGAACAAATGACAATTAAGATTTTGAATTGCGTGAGGCAAGAAAATGGGCGGCGGATTTATTTGTTTTAAAGTGTTCTCCACGAGAGCTGATTTATATGAGAATTTAAATTAGCAACGCCAGCCTAACACCTGCAGACTGATCGAATGCAGGGATGCTTGCTGAACCCCACAGTGATAAATCCTTCCGTGCTTTCACTGTCTACATCTCATTTGGTGTGTGCCGCTGCTTTGATGTAGTTGTGAGCTCTGATTTGTCACAGGTGAGTGATGACTGTGCGCCTGTGAACCTATGCTCATCCATTTTGCTCTGCTCATTTTTAGCTATGAACTTAGAGGGAAATGCTTCATTGTTTTCTCCTCCTTTCCTTTCCACGCCTTGCTTTCTCTTAATGTCACACAAGAGAAGCTAAAAAGAAAACTTGGGCTCTCAGCCTTGAGCATTTTGGGTTTTATCTGATGTATTTGACATGCACATGGATTTTTATGACCCCTTTTTATCGCTGCCAGTCTCTCTGAGCCAACATCCTCCCCTTTAAGGGCCCAGCTACTGTAATTCCCAGAAAATGGTCTGTAATATCTTTTATTTTATAGTTTTTGTGAGGTAGATATCTAGGCTTTTCTGGACTCCATTTTGCCTGCAACATTTAGGAAACGGGGATCCTGCAAAGCCTTTTTTAACAAGCAGATGTCTTGGAGATACATTTGTAAGCAAAATAATGTTGTAGTGATTTATTTGAGGCAGCTGTTTGCTCAAATCAGGCAGATGTGACAATTTGCTTTTGAGGGACGTCAATTAATTTGACAGCACGTGATCGTGCCGTTTTGAACTCAGCCTCTGTATTCATCCCTGTTTCTTCATCTACATACAGACAGCGGCAGTGAATTGAGCATGGTTTCCAAGATACTCGTCTTTCCGTGATCTCTACTTCCTGCATATCTGAATAACTAAATCTGTCTTTGTTTTTGCACATTCCTGTGCGCGCTTGCGTTTGTGGACAGGGGAGGTGAGGAGAAAATGCCTGTTGTGGCTTTTTTTTAAGAGAGCAGAGGGATCGACTGCAGGACGTTGGTGGGGTAGGAAGGTGTGGAACTTCTGTGTGTATTTAAAGCAAAAACGACCAGATAAGATCTGAGAGGAGTGCAGCTGGAAACCTTTGTGGAGTGACCCCTCCTCTGCCTCTCTCGCATTCCTTCGAACTCCTTGCTGCCCTGTTTCTGCCCCGTTCTCTCCGCATCTCCCCTATCTTACACCCCAGCATCTCTTCCCTGCATTTTGTCACTCCCCAACTCCCCCCCCCCCCAGCATCTCAGCCTATTACTCCATCCATTATCTTTATTTTTCAAACAACATCCTCTTGTTTGGAGTTTCCTCGGATCATTTTTCTCCCCCTGTGTGGTGTCACCCCTCTTGTTCTTCCCTTTACTGCCTCTTCTGCATCTTCTCTGTCCTCCTCCCCCTCTCCTAGCGGGATCTGGGTAAAGTGGGGTCAGCATTTCAACGAGAAACGCTGTGTCTTTCCTTTCCTTCTCCCTGGGCTACGCTTATGAATACTGGCCTCTCTAAACTAGCCGATCACCTTTCATGTTTTCCCTCGGGTCGTGTCCTAGACATGACAGTAGACCCATCATTTCAAAGGAAGGCGTGTAAGATTTTCTTATTCAATTTACATGTGTGTGTCGGCTTGTTTAACAGGGTTAAGATAAAGCAGAGCTGCTGCGCTCGTCGTCCTACCTAATTCGATGTCAACCAGTGAAGAAATTAGGAATCACACCATTTGTTAGGATGGAGACATAATCAGATTTCTTCTTTCTGGTGCAAAAAAGTATTTTATTCCCCATTTTAAATGAAAACGTGCAAGGACGATGAGGGGGGTGGGATTTTACGAAACGGGAGGAGAAATATGAAACCTTGTCAGTCTGTGTTTACTTGGAATGATTGTCATATATATTTAGGCCAGTTTGGATGGTGACACAAAGACAGCTGTTGTTGCCAGCTCGCTTCTATTTATGTCATGTGACGTTCTCGACTGTCATTTTAACCAGACGCATTTCTGTAAATAGTCTGTGCTGCTGACAGGCAGTTGGGGTGGTTCTTCTGTGATTCATGCAACCTACACTTCAGGGATCAAATAACCCAAACTAACTGAACTAACTCTCATGCTCAGTTTAAGAGGTTTGCTGCTGACCAGCAAACAGCATCATTAGTGTCCAGCTATTATGTATAACCTCAAAACCTGTTGACCCTTCAGTATTGGCCGGGCCCTTCCTCCCTCTTTTGGTAGACTTCAAACCCGAAACAAATTATTTGTGCTCAGCAGGATGCACAACCTCCCCTACAGCCCAGCCACACGCGTTCTGGAGATCAGACTCTCATCACCACCACAGATGC
Organism: Xenentodon cancila; assembly: GCA_014839995.1. NCBI lineage: Eukaryota > Metazoa > Chordata > Actinopteri > Beloniformes > Belonidae > Xenentodon > Xenentodon cancila. Next base: position 17,771,148 of record CM026205.1, read on the forward strand.
TGTAATAATAATGAAAATACATGAAATGTAAACATTTTAACCTTTTGACTAAAAAACACGGGGCAAATGCATCCACAAAGGTAAAATCGTGTTTTCTTCTTGTCTGCACCGGTCTATGCAGAGACCGCTGCGAACAAAGACCTAAACTTTGTGACTGAATGAACTTAGGACTGCAAGTGGCTATCCACGAGTGTAGATTTTCAGTGTTAATCTAAGAGGTTTCACAAAAGTGGAATTACAGCCACTTTAAGTGAAGTATCTCTTTTTCAGGGAATTAAAACTACTTGGGCATTTGACTGAACAGAAGTTAATCAATAAAAGTTAATCGTTAATCATCTTGCATAAATCAATGGTTTGGTTCATCCTCAACGAGGCAGAAAGCCCTGGTGAGGTCCGCAACATCGAAAGGTCTGGAAGACCACAGAGGGACAATTGAAGTGGATCATCGCAGAATCATTTCAGTGGTGAAGAAAAACCCATCCTAAATATGAACAGAGGTCAAGAATACTCTGGAGAAAGAAGAAGTTTGATGTTCAAAACATACAGTCTAGAGACACCTCCATGAAGAGGGGGGTCTACGGCACGGCTCAAACCACTGGTAACGTTCAAGAACAAGAAAGTCAGATGAGACTTTCAAACATGGTGGGGGTAGTGTCATGGTATGGGCATGAATGGCAAGGCAGGGAGGAATCTCAGAACTTGGATAAAAATCTTTTAATTTATCATTAAAGTTTTATATTTATAATTGTGTCACTTTGTCCAAATATTTTTCAAGCCCCTGAAAATTGAGGTACTTTTTTTTTGTTTAAAACCTTTTTCATTAAAACTTACACATTGATCATATCTTCATTGTTTCATTTCATATCCATATCATGTATTAAGGCAAAATCATAAAATGAAGCAGACAAAAACTTCTTATTGTCTAAATACGTCTACACCTAACTGTGTGATGCTTTAAAAGAAACTGTGAACAGACATTTGTCTTTCTGGATCTTAACTATTTATCCTTAAAAGAGTAGAGCACAGCCATTTGTTGTCAAGGAAACAAACTGATCTCACAGTATGACTGTTGTAATGTAGTCTGTGTAAATTAATTCATCACTAGTGGGTGTCCATTTGGGCTGTTTTTGACTGCTTAATCTCCAGTAGGCGGTGACCACGTAGACTTGATTCTGATGTGATCCATAGCTCCTGTAAGGATTGTATCTTTAAGGTGGATTTGGAGGGGATGCTACACATTTGCTGAATAGACTTTGCACACAGGCATCTGAATCGGTGTGAAAAATGTATCTTTTGCATTTTCCAACCAGAGCCATTTGTCATTTAGTCTCTTTGCTTTGTTTCATAGCAGGAGACCAGTGGTGGGACTTGTTAGACCACATCTTTATAAAGCAAATAAAACATTTTTTTTTTTTCGCACATCACATAAACACGTATGTTCTCAGTCCTCAGAGAACAATTGTGCATCAGCTTGTGGCCTGGTTTGTAACACGTTGGATGAGGACACACAAATTTGTCATGAAAACAAATGTGCAGTCATACTGGATGTGAGTCATTTTAACATCGCTGACGAGTACTGATGAAGAAGGGGGAGCAGTGGAAGAATCAGAGGGGGCTTGGGGGGGTCAGTTGTGAGCTCCATAACAGGTCGAGGCTGCTTGTTTAAGGGGGTCAGCAGATCAAATGACATGACTGACATTGTCCGTTCACCTGTCTGTCTGTCTGTCTTTCAGTTTGTTGGAATGTTCACAGGCCTGCCAACTGTCAGTCATCATTCCCTTAGTCTCCCGCACACGCACACACACTGCTCAGCCCCCTCAAACATCTTGCTGCAGGCTCTGATGCTGCTCTTAGCTGAAGCTCGTGATGAGGTGGGAGACGTTGCAGATGAGCTGAGTTAGATGAGCTGTTTTTGGACTAATGTAACACAAAACAAACAAATGTAACCTGGTTATAGAGCGCAGTCATCATGTTTCAACGCGGGGGCCAGCGCGAGTGGGTATATGGCTGCAACATAAACAACTACTCTTACAAACAGATGCATATTTGTGTAGCTTGCCAAATGTGCATGTGATAGATATGCATCATCAAGAGATGAAGGTCTGTTCTCTCCTCTTTGCAGTCGTCCTCTATCCCTCGTTCCCCACTCTACACAACTGTGTTCTCGGATAGTTTGTGTGTGATTGACGTGTGGAAAACAGTCTGCTTCATGAGTAACAGGCCCACTCTGAGCACCAGTCTCCGGCTGGTTTTGATTGCATGCGGTATTTGGCTCTTCAGACTAGTATACTGTAAGTTACATTTGTGCTATGTGAAGTGGTATTGTGGCGAAACTGTATAGATTTAGGACAGACAGGCTAAACTGATATCTTATTCAAATGGCGGGGGGGGTGTGGGGCAGTGTGAATGAAATCATGTTTTTCATTTACATTTCTTTCACACACTCACAAATACGTGAGCATATTTAAGGTGCTCTAATGCACCGTCTCCAATTAAATATATTTTGCACATGCAGCCCATGTGTGCATGGTATGACGCTGCTTTCGTCTATTGAAGCACTCTCGCTTGCACACGGCAGACAGCCACGGGAAAGCATCAATAACATCTGCTTTCAACAAAAGAACCTGCATCTGGCTGTCATAATGAACAACAGGGCCTTCTCCAGTAAGATTAAAAGACATTTACAATATCCTTTTGAATGTCTGAAGGACAGAGGTGCATTATTTTTTTTTTTTTTTTATGAAGTGAGAATTATAGTTGAAGATGTAAAAAAACATGAAATATCCATATATTTTTATTTTTTTTGAATGGCAGGGGGCCAGTAGGTCTTAGCTATGTTGGTTTTGTAGACCAAGTTGAAATTTCTTTTTGAAATTATCGGATACATTATTGTGCTGTCTTGCACAACCACTCATGAACCCTACATCCTTTCAGACCAGCAGAATGATTTGTAGACGATGTCTTAATCCTAAGATTTATTAAGATTCGGATATAAACGGTTCTGCATTGATGCAGCAATTCAGTAACATAAAACTGTAACTAGAAGTTTCCATACAGTTTTGAAAAAGGTCGATCAATTTAAAAAAAAAAAAAATTATTTTCATCTCAGCATCATTTGAGTCAACTGGAGTCACACCTGTAGGTGTATTTTCAGGCACACCTTCAGCACAAGGGCCTTGTTGCACGACATTGTGGGAAAATCAAAAGAGGTCACCCGAGACATCAGGAAAATAATCATGGAGCTTCAATTTCCAGATGTTAAGGGCCTTTGTTCATCTGTTGGACCGTGGAGCAAACATATATAATGCTGCTCAAGAAGGTGACAGCTCCTGTTTCCCAGAGATGGACTTGATTTAGAACATAATGTACGAACACCAGACGGACAATAGCAGAGCTTGTAAAGATGCTGGCTGAAACTGATGATAGTATCATTGTCCAAAGTAAAACATATTTTATAACAACATGACCAAAGAAGCCACAGAGCAAGAGAATGCTGCTGCTCTAAAACCATTATAAACGAGCCAGATTACAGTTTGCAGCTGCACATGGGGACAAAAGTAGAATTTTGGAGGTCAGTTGAAACTAAAACTAAAACATAAATATCATTGTTACATTTGGAGGACAAAGGGGAAGCTTCCAGGCCTCAGAACACCATCCCATTTGTGAAGTATGGCAGTGGTGGGATCTGGAAAACTTCACAAATGGCATCACGAGGAAAATACATTATGTGGATATTAAAACGGACTCCAGTCCTCAAAGGCTGCTGTCATGCATGTTGGACATGTCTCCCTGCTTCAACACACCCTAATACAAATGACTGTGTCACTAACTTGTAAAGACTTTGACGACAAGCTGATGATGGCCATTAACTTGAAACAGGCATGTTGACGCATATAAGACATCAGCCAAAAAAGTTCAGTCTTTGACATCAAGTGGTAAAAAAAAAAAAAAGAATCTTAAAAAGAAATCTCTCCAGGTCAGTACTCTGACATTTTATAAATAAGGTTAAAAACGTCCTAACTGACCTACAACAGGACATGTTTTGTCAACTTTGCTGTGGTGCGTGTTCCTGATGAATTGGCCGGTGAGTTTATATTAAAGTTTAAATGTGTCTTAAAGTAAATCCCACTTAAAATGTCTTACTTCAACCCCACTTCTTGTTGGTTTCTCTGACCTCCTGTGTGGCTCAGTTAGACAGACAGCGATTCAGCTACAACGGCTTTTTTTTGGGGCGGGGGGGTTATGATTCAGTCAAGATGTTCAGCAGCACAGGTCTGTGCGAGTGTAACCCTGTGATCTGGTAGCCAGCACTTTGCTTGATGTCCACACACCTGTGAATCCAGAAGGTTGGCATCCTCCTCACATTAATTGGGGGTCTTTACTTTTCTTTGCTCTGCCTGGTCCTCTCAAAGCAGCAATGCAGATGTTAAGACCATTTGCCTCCTCCCCTGTGCATGAAACAGAAAAAGGGGACAGTAAAAGTTTCTGAGCACTGCAGAACATGATCCTCAATGAGCTGTTAACCATCAGCTGACCCGAGTTGATCTTCCCCTCCACTTCCCTTTCCACTTTTCCTCTCTTCGCTTCCTTTTCTCTTGCTCTCAGCCCCACGTTTTGCTCATCATTCACATCCTCAGGCCATCATTGCTTTTAAATGAATATTTGATGTCCTTTCTATCCTTTTTTTGTCTCTTACCAAGTGAGCATGTTTCAGTTTAGACATTTCAAAAGCACTTATGATGAAAAGACGCGCAGAATATTTGAAGATGGTCATTGCAAGTTCACATGGAGCTCATATTTCACTAGGCAAAATAACAATGTGGGCAGAGTTCCTCACATCAACTCTGACATCTGAAGCGAGTGGCTTCAACATCTAGTATCACACACAGCTTTCTTGTTTGTGTCCTGTCTCTACTAATCTACATTTATGACATTTTATGTGAAATATTAAATGGTTTTCACATTTTTGCGGAGAGCCCATTTAATCTGTCAGTACGATATGATACTTATTCACTGGCCACTTTGTGAAGTACACCTGGTAAAGTGCTTTAATTGAAGAGGTTTCACATAAATATGGCATTTAACATTAAGGAATTGCAGTAATTTAAGAAAATTACCTCCTTTTTCAAGGTCTCCAAAGTATTTGGAAAATTGCTGACATTTGACATGTTATATGGACATTAACTCAATATCAGTTAATGTCATATTGAGTTCGTATTTGGCAGCTGTTTAACTGGAGCTCCTAATGTGGAGGTCCGGGGAAAACGCAATGCAAGTGAGGAAGGCCGTGATTGCAAAGAAAACAAAACGAAAACAAAAGCAAAACCCTTGGGTGTGACCAAATCAGCAGTTTGGCACATTCTCAAAATGCTCAACAACATCAAAAGGTCTGGAGGACCTCAGAAGACCTCTGAAGTGATTGTATAATTCCTTTTTTGGTGAAGAAAAACTCCTTCGCAACATTATAGGAAATTAAAATTATAGGAGATGGCAGGCATATCACTGTCAAAATCTACGATAAAGTGATGACTTCATGATTGTTTAGATCAAGGTGCAAACCGCTGGTAATGGCAGATAACACTCAGCCAGAACATATCTTCTGGAACCAGATTCTTTGGACAGATGAAGTAAAGATACACGTATACTAGAATGACTGGATGAGAAAAATATGCAGAAGGACAAGAACAGCTCGTGACCCACAACGCATCACGTGTCAGACATGGCAGAGGCTGCAGATGGCTGCGAATAAAACAAGTTCATTGGTAATTACTGATGACGTGACTGAAGCTGACCGAAGTCGCAGGATGAATTGTGAGGCGTAGACGCGTTACAGAACTGACGTGACGGTGCCTCACTGTGCAGATGGATAATGACCCTAAACGCAGATCAGGAATTTCAGTTACTGAGGAAAATTTGAAGGGAAGAAACGCAGAATTTGAACTGTACACTTGACTTTAACGGATTCTCATTCAAATGTCAGAAATGGAGATCTGTTATTTATTGAAGACTTGCTCTTTTTTGACCCCCCCCGACCCCCCGTCTGCTAACACAGGCGGACCGTAACGTGTTAGCGAGCGTTTTCTTTTTTTTTCCCAACTCGTTTCCTCTGCGGCCTTCTTGGTGTTTCTCCCCAGAGTATTTAGTGTCCACAAATCTGCAGAACATCAGCTCTCTTTTTTTTTTTTATAGCCCACATGTGTCGCCAGAAACACGCATGTTAGCCTGCAAGCATGCTAAGTAGACCCTCTCCAAATTCCTCTGATAGTTTTTAATGAAGCCCCTCGTTTTATAGGGATCAGGGCAGCAGCGTTAAATTTAGGCTTCGAAAAACCTCGCCATGTGTTCTGCCGTTGTCGCACATTGGGCACAAATCCCATGTGCACACGTTGCAAAGTCCCTGTGCCCCGCTGATCGCGTCCGTGGACCGAAGATGAGCAGATGGATCATCACCTCCGCTGACAGACGGCTCGCTGCTTATACACGCACCAATGTTGGGAGCGCTGGGATGTATAGATAGATGTGGCGATAGATGGTGGCAGGTGTGAAATGAAAGCACCTGGTCCAGGGAATTGTGAGGTTGTAATCCCTGACAGGTGTGGAGGATGGATGGCATGGGTGGAGTATTCATAAAGCACAGATAAAGACAGAAGGCAGGATGGAGTTGAAAGGGTAAATCACACATCGACACTTAACCGCTCCCGCTTCCTGTTGTGCGTTTGTGTTACGAAGAGCAGAAAACATGCACATTTGTGCACAGTTGCCCTCTGAAGATCGCTTTCTGTTTGGTTTTGAAGCCATTTCTTGTTAAGACATGTTTTCTGCAGCACCGCAGCACATCGCTCAGCAAATCTAATTGATCCAAAATGTTCTCAAGCGCTTATAAATTTAAAGTCACGTGAAAATGAAATCACATACTCTTTAAGGTTCCATGTGTTAGGTCATAATAGGAAATCTTCTCGTACTTACCGGGTCTTCAAATGAAGTAAATCAAACCTCAGCTGAAATGCAACATATCGCGCTTCATCGTGAATTATTTAAAATAACTAACCCAAAATGCAGAAGCAGTGTCATATGTCGAAGCTTCACAGGATTGAGACGTGGTGAGCACTAGATGACTTTTTATGATGATTGAATACATAGAAGCTCAGAGCTCAGACAGAGTGTACTTCTATTTCCACTGGACTGCATGTGACTTTTATCAACAAGAGCTTCACCCGTCAAACCAGAAGATGATAAAATAGTCTATATTTCAGCGCTGAGCGCAGCAGAGTCACGTTCCTGACAGACTCCTGCTCCAACTGCTTTTATTAAGACCAGTGGAAGAAAATGTACAAAATACACATTTAGGTACTCATCTTATGACATTTTCAAATGAAATAAAATTAGAATATGGTTTAAAAAAAAGAAGGAAATTCCAGGGTGACCACCTGTTTTTAGCCTGTATAGTCTGAGGTACAGACATGTACGCAACCACTGGGCTGTTTTACTGCTTAATCCTGTGAAGTCTCCACAAAATAATGGACAGATCAGTTTAGTTTTTTACAATTATTTATTTATTTGAAGCATTTTTTCTGGACCTTTTAAACAATTTTTTGTATACAACATATTTTAGGAAAGTTTTTTTGAGTGGTGCAGAAACCTCGAACGTTAAAATTATGAACAAATTAATGAACAAAAACTATGAAGAAACTGTGGGAAAACCTAAGTAGACCACATGATTGAAAACCTTGCAGAAACGTCAATAACGTGGGATTAATGTTTTCTGCAAGAGCTTATCAGTCACTCAGGTTGTTTTGGAGGAATTATGTCCCACTCTTCTTTTTTATTATTAGTTTCAATTTATTGAGATTCAATTTGTTTATTCACATATCTCTTAACACTGGATTTCAGTCAGTTCAAAGGCGGGATAATCCATCTTACACCTCCAAGAACACTTTTTGTCGGAGTCAGTAACTTGCTAGATGGGCAGCTTGAAGGTGGTGAGGAGGTTCAGTTTGAACTCTGTTGTTGAACAAAACATGGTCTTCATACACAGCATTGCCTCCAAAAACTAAAAAACATGCTGTCACATGACCCAATTACAGCAAAGCTCTTGCTGCTGGACAGGTGGCCTCACATTTGACCCAGAATATTTTGGCCCACACGGGACTGCGTAGCTGACCCGACAACTGCAAGGTGCCCAGGTCCCGTGGGGATCAAACTCATCAAAATCAACACTTTTCCTCCAATGTGATTTAACTGTTTGTTTGTTTTTTTGTAATGTCTACGAGAAGAATCGAGAAGATAGGCAGCTTTCTTGAATGACTTCTAATAATCTTTGTGGAATGATGGACTGTAATTGTTGGGAAATGTTCTTATAACTCTTCCCAAACTGATGGGCAACAACAAGTGCTCCTCTAAGACCACTGCTGACGTCTTTCCTTCATGATATTATCTATCTCAAAGACCAAAATACACAAATTCGACGTCACCCAGCTTAATCGAATTTTAAAACATGTATTTCTTTATCCCCAATCATTTACTCAAATGAGCTCAAAGCTCATGAAAGATGTTAATGTGCTGATACCCAACAGTGCAAACGCATCAGATGACAGGGTGTAAAGCTTAGACTCTAGTTTAAATCATCCAGTATGTGATCACATGAACTTATTAAGATGATCTTCATATAGTCATCCACAGAACTGAGACCGCGAGGCGAGAAGTTTCCGGCTGCAAGTCAGCAGCTTCTGCTCATGACAAGTTGGTTTGACTCAAATAAACACGATGTCCAGCGTTTGATTTTTAATAGAAGTAGTTTCTTGATTGATCAATGAATCTTTTGGCCTGTAAAGTGCTTATTTAATAAAACGTATTACTACTTTTAAGTGACACACTAAGAAAAAATGAAATCAAACAAAAAGCTGATTGATAGGAATGTATGAATCATGAGTTATCTCAGGATACTTGTCTTGTTCTTTCAATGAACTGGTTGATTTTGGTTGAATTTGTTTTTTTTGCAGACTTGTTTTTTTTTTTTTTTCATGACGCTTTAATGAAATCAATCTGACACTTTACAGGGTAAAATAGATGGATTTAAAAAAATTAAATTAAATATTTGGTACTTTTGTAATATAAACACCTAAATGTGTATTTTGTACATTTTCTTCCACTGCTCTTAATAAAAGCAGTTGGAGCAGGAGTCTGTCAGGAACGTGACTCTGCTGCGCTCAGCACTAAAATATAGACTATTTTATCATCTTCTGGTTTGACGGGTGAAGCTCTTGTTGATAAAAGTCACATGCAGTCCTGTGGAAATAGAAGTACACTCTGTCTGAGCTCTGAGCTTTTATGTATTAAGTCATCATAAAAAGTCATCTAGTGCTCACCACGTCTTAAGAGCTGAAGTGGACATGAGACAAAAATTCAACCAGTTGATTGACAGAGCAAATATCTGTTAGGGATAGTTTTTAATCTGATTCATGCATTTCTAAAATTTCCAACTTTTTATTTATCTGTAACTTGCTTAGTTTTCAGCTGCTAGTTGTTTGCTTTTTTCAGCTTTTATTGATGAATCAAGAAAACACTGTAGATAAAAATCAAACACTGGACAGTGTGTTTATTCGAATCATCGGTGACGTCACTTCACAGAAGCTGCTGACATGCAGTCAGAGGGGCTGATGAAATAAATTAAAAACAGACATGAAACTAGGTGACATCTAACGTTCTGGTTGTTTATACGTGGTGTGTCTAGAGTCAGGAGCAAATGTTAGTACTCTCTCGTTTAAATCCTATGTTTGCAAGAGTAAATGCATGTGTGTGTAAACAAAAACTTACAGATTTTTTTCTACTACCCCATTATTTATTTCACAGAAATTAAAAAAAGGTGGTGGTGGGGCAACAGTGTCCCCTCACTGCCTCCACCTAATTTAGGAGGGTAAGTTGCATCCAGGAGCTGCTTTACACAAGCCCTAAACTGATCATTGGCAGGTGTGCATGCTTTCAAAAAACACCTGAGTCCTCCAGCTTGCTGATCCAAACAATCTGGATTTCAATGTTTTATAGTAAGAAACATTATTCCCAAGCATATATCATCGTCCATGGAGCGGACGTGCCAGCTAATTTACCCCAAGGCCTGACTTTGCAATGTTCAGAAAAATACAGAACATCCCAATATGTCAAATGTTTAAATTCATGGCAGCAGAACTAGAAGGAAACTGAATAAATACAGTTTGTTTGGAAAGTTTCCAGAAGAAAGCTTCTTATGTCTTAAAAAACAAAAAAGGCTAAAGCAAAAAACAAAAATGCAAACCATAAGACTTCTGAGGACATGTCCTATGGACAGATGAGAAAAAATGTAGTTGATGATGAAGAGATGCTGTAAAGAAGTACGACCCAAAATCTTTCACAATTTTTCTCACAAGGTAAGAGCCTGATGAAGTTGGTCTACGAGGTCTTCAATCATAGAAGTACTTGGAATTACCCACAAGATAGTTTTCGCTTCATTTTTGTTAAATAAGTCATGGCACAGTGGGGAAAAAGCCATTTGCTGCTGTGTATGTCTCGTTGTATTTGTCTGATACTAAAACCCACAATCGTGAGATGATTAAAAGTTTTGCACACGGATGTCTGTGTGTGCTTGTGTTTGGTGCAAAGAAGCTGGCAAATTTGAATAAAGTGACTTCGGCCTGGATGCCAAGCCACCATCGGGAATGCTGGGTGTCCTTTCACGATGACCTGCGTGTGCTTGTGCGTGATAAGCGGGAAAACTAAAGGAGTATGCAAGTGTCCTTGAGGGACTGTATGAGGTCTCCCTTTTTAAGAGACTTACTAACGGCCGAGCTTAATTAACTAATACATTTTCCATGCCTGCTGTTGCAAATAGACTCGCATCATATGGAGCTTTTTTCATTTACAAGGCACGCAACCTCTTGTACATGGGATTTAAGAGAAAGCTAATTCCCGTTACCAATAAAATTCTCACTCTATATTTGGCTGTTTGGTCTTTGAGCAGTCTAATTGAAAAATATTTCAGGAAATCAAGATCACAATGAATTTTAAGTATAAAATAGAGAACAGATGTTTATACTCTAATTAACGACAGATATTTATTTCTCTGGTACTTTTATTCTCCCTAGTCAAGTTTTTCTAACCTTTGTAGTCTCGCAGTTAATAAGGCAAAGTTCAAAGAAGTCCAGGACTCAAAGCAGACAGCTTCATTCTTCTCTGAGGATTTATGGGAGCCCTGTTGTGGTAATTTGCCTCTATGATAAGTCTATCTGCCCTTTATGTCCCCTACATGGTGGATTCGGGACTTGTGTTTGGCATCCGTCATGCTCTTATCAGAGCCGTTGGGGGTAAGGCTTCTTGATCGACGGAGCGCCCCTGCCAGGTGGATGTCCCTGATATGTTGAGCAGACGACCCCGAGAAAGACAGTTTTACTGTCGGAAGTACAGAGGAGAGCACTGAGGAGTCTCTGCCGGCTGCGAGGCCCAGATCAAATTTGGGAACGCTGGAGGAGTGAAGGCCATGTTTGGAGGAGTGTGGGAATGCTTTGGCCTGTTGTTGTTGTCCCTCCGGTCCGGTGATCGTGGTATCAGGTTGTCTGTGGGTCCGAGTTACTTGCATTCCCATCGTCCCCTCCCTAAAAACATAAGACCGACCAAGCACCGGGACAAGATCATCAGCTCAACAGTCAGCCAGTCAACATATCCTCTTTTATTTTTCCTAAACTTCTCAAACTGGCGCCATGCTGATCCTTTTGTCCACATTAATGCTCAGATGTCAGCGGGTATAAGATCCGGAGGACGGGGTCACCTTGTTTATGTGGAACCAGGGTCTTTTTTTGTTTGTTTGTTTGTTTTATTGGACAAATCCACAGCAGTTGGAGATCCAGCGCGGACTCTGGGAGCAAGAAGGAGCTTGACATATTTTAGGCTGCCAGTTGTCCATTTTCATAAAAGAATACTTAAACGTAGCTGTAATCTGACACATGCAAATGTGTGTGAGCACACACACACACACACACACACACACACACACACACACACACACACACACACACACACACACACACACACACACACACACACACTCGTCCACACAAGCTATTCTTGTCTAAACCACTCATCTGAAAAAGTGCCGAGCTGGTTATGTTACACTGGGAAGGGCCGTGGAGGATTTGGAGGGCAGATTTAAAGCTGGATAACCTTTCAGGCAGTTAAATGTCACTGTCATTGTTGCTGGCTCTGCTGTGTTGCTGATTGCACAACTTGCAACAAACCTAAATGTTCCCATTATGGGAATAATTGTTCTGGTTAGGTGAAATGTGGGCTCAGTCTGTGTGTGGCCAGGCATCGCCCGCTTGTGATGTGGATCTAATTGCTTAACTTCCCTCAAGGATAGAAGCGTCGCCATGCTTCGCTCAACCTCCACCTCTTCAAAATGGTTGCAAAAGATTGCAAATAGCCAGAGCAACAAAGACGCTCTGTGGAAGAGCAGCCGAAGGTGGAGGGTACTCCAGTCCGTCGGCCAGTCACTGTAAACCCCTGATATTTGCTCTAAATGGTTCGCTCGGTGTCTACACAAGCCACTCACAAGACTAATGATACTTTTTAAAGAGAAAAGAGTAGAGAAAATGAGAGGCCTCCCCCTTATCTCTTGAGGAACTGATGTCTAGCTTTTGGTAATAGTTTGCTTCCTCTCCAATTAAATTCAAAGCTCTCAGTAACTTTGCGCTGACCTGATAAAGTTAGCTGGGTGTTATTAACAAGCACCAGGCTGATGTCAATCCCAAAGCAAGCAGTCCTTGTCATACTAAAAATTGGGCCAAAATACCAGGCGTGTTCGGAAAACTCAAGGAGGCTGTAGAAGCAAACCAGGAATGAGTTGCTTATTGATGTTTTCCCACTTTTGCGTGCAAAGTGCAGACATAAAAATATCAATCAAATTCTCCTCTCACTCAGGAGGAAAAATGAAAATCACTTAGTTCTGTCAAAACTCAGTCAATTAAGCGTTCATTTTGCAAATTAAAAGAACATTCTCGGTTTATCTTTGTTAATGCTGTGTACTGTCATCAGAAGCGATGCCTGCCAAGACCTGTAGGTGATGCTCTGTCGCCGAACTCTTCATTATCAGTGGGTGTATAAAGTTTTAAGAAAGATAAAGAGAAGTGATCACCAACACTAAACTCTTTAAACCGGCTACCAGTGAGTTACATTGATTTAATAATACTACTACTCATGAATAAATAACAGAACATGGAAGAATGACCTCTTCGACATGTCCAGACCTTAAGCAGCACAAAGACTTTGTTTCATGCTAAAATCTCAGTTTCATTTGAAGAAATATTCAGAACAGTGTGTCACTGATCACTGATCACAAACTACCTCAAAGAGCTGCAGTTGACATGAAGGCCGAGACTACGAAGAGTGTCAGGAAGGCAGTGATGGAGAAGAAAACGGCAGAGGGACAGAAAAGATCTTGGGAGTGTTGCGTCGTAAAAGTGATTTAATCTCCATGCCTGTAGGGAGCCCCGCGGAGGGGAAAATGACAATAGTTCCTTAGTACTTATCTCAGACATAACAATTTTCAACAGTTTTTCTACCCAGTTGATAAATAGCTATTTATTTCATGTTCCGAGACCCAAAACATAAATTGTCATATTTTCTTGTTGATTTCTGCTCATTTTTACGCAGGAGTGCACCGTGACAGTCTGTCCAGAGGGATTCCGATTCACTTTCAGAAAGGACGGAACGGAAAATCATGACACATTCCTGCGTTTTCTTTTTTTTGTTTTTTTATTCTTCTTCTTTTCTTTTTTTTTATCTGATTTGGGGTTGGCAGTCTTGGAGAAGAGAAAGAGAATTTGTACTTTAATTTCAGCACTTTGTAGAGAATAAACACAAACAAGCAATTAGATAAGTTGGGCTTGGAATGGCTTTACAAATATTTTTCATATTACCCAGCGATATCCAGGCCTCTGTTGACTCTGGCAGAGTTTATATGTTCTGAAAATCCAATCAACAAGGGCTGTTTGGTCTACAGAGAATTAAAGGATGTAAGGCATCTTGAAAACAGTAAATCACATGACATGAAAGCATCGAGTCTGTAAAAAAAAAAACGAATGCGCAAGAATGAAAAAGAGGAAGATTCATCTGTTGATAATTGATGTTTTTTTTGTCTTGACAAGTGTTAAAACAACAACAGATTCAGTTTGCAGACAGGTTCTGTAAAGCCGAAGTCCGATCTGTCAGGGAAAGTAGTGCCCCAATGTATACACTTTAATCATCAGTTTAAGTCGTGTTTGCAAAGACGACAGTGCCCAACTGTTTAAGAAAAGAACATGTCTAAAACCAAACTAAATATTTAGCTTTGTGGAGAGTTATGTTTCAACTAGAAATGTGCAAGCTTGCAGCTGTGCCACAGACAGGCTGTAAAGGTTGGAAAGTGTCGAGAGATGCCTCATGTACCTTGTCTTTTCGCAGACTATAGTAAGAAAAATATTTGAATTTGTTTGGCTCACTCTTTCATTGAGTTTTGCATAGTTTTGACTGAACTTTGTAGGGTGCTGATTTAAAGATTGCCGCGCACGGAAATCCCAAATCATTGCCTCCCTGTGGCCTGGCATGTTGCAGGAGAGTGTGCAGAGTGTGTTTGGCATGCAGTCGCTCTCTGATGCCTATCACTGTGATTAGAAGCGCTATTAGTTCCAGCTCTGCCAGCTCCAGCAGAGCTTGAAAAAACATGTTTATCTATGGACACATACGAGTGTTTACAGATACACGCGATCGCGTTTACCTGCGTTTGGGGGACACTCGCGTCTGATTGCGTTTTCACGGTAACATTGTGTGATTTCTGTCAAGGACAGAAGGGAAATTAAATGTCCATAATATAACGGCGTAAACATGTTTATTTCCCCACAAGATAAATAAGACACACAGAGACTCTATGAAAATGTTTGTGTGCCACTGGCAAACAGACGGGATATCAAATGTCGCCATTTTTTCTCTCTGTATTTGCTGTTTTGTCTATGTTAATGTGTGTGTGTGTGTGTGTGTGTGTGTGTGTTTTCTGGAGTGTCTGCCGCTGTGTGTGTGTGTCTGTTTGTCTTTGCCATGTGTTTATAATTTATGAGGAACTGAAGAGAGATTTAAAACCCATTAATTTAAGGGCCCAGCTCTGCCTGCCTTGACCTCTTTAGGAAACACAGTTTACTTTTTTTTTTTTTTTTTTAACTGTGTTAATGAGCGTAAGTGCTCTGCAGTGGCTGGCGTGGCAGCAAAGGTTAGATGTGTGTACTTTTTTTTTTTTTGCAGGATAAGTAAATGTTTGTGTGTAAACACTACTTTTGGCTCAGATGGGACTTGAAATGAATCTCTCCATGGGCAAAAAAAGGAAAATGTTTCACTGAATGCTTTTAATGGCTGATTTACGAGACGGACTGTGTTTGACGTTTCATGTGGTGCAGAGGATCTTCTCACGCTATTGGTTAGACCCTTGAAACAACGCGTCAAATGTGTCCCTTTTTTTTTTTTTTTTTTAAGAGCATACATCTCAATCATTTCTTCAGAATTACTCACACAATACCTCTGTTCTATCTGATTTAAAATGCCTCTAGAGATTTGTGTTTTTTGCCACATTAACAGGATGTTCTCAGAGTGTAATGTGTCTGCTTGCTCGCTGGAATGTGTTTAAAGTACTTGTAGGACTGAGCTGCCCTCTGGCCCCTGGCCTCCCTCATGTTATCTGAAGTGTGCTGTCTTTGCCTCTTCTGTACCGGGCACCAGGCCGCCCGTCGTGGCCTCTTCTCCTCGGTTTCTGCACCCTCGGCTCTTCCCTCGGCACAATCTTTACCTGGTATCCATGCTGTTTCCATCAGCGGCAGTGTGGTCACATCCTCGAGCTGCTAGGAGCTTTAACCCCTTTTGTCATGTTCTTCCTTTAGAAAACAAGGCCTTCGATGTGCCAGATGCATTTCACGGGGGAAGGAAATAGCAATATTATAGTGCGAAGACAAATCATCCTCTAAATAACTTGACTCGACATCTTCGAGGACAGACTTGGATATGTCTGGTGTACTGAGTACTGCTGTTATTGCGTCACATAACTGAAGGGATATCAGTAGAAACTTGGTTTTGCATGCGAGGCAGCTGAAGCCTCAGTTTATCCAAGTTCAAATTCAGAATTCCTCTCCTGCAGCTATGGACATGTTCAGATGTAATGAGAAAGTTTTTTTTTTGTTTTTTTAAGTTTATTTGTGATAGACAGATGGTTTATCCAATCACCTGCCCAGCATGGCTTGTGAGCCTTAAGGCTCGGGGTGGTGCCCCTCCGTCTTCATCAGTATGCCAGCCCTCTTTGTCATGCGTGGAGTCCAAACTGCTTTCTGATGTTGAACTAACAGAGCTCTATTGACCTTTGAGCCTGGTCCCCAAGAGAAAGTCCAGTCCTAAGAATGGAAACATTGATGCGCTGAACAGATATGACAGAGAGAGAGAGTCAGACCCATCTGGCCAGAGACAAACAGCGCATCAGAGTAGTAAAGGACAACATTTAATTCAGGGAAGTCTGACAGGGAGAAGCGTGAATACCTTTTTAAGGTACTTCAAGGACAGACTTGTCTTGGTAGTTTACAGCAGAGGCACAGACAGTAGAAGACAGACGGCTTTTATAGCCATTAAATGGTCACACTTGTTTGATGAATTGTGCTCCAGAGTCAGTTAGCTTGGCCTTTTCTTTATTACACGTAAAAATCACGTTGCTGTCTTGATAATCCCACCTGACTAGAAGGAGCACGCGGTCGAGATATTTATTTATGACGTTCGAAAAGTTCCCATAAATCTCTTTAGAATCCAAACGTCCATATTAAAGGTGTGGAAAGGAACTGAATCTAGTATCAACCTCTTTCTCAAAGGATATTTAACATAGGCACATTTTGTCTCTGCTGCGGGGAGACATCAAGGTGACAGCTTGCCTGCTGCTGATGGATGAATCTCACACGAAGTAGAACTTTTGAAATCTTCCTCATCTTTTCCTAGTCTTCCCTTTACTCTTCGTTGTCCCCAGAGAGAGAGAGACGAAAGCCAGCTAGGCCAAAAAACTGCTCTGTGTCAGACAAGCTGGGCTTCCCGGTGGGTGATAAGTGACAACTTTAGGGCCCGAGTGCTCAGGGTCTGCAGGGAA
Source organism: Xenentodon cancila (assembly GCA_014839995.1). Lineage (NCBI taxonomy): Eukaryota > Metazoa > Chordata > Actinopteri > Beloniformes > Belonidae > Xenentodon > Xenentodon cancila. The sequence continues at coordinate 17,788,309 of CM026205.1, forward strand.
CAGCCCCTGCGGGGTCAGGGGGCATGTCAGGGGTCATGCGCAAAGAAGATGAAGAGAGACTGGGCCGATCTCCTCGAGGTACCACAACACAGATGGCGATGGACGGTAACACGAGATCACAGCCAAAGCATGGGAAATACTACTTCTGTCTTCTTCCAGACGTTGTTAAAGGTCGGGTTGCGTGAGTGCAAATAACACATTTAAACTAGCCGTCCCACACTAATGAAGCCATCTTCAAGCCCAAATACCCCACTGCAAACATAATAATCAAAGGGGAGCACTGTGTGACCGGAAAAATTAAGTGGTTTGTTTTGCTGACAAGAAGCCATTAATCTTTCTGAGAGCTCGAGGCAGAAAAATCCATAATGCATTAGAGAAAGGTGCACATGTTTGGGCAGGCTGTTTATTTGGCGTGAAACTCAAACTATAGAATCATTATGATTTGTGTCATATACACTTTTGTCTTGGGCTCTTATCTCGCCTTAATGTGGATTCGGTTTTTAGCAGCAGATGTGGCTAATTGGGTTGTATGGATATTACGACGTACATGTGTTTGTGAGAGAGAGAAAGTGAAGAAATAAGTCTGCAGATGCGGACGCACATATGTCTCTGTGACTGATTGTGCAGGGCTTTTAGTGTTTGCATTTCCAGGGGATCAGAGGACCGGCTTTCAGCTGCAGGATGATCCCTAGTTGAGGTCCTGCGAAACCTCAGCCCGTTCGCCAACCCTTACGGTGTGATAAAATGGACTAATTGAGTAGCTGGTGGCTTTATTTCTGGCAAAGCTCGCCACTGATCTGGCAGATGATAAGCCAGCACCAGTAACTGTCCATCATGTTACTACTGACTGAATGAAACGAGTGAGTTACCACCCTGGTCTCGAGAGTAGCTGTCTCCTCGTTCGACGGCGCAGCCATAGTTACCAGTTAGAGCTTAGTTGCAAAGACTAGTAGCATGCTTTTACAGTGATAAAACCTCCAGGCCAAAATGATTATATATATTAGATATATAGCCTCTGGCGACTCCTCAATAGATGTATTTCTGCACTTTTCAACTGTGCCAATTGTCCATCTGTGTCAGGAAGGAAGTCTAATTACCTTCTCTCCTGCCTGACCCCTTTGCATAACAAAAATCAAATCTCTCTGCACACAGTAAATTGACTTCAGACGTAAGGTGAGCATATTTGCATAAAGATTGCATAAAAATAGCATCTAATTATTTACAGGGATCAGGATAGTCAGCGGGCCCATTTCCAAGTCTTGTTAACGGTTCCATTATCATTCCAGCAATCCTTTATTCACACGATATATCTAAAGTTCTCTTATCACAGATGCTGGCCTAAGGATAGCTCCCATGCATGTTGCACGGAAGGAAAATCATTATGCCGTCCAAATGGACTGATTTATTGAGATGCTATCAAGTGTCCAACAAATGTTTCTTAGATGCAGTACAGACAAGGAATTTGCCACCAGCAGGGAGAGGGAACGGTGGTGCAACGGCATTCCTCCATGTAGGAGTTAGGAGAGTAGGTCAATAGCTCTTTAATATCCAGTGTGGCCAGTCAGTTGGAAGCTAAAGCCAGCATGCAGCTGGTTACGTATCCAGAGCGATCTCTAAACGCTTTTGTTTGGCATGTTAGAATTGAATTGTTGATCAATAGAAAACAGAAGGCAGGTTCTTGTTGTTACAGGCCGACTTCAGGATTCTCAGCACATTTTAAACCCAAAACTTGTCATTTTGACTTTTCAAAACAATATTTGCTTCCACTTTTCCAAAACCTGGCTGGCTTCTAAAGTCGACTTTGCTTCCATATGACAGTTGGAGTCGGGTTTGTTTTGCCAGATGAGACACCTTTTGTCAGTCTGTGGAAATGTCCGTAGGAGCATGCTCCACAGTTGGTCTCTGCGTGGGTCTGGGTCAGTGAGCTGGCGGGATGGAGAAGGTCTCTATGGCGATTGTGTGTCCCTTCAGTCTAATTGTTACTGCTTATTATTGTTGTTGTTGTTATTGGAGCCTCATCTTTCAGCTACGTTTTCAGCCTTATACAATATTAACATTAAACTTTTAATATTGTGTCTTCATCTGCCTAATTCCAGATCCCAATGTGACCTTTTTATATGGAAATACAGACTGATATATCTCTCTATATTTTGATGCACTTCCATTTGCAGTGGCACTGCAGAAGTGGAAACAGACTGAATATGACTGTTTTTTCTCAACGTGTCTATTAAGAGAACATCGTTTAAAACTGGTACCAGAAAGTCATGTTTTTTGTTCGGTCTATTAAGGACACCTGTTGCACGTTTTGGAGAACATACAGACTTTGAATGAGAATGGGAATAAGAATGGGCTGGATAATCCCCATTATCTGATCTTAAGTCTAAACAACATCCATCAGTTGTCTACACCTGCCTCATCCTGTGCAGAGTTATGGGAGGGCTGGAGCCAATCCCAGCTGTCATCTGGCAAGATGCAGGGTACAAACTAGACAGCTCACCAGTCCTTTGCAGGGCCACACAGAGAGAACCAACCCTGCATGAACTCCTTCACTCGCATAGATTTATTCAGAATGATCTGATTAACCAATCGCTGTTTTCAGACTGTTACTAATCAGCATACCCAGATAAAACCCACACAGAGTGTGATTTTGGCACAGGGAGACGTCCAGACCCGAACTGTGAAGCAACAGCGCTCGCCACCACTCTGCCCATCCAAACACACGGCTGTAGCATCAAATGTAATATTGCTCGGTGGAAAACCCAAAAGATCCATGTTTTTTTTTTTTGTTTGTTTGTTCTTTTCTATGTTGAGCTATTTTTCAAGGTAGTGTACGCAGTTCTAAACAGTTTCTAACCCGGACTACTTTTTGTCTCATTTAGTGAAAACAGCATCTCCTCACCATAGCTGCCCATCTCCTGCGTCCATTCTAAACAAAATCTATATAATTGTACACGGGACTAAAGATGTGTTCAGATTAAAATTTTTGTCTGATTAATGATCAAATATAAAACAACTATAAAACTAAAAAACAGCACTACGCCGATGGCTTTTTTTTTTTAAACAGAGAAAATAAATAAATCAGTGAATGTTCCACATTGTGACCATGTACATACTTCTACACTGGCTAAATGTAATAAGTGTTAAGGGACTAAATAGCTAATTTATTAAATGCTTCAGTTGTGCACTTATTTTGGCATTTCGTGTTACAGATACCACACAGAGCCTTTTACACTGAATGAAAAGAAAATAAACCAAGCTGTCACGGTCTTTATACTTCTGCACTTTGGAACGAGCCCTAAATTAGAGTCTGGGAATAATTTACATCTTCATTGTTTAAATCCGTCTATCCCCAATTTCTCTTTTGTACATTTCTTATCTCTCCGTCAGGCTCCAGGGCCCTGGTGGGAGTGCGTTCACTAGTCGCTGGTCAAAGGTGAGGGGCTGCTGTAGCACATTTATCACTCCAGGACAAGGTTAATACTGGTGGAACCCAGTAGCATTATAGATTGCCATGAAGCTCTAAATTTGATTAACTTCACCACACAGTCGCCGTACCCTGACACGCAGGATCCGAAGTGACCTGGGGAACCTCTGGCAGGGCTTTAACATCCCCTGTGGTCTCCACAGCTCACGCTGCTAGTGTGAGAATGAAGCTGAGACGGGAATAAAATCTCTAAACTATTTACAGATCTTCTTCGTCCTAATTCAAACACACTGGGTATTATAAATGTTTACCTCTGATCTGTTTTTAATGGCAGATTTGCAATATACGGCCCTACCTAACAAACAGATTTGATCTTCTACAGGCTCCCTCGCTCGCACACATATACAAACCCTCGGCGTGCTCTCGTGAAAGAGTCAGCTGTCGTTCCTCTTGTTGATGGGTGCGTGCACACATACCTGCCGGGGTTTACCGAAATAAAGAGCAGGTGAAGAAAAGGAGGAATCCGATCTGTGTGGGCTGATCTGTTCGAGCTTTCATGAGGAGGTTTCATTTAAAGGATCAAATGCGTTCATTGGTCTTGAAACTACAAAGACTGCATTTGGTTTCTCACTAGTCTCTAAAACCTCTCTGATATTTAGGCACAGATTTAAATACGAACTCTTAATATTTTGTCTTTCGGTTAAAGTTGGTTGACAGATCAATCTAAAGAAAAACAAATAAAAAAAATGCTTTCGAGCAATTGCCAGCTGTTGTCTAAAATACACGATTTGACGGTCTAATGCATGACAAGCACGTATAATATTCAGTCCCATCACACCGGTTTGTGTCATTCATCACTGGATGTGTTCACCCAGCGCGGCTGAGCGGCTCCTTCTTTTGGCAGCTTCTGATTTTTGTAAGAATGTCTTTCATTCACTTTCTCAGTCCAACTGTTTGCCTCCCATGCATCCCACCTTCAGGCGACCGCTATTTTCAGTAATTGCAGCCCTAATCAATTGTGTTTATTGCTTGGCAGGAAACAAAAACGCCTGTAAATTACCATTTCTTCTTTACTGCCATGGTCCCTCACAGCCTGCTCATGCTGTACAATGGTGAATTTCACAAATTAAATCATGCCTTTCCCTAAAGCCGCTCCTATAAAGGTCTTCTAACATTGAATTGTCTTAATAAAGAGCACATGGGTCCTGTGGTTTCTCATTGTTGCTGCACTGTGATCTGTTTGGACGGATATGTACGGTAAATGTGCTCCTTAACGGGGTTTGCTTTAAATTATTGTGTTGCTGCTGGAGAATGTATTCGTGTTCAGGTCATATGAGAAGATATAAGATAAAGTTAGTGGGTAATGAAATGTCATGGCACTTAAAAAAAACAGTTGGAAGCAAAGTCCATGCCCACTGACGGAAGGGCGGAGGCCTAAACCTACATTTTCCCGGGAAGCATTGCACGAGGCCCTCCTGTTGGCCTTATTAGTCAAACTCATTGTTCTCTTTCAGATTTCAGTGACCTTTTTGCATGTTATAATTTGTGCTATTCTTGTTTTATCTTAATTTTTTTACTTTGGCGTTAGTTTTTGGATTTGAAGGCCCTTCATTTTCTCACTTAGTCTGCTTTCTCCCTTTTTTATTTTCCATAGTTATTCCTCCTCCACTCATGTCCATTAGGTCTCTTTCTCTCTTTTTCCCATTTTTTTTTTTTAATCTTTGCATCAGCTGACGTTGGTTTGTTCTTATTTTAGCTCCTCCCTATTGGGCATTTGTTTGTGAAATGTTGAAAAGCCTCATGCGCCGTGCTCTGTGCGTCACTGTAAAAGTATAAGCAACTCTGAAACCCGATCCGCCTCTCTGTGTGATATTCCTGCGCCGTCTGCGAGCCCACACCTGTGAAACCATAGCTGAGCGACAGCTCTGATGTGTCACAGCTGAAGTGTGCACAAGTCTGTTTGGTGGGGCTGGATGATGTTGAAGTTTAGTCAGGATGGCTGTAAATAAAACTGAAGCCCCGGCTCCCGCTGCATACCCCAGTAGCAGTCGGGATAGATTCCACTTACTGCCATGTCTTCCTCCCTTTCCCTCCGTCCCTCTCTTCAGGTTGAACGCGTTTGTTTCATGTTTGTCGATACGAGTCTCCATGAAGCCTAGCTGAGAGACTCAGTGTCTCAATCACAAGCTGAAATGGGATGTAAATTTATGAATGCTTTATGGTGAGAAGCTTGCAGCACGCTCAGCGAGAGACTTCTTGTTTTAGTTGGCGCCTTGCAGACCCTCATTCCACTCCCACAGCCTCGTCCCTCTCCATGACTTTGACCCATGGACGTGTATCCCACAATATAATTGCTGTTATCAATAATAAGCTGAAGCTGAAGATAAAACTTTCAAGTGCAGAGGAATGCAGGACTTTTGGAATCACATTTGGATTTTTCTTTTGAATTTTTTTACTGAGACTCAGTTATTACCCTCAAAAAGGGATTCTTTTTCACATACTTCTCCGTGCTGGGGGGTTATTAACCAGCGTGGTGCCTTGTGGTGATACCTTTACTAGAGGAAGACAAAACCAGGCTGAGCCTGGGAGTTTGATCTGCCTTTGAAGCCTTCTGAGGAACTTAAGCTGCATCCACTTGTTTGAAAACCAGGGCTTATGGTCTTCCTGGCCTCTGCCATCTTATTCCCGTCCAGCTGATCTGACATCATCTGCCCCGTAGATGCACACAAAGTCAACCCACACTGTGAAGGTGAATGGATCTCAATCCAGGATCATTGTTGTCTGGATGCTCATTTCCTGCTTCTCTCACCTCACTGCCCTGCCATTAAACAAACACACATTCAAACACGTTCGCGGTAGCCCGTGCATCGGCCAGAGAGAGATTAAGGAGGTAATTGTGGAAGTTAAAGGTTACGAGGTCCATACCTCAAAGGGATGCTGGCTCAGTTGCTGCAGACTTTGTCTCCGTGCACGCATGTGAATGTGTGTTGAAGGTGGACAAAGCGGGGATTTTGTGCACGATCCTACAGCTGCGAGGGTCGTAGTGTGTTGATGAGCTCTTAATCAGACTGCTTACAGCCAGGGTCAGGAGGTCACTGGGTGACTCTGCGTTTTGATTGGGCCCCTGGGAACCAACTGAGCCCGAGGGCACAAATGCAGGGTGGCAGCCCGAGGGCTGCAGCGTCATGGCATGGCTGATTTCTCTCGGTCAGTGCACCCAGCTTGCTCCTTTATTTTTCATTCATGTGCACGCACTCAACACACAAGTGATTGGCTACCACACACAAACAATAGCCAGAGGTTAGTTGTTACAGGGCAGGAAGAGCCCGCTGTGGGGCTGACCCAGCCTTTATCTCTTCAAACATCCAAACCTGCAAACACAAATCAGGTTTTCAGTCAGCTGGATGTGTCAGTTTAAATGTCTGGAGGCGATTCAGATGACTTTTTAAGCAGAAGTGGAAATTCTTCAGTAAAATTTCAGCAAAAATGTGTGACTATGACCATTTTTTCCCAGGGTGTTCTGGGAAACTTAAAAAAAAACAACAAAAAAACAAGACAATATGAACCAGACTATACATGCTGCCTGAGCAGACACAGGAGAAAATATTTGGTCATGCGCCACCAACAGCAAAGAAAATAGTGCAGACAAAACGTCAACAACCAGTATTTTGGCAAACAGTATCCAAGGCCAGAGGAGGAACTGTTTGGTTTCATGTCAGAGTCAAGAGTCATGGCAACGTCTTCCTGTAAGACTGGACAGATCCGAGGAGTGCAAAGTACTTGCTTTTACGCACAGAAAATACAGCAGCATGCAAACGTTTGGGCCACCCTTCTGAAAAGCAAGGAGAGATTAAGTTAATCTCAAAAGGGTTTGAAGTTGTTTTGGACTAGCAGGACAGTTTGATCCACCACCAAGCACGAGCACATTCAGACCAGAGGACACACGGATGCAGACTACCTCCGACATGCCCTAATGGTTTTGTATGGCTTTAAATCAGAGATCCCCTTCATTCCTTTAAGCTCTTAAAAGTTCAAGAAGACATCTATAAATTGAAATATGAAAGAAGAAAAGGTGAAGCAGAGGTCAGTGCGGAGCAGCGACTGCTTTTCCTCCATCATGTACATTTTGTGGAGGGATAGCTGAAGTCGGAGGCAATCAGCTTCTATGAAATCCGGTGAAGCGTATGACATGTACTTATGTTCGGAATCAGTACATGCCTAAATCCAGTCATATTCATTATGTCTATCCTTTAACATGCAGTCTGAGATCCACGTCATGTCTCTTAGTGATGCTGAACATCTGTCTTATCTCAGGAGGAGAAGGCTTTCTAGATTTCTGACCTTCTCTGGGAATTGACAAACATCTGTAAAGCACAACATATTTGAATGTTTACAGAATTTGGTTTACTCAAGCTTGGTCTAAAGTGAACCCTTAAATGCTGGCTAAAGATAAATTGATGTGGCAGTGAATGACTGAGTGAAGATGAGAGGCTGACAACATGTCAGGCTCAAGAGACAAACATGCACACAGCGGTTAACTCCCAGACTTGAACATGCAAATATTTCCTTTTGCTTTAATGGAATCAGCTGTTGGAACGATGACGTTTCACGCTGAACTCCTTCCTCGCGTTACCATGACGGCGGAATTAAATTTCTCCTCTCTGTCTCCTCTTGCAGGTATTTGTTTTCTGCTCTCTTCATACAGGAATATTGGTGTGCACACACATTCATGTTGATGCTACATGACATACTCCCACATGGGCCCCCCCAACTCCCACTCCTAAAGTCTAAAGCACTGCAATCAAAGCCACGTTGAGTAATTTCTCTCTGTGGGGAATTGATTGGAGGAAGTGAATGCCATGATGTGAGATGATATAATCTCATGACTTTAATATGCCTCAAGTGCACTGTGTTTTCTTTGCAATAAACTGAATTATAACAACTGCGATATAGTACAGCATTGATTTGAAATATCCTAAATGGAGTTAGAATAGATGCCAGGTAAGCAGCTGTTTCAGGTTACTCATTCCAGTAGAATCAATAAATCTGCTTCCAAGACCATTACATTCATCTATGAGTATTTTGGCTGGCTGTGTGGAGCGCATGCATGCCGTTACGCACTCCAGTCTGCCGTGGGCCAGTCTTAAAGCTGCAGCATGCGGCGCTGACTGACTTGGGTCCGCTGGGCAGGACTGCAGGGTGTCGCTGTAGAGAGATTAGCAGCCTTCCGCTCGCTCAATGGGCTCTGTTAGCTTTAGGTCTTAGTATTGTCACGACAGGGAGGCGAGCTGCTTCGCAACAGCCCTATTATTCAACACCGGATGGCCCACAAATTGGGGTTGGGTGAATAGGAAAACGGGTAGCGCTGAGAAAAGAAAAGCCGTGTGGGAAATGTAGAAACTGTGACATCATAAACCATGCCAAACAGCGGTTTGTTCAAAACGCATAACCTCTGCTGCCTTGCATGGCACGATCAGAGATTAAAAGTAGATAACCACATTAACCACTGATTAATTGATAATTGATAAATGCTGTGTTGCGGTGTAGCGCTGAAAAAAAAACCCTTGAGCGGGAGCATGTGTAACCTCTGCTCAGTTCTGAGATGAAAGACAGACCTCCCCTCAGTGTTTTGGTTCTGTATCGGTTTTGTTTTTTCAGGAGGCACGAAAGGGCCAGCGAAAGATCTCGAGCCAGTGGGGGGGGGGGGTTGATGGAGGAGCCTGGGCAGGGGACTTCCCTGCCAGGGGATGCCAGATGTGTGACCCGGCCCCTTCACTCTGCGATAAGAGCAACAGCTGACTTGAAGCGTGAAGCACATGGGAACCTGCACTGATGTGAAGGAAAGGAAAAGTGAGACGTACAAAAGGAAACGGTGTGGAAGTGGAGACAGCGGAGATGAGCCACATGACAAACGGGCACATCAGAAATTATGGCACGGAAAAAGAGGTTTTCAGAGAATGAGAGCAAGACCTCTGTTGTTCATCTGCTGTTCACATGTGCAGCCGTTTTCTCGCAGCCATAACGATCCGCTCAATCAATACCGGCTCATACCGCCCTCTATCACTAACAGACTGTGTAACTAAACCAGTCTGAGTCCCAAATTTCTAATTATCTTTAGAACTTCCAGTCATGTAGCGTTGTTCCTTTTGATTTGACAGGGTTGCAGAAAAAAATACATGCAAAAATCTTTATTACGTTTTAATTTTAGCGGCTGCGTTAAAATGCTCGAGACAGACATTGGCTCCTTTTGGCAAAGAAGGCACTGTATTTGTTTGTTTGTCCCCCCCCCCCCCTCAACTAGCCTAAACTGATCAGCCTGGAAATGCAGCCTGTGAATTAATGGTGGAGTATCTGTGGGATCTTCTCAGCACTCGATCCCCTGTTGTGCAGCCTGGATGTTGCAGAGGGAAAAGAAAACGGGCCACATGCTGATCCATGTTGTTTTAGCCCTCTGGGGAGAGGGAAGAGATGTGATAAGGATCTTTGCAGGGTTTTGACCAGTCTCTATTGTTCAGTAAGCCTGTGTGTTGGTGCGCACGTTTATCTGAGGAGGCAACAGAGAAGTCATTTTGCATTAGAGTCGGGGCAGCTCCAGTAATGTGCACCCATGTAAGGATGCTGGATTTTCTTTTTTTTGAATGAGCAGTGATGGTTGTGCAAGGATGACATAAGGCTCACGACGAAACTAAAGAAAATAGAGGAAAGGGGATAAAGGGAAAGGCAGCTTCCAAAAGAGGACGTGCAGATGCCAAATAATTTATGAAGAAGGAAATAAGAATTTAGGTCAAAGCCTTAAATCACAATCAGCACATTGTTCAGGTGCAGCAAAGATTCAGTCAAAGTCGTGCTATCACGAATAACACGCGTGCAATGAAAGTATCAAACATGACAGTGCAAAAAAAACCAAAAGCATGTTTTCATTTACTTTACGGGATTTAACAATCATTGCATTGAGTTACATGAGTTACAGCGAATGAGCCGTACGGGCCTGCGGTTTCAGCAGGACCACCACAGCCATGGGGGCTGCCGTGCGCTTTCATCTCCTCTCCCACGAAAGTTTATTCTTCCAAAAATTACCTGAGCCTCCAACTAAATGATTTATCCAGCTTCAGTAAAACAATATTTTATGAAATTCTTTAAAACTTAACAGGCTGACCCCCACCCACCCCACCTCCACCCCTTCATCGACTCCACTGAGGTTCATGTCAAAGGAGAATATGGAAAAGAACCGGCTTCTTCAGTTGCTGATCAGACAGATGTAGGGGCTGGGGGTCCGTGTGTGTGTGTGTGTGTGTGTGTGTGTGTGTGTGTGTGTGTGTGTGTGTGTGTGTGTGTGTGAGCGAGTGCTGTGGCACTCACCATAAAGTATCTCTAATGAGAACAGCATGGCGAAGAGAAAACAAGAGGGAACTGTAAGCTGACCTGTTATTAGTTGGCCCTTAGCAGGATATATCCAAACTACACTAAATGATAAGTCAAGAAGAGTAAAGGTGGAGATTTATTACTTAAAAATAGTCAAGTGTTTTTATTTTGAAATAATCATATCTCAGCTAAATACAGTACTATATGTGTGGTGTTTGTGTACCTGTGGTGGCTTTTTTTGTCTGTCATTTTAAGAGCAACCTAACCTTAAAGTAAGTAAATCTAAATGACTGGAAAACACAAATAAATACAAATAATAATAATATAAAACAAGAATATTTACAGCTTTGTGATTCACGTCTTCTCTTCAAAGACATGGGTTGTTATGTCTTTGTGTGTGTGTCCGAGCGTGCGTGCGTGCGTGTGTGCATGTGCGTGCACGTGCGTGCACGTGCGTGCATGTGTTTGTGCTTGTCAAAATTTTTGTTTCTGTGAGTCTCAAAATGAATGAACAAATAACAAAAAGATGACCAGACGTCAACAACATATACATTTTCTCTGGCAGGTTACTTTGCTTTTAAATTTCATATTTTGTTTTTTTAATAGTAAAACTCTACATGTACAGAAGAATCTGTCACTTTTGTAAACCCTTTCTTTTCTTTTCTTTTCTTTCATTTCCTTATTTTTGCCACATTTGGGGGTCATTCTTCAGTCTTCATGTAAAATTCTTCGAGCCCTGAGAGACTCTGGGGTTGCCTTTTGAGGTCTATCCACACATTTTTATGATGTTTACACAGGGGGGCTGTGACGGCCAGCGCACAACCTTCAGCTTGCTCCTCTCAGGAGGTCAGTAGTTAGGTACTTAGATACTCAGAGTGGATTTGGAGGCAGGTTTGTGGTTATTATCCTGTTGTCTTCTGGTTTACAAAAACAGCAAGATGTTTAGTCGCAGAATTGTCTGGTTTTTATTTGAAGCAACACAAGGGATTTAACCGTTACTTGAAAGCTGTGTATCACTTTACGACATTATGTCACATTTCAGTAATGAGATTCTATCTCACAGAACTACAGTGGCCAAGATGACAGCATGGAAAACAAGAGATTGACCAAGAACGAGAATGTTGTAACTTAACCTCCGAGCTCGTAGGGAGGTTAAAAGCTGCAAAGGTTCCTCTGTGTCACCTTCAATCCATTCTTACTCCACCGGTGACGTGGTGCTACTGACTGCACAATGTCACACGTTAGCTCAGTAGGACCCAAATTCAGGCACTACTTAGTTGAGTGTAAAAGAACAAAAGGGTTTTCTTCGACAAACTAACCAACAAAGGATTGCAGACCAGTGGATCCAAAACAGCACAGGCAAATATTCAGTGTAAATCCATACCAGGAGCTGACAGAGCTGGATACAACACTGAGCTTGGGTAAAAAGGCAGAAATCAAATCTGTGGGGCAACAAAGGATCTGGTAATCAAAAAAAAAGGAAATTTAATAGTAAATATACTGGGGAAGATAATGACATAGGCAATGGAGTATAACTGAACCCAGGTGTGAAACAAGAATGGAAAGGAAAAACTAAACCAACTGCACAAAAGAAGCAATCAATATAAAATATAGCAGAAAGTAAAGCTAAAAGAAAAAAATACAAATGAAATCCAATAGAGTACAGAATATGGGCAAAAAAGCACTAAACGCTGACAAGGAGTTTCATAAACATAACAAACACAAGTAAACCAAGGATAACCTAACAACACTCGATGATCTTAACAAGACGTAACATCAGAACAACAAGCACATGCTTCACCCTCGGGCTGAACACTTGTAGAGGATTTTTCATTATTTTACAAACCATCTTTACTTCAGACAGAACTTCCCACTGCAGAAATTGTGTCCAAAAGATTCAAAATGCAGTAGATCTGTTGAGATATTCATAGGAAACCTCTGACTGTCCCGACGTTTGGGATGCCAGCGCATAAAGGTTTTTCTTTTAATGGGTCTTCTTGACGCTCTTGCTAAACGTTCCTGCAAAGTTCCTCTGCAGCCAAAGCAAAGTTTGGATTTGCATTTCAGGCAACCCTACAAGGAGCAGTCTGAAAGATTTCTTGGTTTTACGGAACTCAGCTTGACCTCCACCGCTACTCTTAACTGGCATTTCATCTTTACAAGACAAACTGAAAATACAGCTGTCTGAATATTCTTTGCTCCTTGTTAACTGCGACAGACGTATTCTTGTCCACTTGAATTGAAGGGTATCTGCTTCAAACTTTTAGCTTTTGCTTTTGATGTTCAAACTGAAGCTGAACTGTAAAACCTCATGCAAACAGTTCTAACTTTATCAACTATGGTGAAATAATCAGGCTTTGAAGAGCACCACTTGGGAAATCGAATGGCTCTTACGGGTCTTCTTCATTCAGATGAAAATGTTGAGTTATGGTACGATGTGTTTAGTCGGCAAAGCTGAAAAAGAACTTTGATCTTATGTAGTAACAATGAGGCAGAGATGGATGGAGACGAGGCGGAGGAAAAAACAGTTCAAGAGAAGCCTGATCCAATCTTTTCAGGCTATTTAAAAAGACTAAAGTAATGTTTACGGCCGTGTTATTATTTGCAGGTGGAGACGTTGACATCACTGTTTTCTCTGGAAGTAAACTCCTCTCTAACCAGCCCCCATCTCTGTGAGAAGGTGCCTCTTCACCAAAGAATAACTTTCTTCTTCAATTGCTAATAAATCAGATGCAGACTGGAGTTTGGGTTGGACGGGTCATTAAAGTGCCAGTGTTGCTGATTAATGAATAATCCTTCATGCAAAGTGCTACGGGCCAGTGTTTATGAGGTGGTGGACGTTTCACCAAAATAACAGAAAAGGATTTAAATATGCTTTCCACATGGTTCAGACAGATCCTCTATCAGTGGAAGAGAGACTGATGTGTAAAACAGCTTCTCACCTACTCAGCTGCCAAAAGGCTCCCTCTTGTGTCGAGAGACAATTAACATAAGGATGCCTGAGGCTCGAACCTCTACCTTCAAATAGATGTTTTAATGTATCCCCTAACGGTTTGGATTTCTTGTAGGAGGTCAAAACATTCCTGTGTATCAGTTACAGTCCAGATTTCATGCACAGACGGACCTCCTGACCACCTACACCAAAACCACGCTGAGCCCTTTAGACCCGTATAGATGATGGGAGATGATCTGCTCATTAAGCTGAAAATAGGTGCATGTTTATGAGTAACAAGAAAGCTTGCATCTTATAAGAGGAACAGCCATGTGACAAAGTCATGCAAAGGCATGGATTTGGGCTCACCTGGGTAAATTTACGCGAGCATGTGGTGTGCCTCCAGTTTATGTTTTACCAGATGTTGCTATTCACTCACACAACAAAAGTAAGACTAAATGTTGTTTTTTTTAAATTCCTCCATGTTTTATTTACCCAAGGCAGTCTTTGGCACTCCTATATGTTTCTGGCTCTTGTCTTTTAAATCAAATAACCCTGTAAGTTACCATTTCCTTTTCTAATACTCAGTAGCCATGGTGTAGTCCCGTACTTGTATCTTCATGTGAAGTATGTGTTTTAAATTCTACAGACTGAGTAAACTTTACGGCATTACAAACATATGGATTCACTTCTTCTAAGGTGTATTTGAGGGCTCAAATATGGTTTTTAGTGTTTCAGTAGTACATTGATCAGCCAACGCCTTGGGTCTCAAGGGTCTGTCTTGGAGACCCTTCAAAAGAAAGAAGGTATGAAAAGTCTATAGACTTGCTGTTAGGAACTTTAGAGAAAGGTCTGCGCCTCACTACCTTTCCTCAGAGTGGAGCTCATCCCATAACGATTAACACAATTGTCTCCTACTGTATGTCCACCCATTTTCTATCTTTTTTAGTCCAATTTAGGGACATGGGAGTCTGCTGGGGATATATTCCAGGCATCACTGGGTGAAAGGCGAGGTACACCCTGAACTGGTCATCAGTCCATCACAGGGTCTCCTATTTCTTGTTTTAAAAAAACAAACAAACATATTGTTATAAATAAAAAATGACAAAATACCTTCCAATCTTATGAAGGTTCATATTTCACTGCTGGTGAGAGATGAGTGCTTTTGCAAACGTGGACTGTTTTTAATGTTTGTCATTGTAACATTCTATTGAACATCAGGATGAGTACTTTTACCTAGATTGCTTTGTGTTGGAGTGATTAAAATGGAAATGGTTTTAAGGGTTTGGCTATTTCTGATTCATGAAAGCTTGAGATGTTCTTGCCTTATTGCTGATTTGATATGTTGTGGGAAGGAGGTGGCATTGTTCTGTTTTCTCGATGTTCCCTTTAAGAATGAGCATTTCTGTTTGTTCATCACCACCACTGCAGTGGATGCAAATAGCTAACAGAGGTGCACCAACCATCTCAGCTCTTTCAGTGTCAATCTTGTCAGTCCAGCTTGTTTTTCTTCTTCTTCTTCTTCCTTTATTTATTTATAGCTGGCAAACATTGAAAGTGGTGCACTCCCACCACCAAGTTGTATGATGTGGTAGTTTGCTAAGTCAATAGATCCTACCGGGTCTGTCACTGTAAAGTGTGGTTTATACTTCTATGTCAAACCAACAATGTATATCCACCCTAGCTGAGAACCCTCAGTAACTTAACATCTACGTAGTTACATTTCTGGGGAAGGTGCACAATTTCTGACAACAGATAAACACTAGGAATGAAAGAGGTTACATATGCCAGCTACTTGCATAGCTGCCACTTAGAAGCATGAAATTATGTTTAAGTGGAAATATGGCAGCTGAAAGAGTTGAGCTGGAGATGGGCCCTGTTACATTTCCAGCCTCCTAGGTCGTACCCCTGACCCCCATAATAGAAACCTGGCTTGTGAGGGTCATTTTGTAAGTCATATGAGTTATCACTGGCTTATAACATTCGATTCACAAAAAAGCCGCCAAAATGTTAAACTCAAGGCTTCAAAGCAGTAGCTCAGAAACCAATGAGTGACACTGCAGTGAATATGCCCAACTGTTAAGCAGCCTGTGGTTACAGTATAGGTTAAGGTCAGTATAAGGACCGGGGTAAGCCAAGTTGTTGTTTTGAATATGGATTATATCCACGATGTTTGGATATGCATTAACATTTGTGATTTGTGGTTTGTGAGAGGTTTGCTTTGACTGGTGTGTTGACACACATAGACCTCAGTGACATGCACACACACTCATATGTGCCAACTTCATGCATCATGCAATTCATTGTATTATATCATATACTGTGTATACTTGTTACCATTGACAGTTTTTCTTTTCTCCCTCCATGTTGCGTTTCCCTGTGATCCACCGTCTTTATTCCTCGACATCAGGTATGTTTCACAAATTTTTTTTCTTCCAAACTTTCTTGCCATCTTACCTTATCTTGGATTTTCATCATACTGCTTCAATTTTCAATTTCCTAATTGTTGCCTTTTACTGATATATAAAACCATAGCACTGTCAGAGCTCTCAGCGCATGGGGCTGAATGATTTCCATTGACTGGGGCATGTATGGCTGTACAGTCCATGCACCACACCGAAATTGTGCCAGTAAATATCATTAAACGCAGTCTTGTTTTGGCTCCTCTCACTCACACATGTGGAAGTGATTTTTGTGGCTTAAACACGCTTCAACTCTTGGTTCCTGTAATGCATTTTACTCTTTCAGCATAGTCATGTACACGTTTTTCTTTTTCTTTTTTTGTAATTTTCTGTTTTAGTCAGTTGCTCACAGAGTGACTCAGCAGTTATTCACCGTTTCTAAAAATACACATTTGTCTCTCCTTCAACCAATTCATTTATTCATTCAGTATATGACAGCCAAAACTATAGAAGCACAAGACGATTTTCTCGTCTTTTCTTCTCTTTGATAAAAAAACAACAAAAAAACAAAAACAAACTATAATTAAAATCCACTTTGATGGATGTTCTGTGATTACATAATTCCCCACAGGGCTTTGCTGGGTGATGAACACACTGTACATTGCACATATACAATGCGAGAGCATGTTTCATGCATGTGGTGGGTTTGTCTGGGGTATTCATGCCAGCCAGAGGATACATGTGACAAAGATTCTTCTTTCCTTCAAGCATCTCTCAGACTTGCGGCATAATCCAGTGCAGACTTCTGCGGTTGAGGCTGATGCAGACGAGAGCTCTGCTGATGGGTTCACATGGCAGGAGGAAAGTGTTGAGGGACGCTCACGCTGATCCCCAGACTTCCTTCTGTCTGCCTCATAATGAGTCATCCATGACAAAGTTTTATCACATAAATATTGGCTCTGCTGCAGTGTACAGTGATGATTGTGTTGGCCATGTCATCGCCAAATTCATCACTATTCTCAGTCAGATGGCAGCGATAAATATAATCTCTTACATCTGTGTATTTATTGAGTTTAAATGTCTGGGTCTGAGAGTCAGATAAAGGAGTCCCAGTGATTCACCGGATATCTGACTTGGGAACATTAGAGCAGACTGCCAACTGTCCACACCCTCCATCTGACTTTTATTTTCTTTTTTGCCCTTATTCAACCAAATGGTGAAGACAGACATGACGATGAGTAGTAAACAGTGCAAATCTGCTCAATCCCAGTTGTATTTTATATATAAAGTTGTCCTTATTTCTTATTTCTATTTCCAAAGCTGCTCTTATTTCTAAGCTGAGACCCAAGTGGAATCAGTTTGTCTGAAGACATTTAGTTGAGATTTGTCCCGAGACTATTTAAAAAGCTTGACGACTTTTCCAGCTATGTATTTGGAAGACACTGCAAGTATGAGCAGATATGTCGTCCAACCGGTAAGTTTATTCATTTATTTTACGTTGAACCGTGTTTTTATTGTAGTTGTGGCAGTTTCACCTTTTGAGTGTGAGACTACGTCACACAAATTCACCCACTGCACCAGTTATCAACCCTTCTGCCAGGGGCTTCCTGCCTGTATTTTGTTGAATATGGATAGATCAGAAGCGGATGCTGCTTCTCATGTGAAAGGCCATGAATCATGCGCAGACTACTAGTCTTGCAGAGCTGGAGCAGCAATAGAACCAGATTAGCATATTCATAAATTCCTCTTCTCAAAATGGATGTTAATCTTCGAAATGGTCCCTAAATCAAACAGCCCCTGGTGCTTGTTGCTTTCCATCGTCTGCAGAGTTACGTTTTCTCCCTAGTTGGGAAAACATCAGGTTTGTTACCATCAAAGCATATGGCAAGGAGCCATGCCTTGTGTCATTTCCTCCTGTCTGGCCATCTTAGATCTGCAGAACTGCCTTGGAAAATCTGCCTCCTTGAGCAATAAAGGTTGCTTTTCCTTAGGTGAGAGCCAGTGAGTGGGACCTCTGCTGTCCCTGCTGCAGTAGTATCAATGCAGCACAAAGTCTGATGTTGGGGTTCCTCGGTGGAGGATAGTCTCGTTTCCCGGGCACTTCAAAAGGACAGGCAGTACAACAACAAACTTCGAGCTCAGGCGCTCGCGACTTCTATTGGATACTGACTTTAGAATCAAAACAAAGCTGATGAAGCAAATAATACCTCCTCCTTTGGTCCTACGGATGTGTGCTGGTGGGGGGCACAACTTGGCCTGCTGGGGGGGGCTCTTTAATGTGCTGGGGGAGCATCATCCTGGAATGCTTTGCACAAACAAACTTCAACACACATGGCAAGTGTTCGTGTGTCTGTGCAGTAAATAGCAGAAATACAAATGCAAAGTAAAAAGTTAAGTTTCAAAGTAAAGATGTATCTATGATTTTATTTAGTTCTTCTGCCCACGTTTAATAGATTGCCCAACATAAAGTAAGGTGCTGATGACTGGAAGTTTAAAAAAAAAACCCAAAAAAACATGCGAACTGACTGATAGAGAAAACACAACTGCAGCGATTCCAAACACTGAGGATTTCCACTGAGTTTTCCCATTTTCTTTAAAGACTCAGGCTCTGCCAGACATCTGTGTTTGGACGGTTTCTCAAATGGCACCATTATTTCTGAAGACACATCCTATTACCTTCCCGTTGTGTACATAATGAATTCTTAAGGACGCTGGAAGTCATTTCTATAGCTTCTATGATATATATAATATACTTCATATTTGTTGCGATTGTATGTTACATGAATACATTTTAAAGCCTTTGCAAACTGCTTTAGTGGACAGGTCACAACTGTGTCTGTCATAAACAACAATTTACACACAACTAACTGTCTGAGGTACCAACACTGATGAGGTAAAATGTTTTCAACTCTAGGAGGGGTTAAAAGCATGCAATGTACCCGATTTAATCTCTAAATGATATCAAAATGAGCATTCAAGGCCCTTACGTATTATAAATAATCTTCATTCTGTGAAAAATTGGGAACTATTCACAAGCTTAGCTTGAGCGAGGTCTGGGAAACCTGATTCCAGCCCTGTAAACAAGCTTTGTGGGGCGGTTTTTGTTTGTATGCGTTGTGCATTGCTGCTTTTGTCCTGCTGAGAGCTCAGCATTTGTTGTTGTTTTCTCTCTTCAGATACCACCACCAGCAACTCTGTCAGCCGTGTTTACATTGTACTATAAACAACACATGAACCAAGGAGAAATGTGACTCATTAAGAGGAAGCTAAAAAAAAAAAAAAGTTTTCTTTTATTAAATCAAAAAAAAATGTGTGTAAATGATTGGGTCTCTCGTGTTGTTTGAAATGGCCATCTGTTCTTTCATGCTTGATGGGAACCATGTTGATGGGTTTCTCGTTTTCAGTTCGTGCCAAGCATGTAAATGATCCCACAGAGTTTGAGCGAAGAACGTCTCTGGGACGAAGATGAAGAAAGAGAATAGAAAGAACTTCTAGAACCCTTAATTCCTCTTATAAACAATATATTATAAAGCTTGGTGATTTAATTAAGTCATGACAGATAGGTAAATGCATCCGAAACAATCTTATTTCTTCATTTTTGGTATGTTTTTCCATGAAGAAACCTACTACGGCTGCAGTAGCTTTTATTGTTAAGATAAAAGCAACTTCCTGATTGAAATAATGTGCATGGGTAAGTGGATTTTCTACATTGTTATATTCTGTAATTTCTGTAGACTAAACCCATAAAAAGGTTGAAACGAATAGAAAGATTATATTAGTTTCTATTGTTTGTGGCCCATGGCTCATAAACCTCCTCCTTTTGTGCCAGAGACCTCCAGAGATAGACTGCTGGGGGTTTTCATTTAAATGTGTGGTAAGAGATTTCTCGATGGATCAGATTTGTCTTTTGGAAAACATCAAGAGAAAAGCAGCGATGGGTTACATTCTCCCATCAGTGCTTCCCAAGAAACATCTCTACTCCCAAGTCTCATCTTCATGTGAAGGTTGGGCAACACTGGCAAGGCTTCATATCCCGACAATACAAATGTTCATTATAACTTGGTATTTTACTCACATCAGGTTAAAATGGTCATTCTTATATTTTCATTGCTTTAGCCATCTACACAGCATTTATTAACATGTAACTGAAAATGTAACCTTAAAAAAGATTAAATAAAAACATAGTCTGACTGTAGGTAGTTTTTTTGTTGTTTTGTTTTTAAGCGTGAGAGGAGCAGCTAGTGGATTGTGTCTTCTTCCTGTCAAACATGTGACATAGTTCATTTTAAAGCGAGGTTATAATACAGTTATGTAATGTAAGGGAAATTGAGAAATATAGTTTCTTAAGTTAGTTATTATAGTGTCTTTCACAAAACTGGAACCGTTCACCTGTAAAGACAACTTACCTCTGCTATTGCTGTTAATTAGAGATCGGTTGGTACATTATCCTGCACGTGAGTCCACCTTCTCCCTTTCTCTTTGATTTGATGTGTCGGTGCGATTGGAAATGAAGAATCACTGTTAAATCTTGTTTACGTCACTCTGATAGTGAATTATGTTTTGATCAGAAGAGAGCACAGCAGTTCCTTTTAAGAAAAAAAAGACCAAACAAAAAAGACCAGTCCAAGGTCTACCTTTTTTAAACATGACTGAAATTTGTAAAAGTAAAAGTAAAAGCAAAGTAATAGTTGATCCGAATGCTCCAGATCCCTCCTAGTGCGCCACTTACCGGTTTACCGTCAGACAATATTTTCACGTAGCAATCTGTAAAGGGTGTAGCAGATAAATACAACAAAATAAAATGATACCACTGGCATAAAAACTGTGGTATTTTCTATATATGTTAATAATAAATGAAAATCCACTGTGTATTCATGTGCAACTTTATTTCTCTCTGGTCGCTGTGGTAACGTTAAAGCATGCCAAAAAAAAAGCACAGCACAAAAACAAAAAGTGCATGAAAATACTACTTACAATAGCGCTGAGTTGGAGCCCTGAGCTCGTTTTGTCCCGTCTAGGGGTGATGGGAGCCAGCGAAACCCGAAGTGCTTCGCTTAGGTCCAGTCTGCTTGGCTTGTGGCGGTCGCAGGTTCCTCTTCTGTCTCCTCACTGGACCTTTTCCCCTTCGCAAAAAAACTTACCAAAGACATTTGTTTTTTACTCATTTTTCTAGGTTGGGGGTTTTTAAATTTAGCAGGACGCATCACTTGACCGAGACACGGGTCTGAGGTCTTGACATGCGTCAAGAGTAAATTGTAGAACGAGTTGATGGAAAGACGCTGGACAATTTTCAAAATAAAACATCATTTAGACTCTGCCCTGCATGCACGTTCTTTTACCAAGCCCCCCACTGCAGGACCCGGTGTCCTCAGTCCCCAGCTACTAATTTGCCAAGCGCAGATTTCATCATCGCTGGCAACGAATCCACGGAGCAAAGCACGGACACAGGCAATAGTTGCATGATTTTGCTTTTGGTCGTTGCTGATAATTTGAATCAGATGCAGCACACTCTATCCATGTGCTCATAAACCAATATTTAGCTGTTTTACATATCAAAATGTATCCACCAAAGGTCTTTTGACTGAACCGGACCAGCTTTATGCTGTAAATCTTGCGAAAGCAGCTGGAAAAGCAGATAAAGGGTCTTTTGTGTTCGTTCTCTGCTGGGTTAATGTGACTTTAAATCAGCTGTTGTCTACGTGTTGGCAAAGAGCTCATTTTTTTTTTCCATTACATATTTGAAGAGTGTGTTTATTCAACTGATTTATAAAACATCCTTACGCTGCTCTCATTTACATCTTGAAGCCCTTCAGTCTATTCCAATAACTTTGATTCTTCATTTAAATTTATGATTGAGCCATCTTGGGTTGGTGCGCTCTGAATATCTGAGATATCATGATTTTGCACATGCATTTTTTTTTTTATTGTTTGCACTTTGTTAGTGTTTGTATATGTCCTTTTAGTCCTTGTCTCAGCCTTTTTTGCATCTTCCCAGCATCAGCGCCGGTCGTATGCGGCACAAAGACAAAAAAATATCAGGAAAGAGGAATTAACATTTTTATGAGGCTCGACACTCTTTCTTAGCCTTGTTTTTACGATCACAGTACATCAGAGTTCCCTAAAATGTTCTTAAAACCTCTGACGTTCTTAAAAATGGCCTTTTCTTACAGCGTTCCCTCCTCCTTCGTCAGCGTCATGAGCGGGCACGTACCGAACCTTTGAAAACCAACAGTCTACCGTACCGGAGTGTTGGAACTGGTGCAACGCTCGAAATGTGTCGCCGGCAGCAGGTTTTCTGCTTCCTGGACAGAAACGCTGCCAAACCAGTTTTCTGCTGGTTGAACAGCTCTTACGGTTTCAGAAATATGTGAAAAAGCGTTAAACCTGATCATACCTTCTGCTATGTATCCCAAACGTCTTCTCTGATCAAGAGGGGGCATAGAAAAATAAATAAAAACTTCAGAGAAAAAGGGGCAACTCTGAAGTCCACCCTTAAAAGGGCCTTAGACTAGCACGCAACCAATTCAGGTCTTTCTTTGGCCAATGCTGACCCTAATTTTAGACATTAGGGAAGCCAGTGGCTAACTGATGATACTATTTTATTTATTTATTTTAAGGGCTTTGAAAGATAAATGTTTGAGCCTTAATGTTTTCCTCTTGTAAGTTGAGACATTCCTGTCCTTCTTCCAGAAGTAACTGTAAGCGCACTGGAGTCTGCTGGTGAGAGACAGCGGTGGCGTTCATGTGTTTAAAAACGCAGAGCTGCCCACAAGGCGCAAACCTGGTAATGCTTGTTAAAAAATAACCTTAAAAACAAGCCTGTTCTTCCTCAGCACAGCGAAATTTTTTAAGTGTATTAAAGTCAAGAGGCTGATACATAACTAATGATGTTAAATGGAGCACAGGTGTGAGAGTGAACATGCGCGTCTGTCTTCTTTCTCTGGTGACCCATCCAAGCTGAGGGAATTCGAAACGTACTAACATATACCGCATGTCCAAACGCCACACACGGAGGAATGAGAATGGCTTTCGATCCAGTTTATGCAGCCGGACTTGTTACGTTAGTAACCCCAGAAAATGGAAAGACGGAAGAGCTTGTTGCAGATGTTGCTTTCTAACATGTGGCTAACACTCATAGAGGTTTATTTGATCTCAGCTGTTGTGAGAGAGTAGCTTTGGAGACTGAATCAAGTTAAACAAACAAGCAAATTAAAATAAAATAAAGTAAAAATGCAGTAACATGTAATGGAGCCAGGAGGACCTGAACCCCAGGAATGTCCTTTTCATCTTCAGCCTTTCATAGTGGTTTTTTTTTTTTTACATGAAATGACAAATTAACTTGTAAGCAAATTATTTACGAGCTAAATCTCGCACTCAGTTGAGGATTTTCATGCCACGATAATATCTTATGAAAGGGACACTGATAGTTTAATTTCTCTTCCCTCCTGCAGTGGCAGGTTTATTTTTTGCGACAAATTTATTGCCTCCATTGGTGAAAGTCTGATGTGGAGGTCTGATCTGACTGTGACTTAAGCGTCAGTAAAAAGTTATGTATTTGCTTTTACGGTCACATGCACAGGATATCTTATCGGTTTACGTCCCCTGCTTGCTCTGGAAAGATTGACCTTCCGTAACATGTTCACAAAAAGAGTATGGAAATATAGCTTAGCGACGGAAAAATATAATGGGAGAAAATCTCACTAGAAATAAAGAAAAAAAAATAGTGTACGGCAACAAGAGTCAGGTGTAACAGCATTTAAATCAGACTTGTGGAGAGATATTTGCAGGAATGGAGCAGTGCGTTGGCTCAGAGACGGACCTCAGTACTGATGGATGTGGTGTAAAAAGCTAATACACACTGTGTTTGCAGGGTGGAGTCCCGACTGTTATCCGATGGCCTGGTCACACAGCCTGAAACTCCCATAATACTCCAGGGCTCCTTAAATCTCAGTCTCTACCCAAAATGAGAGAGTCTGGGTCTCTCCGTGGGACCTGAGCTCATTAAAGCCAGTTTCTCCTCATGTCATCAGCTTCTTTGCTGCCATATTTATTCTTACAATATCCTGTCTGATTTCCTCCTTCATCCGCGGCCAATTACCTGTGATTTTAAGTCAGATATATGAGAAAAATACAGCTCAATATCAACAGAATGAGAGGTTAATGTTAAGCGCTCTCGCTGTATCTGACGATCTGGTGATAAAAGAACAGATTCCAGTCAGACTTTAGCTCCTCGGGCAGTAAAGAAGTTAATGAACACAAAAAGGAATCCCAGATGGTCGTGTGCATGTGTAGGGAGGAGCACTGATTACGTTAATTATATTTGTGGAGGCTCCAAAATGCACAAGGGCAAAAAAATAAAGCTGTAGGACATGCACTAAGAAAGTTTGAATTTCTGTTTCAAAATTAGTTGATTTTGCTGTAAAAGCATGTCAAAATTTACATTAGAGATAAAAAAATCCTTTTCTTTTTTTTTTTAATTGATTACTTTCCTATGGGTTGATCGTAGCTGTAGCACATCCCTGTTTTGTGTGTGTGTGTGTGTGTGTGTGTGTGTGTGTGTGTGTGTGTGTGTGTGTGTGTGTGTGTGTGTGTGTGTGTGTGTGTGTGTGTGTGTGTGTGTGTCTACATGTTGGCACTCATTCACTCCTGATTAGGGATCCTTGCTCCTCATTCATCTCATGCTACCTGATGACACATCATTCCCAGGAACTACAAAGAGAGCTGCAGCTTGGCTGGGAGGACAATCAGATAGTGATGCATCACCTTTATCCAGGCGGTGCAGATGGTCCATTACTCCCGATTACTCTCTGTTCCCTCTACTCACTGCGTAATTTGTTTCCACGTATTTATAGAGTATCTCAGGCTTCACTTAAACACAGGCAGGGCAACATGTGCACCATCTCCATCTTCGTTTTAATACACTCACTTTTGTTCTCGGAGGCCCCTCTCTATGACTATAACCAAAAAAGAGTCAGGCCTTGTTGTCAGGTTGAGTAACCTTCCCCACTGGCGTATCGAGTTTAAAGTAGATTGTATGCGAGCGTTTATTTGTCACTGAGGTATACAGTTAACAATAAATGTGTGTAGCAGCTGCGGACCTGCTGCCATTTACCAAAGTCCTCGGAAAGTGAAGTGGCTCGGAAGAGAGAGCTGGATAGGACAGGAGGAACGAAGGAAAAGGAGGATGAGGATGAGAAAAGGCAGGATGGAAAATGTTGAGGGACTAGAAGAGCGCCAAGTAGTAAAAGCAGACCATGGCAGCGAAGGGGGGAAGGAGAGAGTTTGGTCAGTGTAACCCAGATCTGTTCGCTGCTGAGCCAAATTGACATAAATGAGTCATTCACGATTACCTAACGACAGCTGCGCCGGTCACCGGTTGCTCCCTGACTTTACTGCACCTCGTTTTAGTTGGACCTTAACTTTAAGAACGAGGTTTCGTGAGATTCCTTATGGTATTATTTTAAAACTTGCGGGGGTGTAATACCATACCACGAAGGAGTTTCCATGTCAAACGTAAATAAAGTCACAGAATAAAGACAGTGAAAGCTTAGTTCTTGCACTGTGTCCAAAAAGGGGTTATCGTGCTCCGATACAGTTGCTCTTTTTTTTTTGGATTCAGCTTAGGAGGAGGTAAGATGAGGTAAACATCTCCTTCTCCAGATGTTTCTCCGTAACGGGGAATCGGGCTCAGCACGTCTCCACGCCTCACTCAACACATTTTAATTAGCCTTCAAACCAGCATGATGAAATCTCAAAAATGGTTATAAATTGGATCAAAGTCGCCATCAATTATGCCGAGAGCACTTACGGGGATCATTTCATCATTTTCAGTGAAACTGACGTTTGCATTGACGAATGGATTTGTTCAGTGGCGATGGTGCTGGTGATGCAGATGATGAGCAGGGACATGTGACTGCTAAGTAAATCTCCGCAGGCAGTGAAAAACATCTGCTCCGAATGGTTAAAGTCTGACATGTAACACATGTAAATGTAATGATGTATCAATCTGGAGCCACGCAGGCTGATTTCACTCCGTACAGTCAGAGCGCAGAAAAGTTGGCAGTGGATTGAAACGTGTAATCTGGAAAGCAGTTGAAGGTTTTGTCGGCCTTGAACTCCTCGTGTCATAGATGCATGTCTGTTGTCCTCCCCCGTGGAGCACGGGGTGAAGTAGGAGCATGTGCCACAGTTTGATCCCCATGTCAGGCGACTCCTGTTCAGGCTACAGGTCACCTTAGCGCCGCATCCTCCCTGCTGTGCACTCGGGACACCTGAGCTGAGGTCCTGTCAAACCCGGCTAACTAGGCGCACACTCGAAGGAGGGGTGGAGAGGGGTGCTTCAACCTCGTTCTTCCTCCGCTTTATTGAGGACAAGAAAACCTAACGTATGAAATGACGCGCTGGATATCTGCCAGGTGCTTATTGCTGCCACGTGGAGGTGCAGCTTAGTCGTACGAAAAGCAGGTAGAAGTGTAGTTATCTGTCATGTGGTTTCACCGTAATTGGTGATGTTACCTGAATGAGTCCCGTCTCTTAGCTTTCCCATGAGGTTCGTTTTTCGGTTCACTGCCTTTGACAGGTTAGCCCTGCCTTTTGATTGGCTGCAGACCCTTGCGGCTTTAAATTAGATAAATGCTTCTTCTTTTTGTTTTTCCATGATCAAAAGCAGGCAAAAAAAAAAAAAAAAAAAAACAGCTGAAAACTCTTCTCTAGATCTATTTGGACTATCTAATGTTTTTTTGGGGTTTTTTTTGTTTTGTTTTCTTCTTTTAATGACTTCAGGATCAGGAAAGTGACCAGAAAGCAGTCTGCCTACAGCACATGCAGACTATAAAACACATCCAACCTTGGAAGTGTGTCCCAGTCTAATAGGTGTAAACTGTCTCCTCCTTAAACACCACTGTTTCCACTTCTCTCAGTCTTGATCTATAATTAAACAAGAGTAGGGGACACTTAATTGCAAGCATGTGATGTGGAGACCACTAAATAATTCCAGCTTGTTATTTTCTGTGATGAAAACCTTCTGCAACTGTGACTTATGTTCGCTGAGCTTTTTTTTTTTCTGTGTAATTTCTGTAGGGCTTGACTCAGCTTCCAGGAGGAAGATGCAGTTTAAATAATGATTAGGTTGTTTAGACCGGGCTGATATGTCTACGGTCTGCCTCGGAGCATCTCTGTTACACAGCAGGAGCTGTCTGGTCTTTAAAATACCGCTAGGCAGAGCGGAGTAAACTGGGGAAATGTGTGGCTTTCAGTTTACACTCCAGATAATCCATTACCATACTTTGTCATTTCTGTGTGAACTGGCAGTTCTTTTGTTGCAGTCTTTATCTCAGTGGCACAGTCCTTCACTCAGCTTTCTTTTCTGGTCTTTTCTGGCAACTCTACAGAGAAATTCCACCATAAATTATTCATCTTTGTCATCCGTTGTTGTGAAAGCCACATAAAGAGCCTTAAGGAGGTTTTTATTATGGATCGTAAATTAAAACTGGCTGTGAAGTTGCACAAGAAATCAATATGTGCAATACTGGGTGGAATTCTGATCGCATAGTTTTGAAATTTTATTCAATTCCTTGTTTTTTTTTTCATGCAGTTGGCGTGCAGGTCAACACAAATCTCCATCCTTCAAGAACGTCTTTGCAGTGTGATTCTTGCCTGCAGCTGCAGCTCAGTAGACTAAGTGAGATTCCTCTTCACTACGGGGTAAACCTGGCCCTTTAGGCAGTTCAAGAGGAGTTCTCAACATGAAAAACAATCAGTGTTCACAATAGTTCTTCTGTGGGCCACAGAGAGACTTAGAAATGAAAAGTAATAACCTTAGTTTTCATAAGCCTGTCAGTTTCAGCCACGCGCAGGGGAAGATTAAAAGCCGTTGACAATCCCAGCACCCCAGTGGACAGAGCGGGAGGTATTTTTACACCTTAGTAAATTAATCCATCAATATGTATGAACCCAAGACTTTTATCTGTTTTTCCTCATAACGAAAAATACCGCTACTCTTCACTTCAGTCGTATCTCTGTGTTTTCTTTTTCCGCTCTGTCTGTGTTACTCTCCCGTGAGAAATGTCCTTAGCAGTTGTGATGAAAGAGATCTGCGGCTGGCTGCAGTTTGATTGTCTGGTTGACAGCTGGCCCAAATGTTTATTTTTCTATTTATCCCCAGCACCCTGAACCGATACATGCTCGGCCTCCAGCAACACTGGACGGCCCGGGCCGGTGAGAAAGGGGAGAGATAGCTGGGCAGATGTATGTTTTACATCAAAGATCACTTCTCTGGAGTTGCTGGACTCGACACATCTGGAATTCATGGACTCATCAGGCCAGCGCACGTAAAGGATATACTTTAGATAAACACAATAAAGCACAACTGAATACCACTAACTGTGCTTGCAGGAGGGGGAAACTCTGATTGCTTAATCCAGAAGTGTCTTGTTCAGTTTTTTTTATCGTTCGAGACGTTTTTCTCATATTCTTGCACCACAGAGAGGTCTCTGTGGGTCAGCTTCCTCCTCAGATACAAGTTCAGCTTGTGACTCCATTCAGCTTTCTGGGTTTACAACACAAATCCTGCAGTGGGAACTCAGTGCATCCAATGTCAGTATACCTTTCATCACTGAGATTAAGATATTTTATTCGGTCCTCTTCAGTAAGGAGTATACCAGTGTTGCAAAACATTTCTGGAGAGAGGGATTCTCATTTTGTCTCGCTGCTCTTTGCTGGAGGGTTTGCATTGCTGTACTTTCTCTTTGAATTTTTCAAAGGAGTTCAGTTGGATCCAAGTCAGGCAATAAATTTCACTTTTTTTCTTCTTCTTCTTCTGAAACTCAGTAATATACTTTAGATCATTAGCATTATCAATACCAGAAGTCTTTTCTTAGCTTTCTAAATTAAATAACAGTCAGTCCCAGCACACTGTATTCATTTAATTGCCCCCAAAAATCGTTTGAAGTTGTGCAACTCCATGTCATGACACTCCCACTCTCGTGCTTCACTGTCTGGCAGTCCTGAATGAGTTCAGAACAAACATGCAGGTGCAGATCTGACCTGAACAACTTTATTATAATCTCTAAATATTTAAGTTTTCTATTAATGATTGCCACTGATGCGTTCATCTACAGGGCTGTAGTAATTCTGCACGTTACGATTACTTTGTTTTCATCAATACTGTGTTTATTAATGAGTTTACAGGATTTTTGTACTATTTTGTATATATATATATATATATATATATATATATATATATATATATATATATATATATATATATATATATATATATATATATATATATATATATATCTTGTGGAACCATTATACAGCATCACAGCCTGTGATGTTAAAAGCTGAGGAAATCTGGAAATCTGGTCTACATATTTTGTAACCATGTTTTATTTGAAACCTGTGGTGTTCTTAATTTTGATTCTGTGATCTCAAGTTTTCTAGCTTGAGTCAGTGGTCGGTGGGCCGACAGCTGTTGGAGACTCGGTATGTGGGGACTGAGCCTTGGACAGCCCCCCCAGACAACGTAATCTGAGTACACCATCTGGGCACCCGTAGAGCATGTCATCTTCATTGTCAGTGTGAAATCACTAATGGCCTCAAATAGCAACTGAGTGTGGCCGTACGCAATCTGAGACGCGGTGCTTGTTCACGGTTGACTTTTAAAGCATTTTAACTTGGACTTTCCAAAAGAAGCAAAACTAAATATTAAATGGAAATAAGAATAATGGTGATATAATCAGTTTTGAAAGCATTAAAAGTTTTGAAAGCCAATACGTTGGATCTGATGATGGTTACAGAACAGAGGTCAGGAGACCAAATGTGTTACTTATTATGAAATTATCTTACTCTTTTAATCATGAAGAAACACGTAGTGTTTGTACTAAATTCCAATGCAAGTCCTTTTTGAGATAGACATCTTGATAAGATTTATATAAGAAGCAAAGCTAATAATTTCCTGGTTCCACTGTAGGAAGAATTCAGCGATCAACAAAGTCATAAAAATTCAATGAATTGATATCAGTGTAAAACCTTTCAGTAATCCATCATGTTAGAGGGACAGAAGAATTGGAGAAGTTATGAGACTTTATCTTGTGATAAAATTTCCTTGTAATCCAAGTAATTTGCCAGTCAGAGGCACAGTCGTTGAAATCCTTCTGGGCTCTGAAGGGTCTGACCATCACTGCCATCCTGAGAACCAGGTGCAGAAAGTCTGCCAGTTGAGACGTTTCAAACCGAAAGCATGTGCACACAAACACCGAGAGACAGATTTTTCTCTCTGGTTTCACCTCCCCAGGCTAGCATACCAACACACCGTTGTAAATGTGCCGTCCCTCCTGCACCGCCGCACATCTGCAGCCTAGCAGGGTGCTTCTTCCAGCCCAGTTATGGCATTTTCATGTCTGTTCTTCCTAAAGCGTTGCAACAGGTTTGTTCCACTGGCTGGGACTGCAGAGAAGGGCAGGTGAGGTCACCCGGCCCCTCCACCTCTTAACCTTTGCTGTGTTAACCTCTGGCACCAACTATATCTCCTATAGCTGCTAACAGGAAGCAGCATTTGCCCCCGAGAGGTGGCTGTTTGCTCTGTGCATCTGTGCTGACACTACGAGTCCGACCGGACATTCCCGGACCCTTCCTACACCTCTGACCCTGCTGGAAAGCTCTCCCCCTGTCTCCGTTACCTGTCCTTCCTCACCCCTCCATTCAAGGTAACTCTCTGTTGGCTACGTTCTCACTAACTGAATCACACTACCGCCTCGGGGGGCGAGTCAGTTGTGAGGATGGACAATCAATGGCAGACTCATTCAAGAGGGAAAAGAAACCTGAGAGAGACGTTTTCTGTGGGCCCAACGATGGTGAAGAGAGTCTAGGAGGAAATGTAGCAGAAACCATCCACTAACTACGAACTGCTTTGTCAAAATAACCTGATGATTTCTCTGTTTCCAAAGCTGCAATGTAACAGATCCCTAAATGCACCTCTTTGTCACATCGTGTGTATTTGCATCAACATTGTTCCATAAGAGCACCTCGAAAGCTGAGTCATTAGTCTGAGGTTTCTTTGATCCCCAACATGGTCTCTGGTGTTGTTCAGTCAAGAGGACTCAATCTGCGCTATTTTGTCTGTCAGTGGTCTGTTAAAGAGCACAGAGCCTCCTCCAAATGTACAGCCAGCCTGCTCTGTGACTGGTATCCATGCTTTTCATTGTAAACTTGGATTTGATCCCTACAGCTGTTGTTTGTGTTCATTCACACAACACAAGCTCCCACAACCACCACAGGACAGTAAAGCCTGCCACACTGTTCCACGGGGGAGATGTGAGGCCGTTAAATAGGACCAGATTAATGCCAGACATCACTCTTGGAACAAAGCGAATTTCTTCTTTATTTCACTCTCGTCTCTGCTGAAATATGAACAACAAATGTTCCTGTATTTTATCTTTGCATCTCAAGAACATTTGGTCATCCCGAGTTGGTTGAGGGAGGCTGTCATTCTGCTGTGTTTATCTAGTATCAACTGTCCCATTGTTATTTATCTTTTAGGACTTTATTGTGGTCGGTTTTACTGTTTGTTTTTTATTTAGCTTTGCTCACATACATGGCAGCTCACTTCTCCTGAAGCTGGAACCACTTCAGTGCACAGACAGAAATCTTCCAACCTATTTTCTTTTCATTTAATTCCCAATTTCTTATCATTTCTTTGTTGTCTTGGCAGAGCAGATGTCCATCAGTTGACTGGTGTGATTTGAAATGACACTCCTTGAGTGCAGGTCAGCGGTTCAAAAAAATCCAAAATCCCTAGTCGCCTATCCATTTGAGAGGTTGACGCTGTCAGAGACCTGGAACCGTGAAGGTTCCTAACTGTTCACAGAGCTGCAAGCCTCAGGACAGAGTTCTCCCATCTCCCCCAGTTGGGCTCCAGTTACCACTGGCACCACTGTTGCACTCACTCATCATAGCTTAACTTTTCCTTTCAGTCCTAGTTTTTGAGGATTCTCATCTTCTGTCTTGTTGATTGCATCTCCCACCACTGTCTTTTTCTGAATTTTGTCAACCAAGACAATGTCTGGACGGTTAGACATCACCAATTCATCAGTCTGGATTTGAAAATTAAGCAGGAGCCTTCCCTTGTCATTCTCTACCACCCTTGGAGGTGTCTCCCATCTAGACTTCAGAACTTGCAGCACATTTACTCCACACTAAAAAAACACACACAAACAGTACAATGGTTAAAACTGCAACAAAAACTATAAATCACATTCAATTGTATTGTGCGTCACACGAGTGGGGTGGCCTAGTGGGCAGTCAGTTTCCCTCTGTAGGTGGATGCTGGATCCCCAGACCTGCCAATTAAAAATAGCATCCTTCAGAATATCGCTGAACCCATCCACAAAGGAGTACAAGCCAATTTCTTCTCACAGTGCTGGTCTCAAGTCAGGATAAATAGGAGGGTTTGTGTCAGGATGAACATCTAATGTAAAACTTATATATAACTGATGGATGGATGGACTGATGGGCTGAAATTGCCCAGCTCTACAGCACATAAAACAGCACATAAACTCAACATCTTTATGGTCTTAAACTCATTGGCATGTCATTTCTTGCCAACTGACTACACACAAGAATTAGATTATCTTTTGATAGTGTGATGAAGCCAATAAACTTGGGTGATTGCTATTAATGTCATTTCCTTCAACACATTAATTAAAGAAGAATTTGTTATAAGCGTGTAGACGTTTTCAATCCTTTGACTGTTAGAAAAATCTTCAAAGATGTCTGTGAGGGATGTCCTGTGGTATGTTCAGCGGGACAGGACGTCTGGATAGAGGCTACATTGAAAAAATATGGTGAGAGCAATGAGCAGGTGTGTTTTTATGTTTAAATGATGAGAGCTGTTGTTTCTATTTTTCCTTGTTTTGACCTCAGTCTCAGGATTTAGTCTTATCGAACATAAAAGAGCTTTGGGGGCAGTAATACAGCCTTAAGATCTTGATGGTCATGGTTGGCATTCACAGAAAACAGAACCACAAAATGCGCCAAAGATAATATTGTGCTGGCATCTTTGGCAGCCAGTCTGCAGCAGAGATAATCTAATGCCACCAAGATGTCTGGAATGGCTTCACGAGCTTTCCCAGCAGCATGCCTCAGGTCTGCAAGGTCCTGTTCCCTGGAGAGTCCCGCTGATATTTCCCTTCAAAGGAACATATCTCCCTCCAGGCTACACACAACCGCAACTCCCCAGGTTTCTTCATCCGATTCCAAGGTACTGTACTGACCGAGACGAGGTACGTCGTATTTAGCGCAAATTGAGAGGAAGGTAGCAGAAACAACCGAGACATTGTTAGTGTGACTGATAAAACAAAGGTTTGGCTTCTCTCTTCAGAGTTTCCTGGAGGCAGTTCTCTGCAAAATTACTCAGTTTGCCCCACAAAATGCACTCGTTCCTCTGGTTTTAACAGTCTTTTCACAGCTTTATGAGCTGCGTGTGCATCCTCCTATTCAGGGTTGTGGGAAGCTGGAGTCGCCGTTGTTACTGTGTGAGAGACAGAGCACACCCTGGACAGGTCACTAGCCCATCACATCGAATTCAGTACATTTACTGGTGGAATAAGCCAGACTTGATCAGAATCAGTCACTCATCATCACTCATCAGATTTCTGCGTGTCTTGACTAGATAAAGATGATCGCATTGCAGCTTTTGTCGCATTATTTGTTCTTCTTTAAGTTGACAACCCTTTTTTATTTTAATTTCTTTACATTACAGACTTTGTTTATGAAACTATATGCATATAGAAACAAAGTGAAAATATATGATGTCCTTGACGTAGACTAATTCTGCTCAAATTTGGAGAAGAAAGAAGGAAAAACAAAAAGGAAAGTGTATGTAAGTGAAGGTTTTTCACTGATTTTCATCGTCCAATCCTATGGTAAAGCAGGATATTTCAGGTTCTTCCCGAGATCATTCATTTATTTCCAGTTCTGTGTTCTTCAGAAACTTCTGATTACGCTTGATTTGTCAGAACTGTCAACTTTCTTTAAACACTTACATCATCCAAGTATTTTCCATCCAGCAGATGGCTTCCTTGACACTGCTACTCGTGGCGACTCATGTTATCCCAAAATCACTAAAAGCTATTAAATAAAACAAGGACTCTTTAGTCATTGTTATGATTTTTCGTGCTTCTCCTAATCTTTTTGACCGATAAAATGCTTTGCAGTGTCACAACCTGTAGTGGTTTCTTTCTGCAGTTTTCCTGGTGTAAAACGATCCGTTTACTGTCCTTCACTTTTCATTTACTCTGAATAATGGACAGTTTACCTGCAACACGAGTAAATTTGGACTCTGGTTTTTCAGATTTATAACTCAAGATCGTAAACTCTTCAGGGGGAACTTAATCCACTGATCCGCAGGGAACGGGAAATAACTTACCAAACAGTAGAAACTTAAGAAAGTTCAAGTAAAACATTTGGGAATGGGAGTGACTGGCTTCCATCACTTTTCATGACAATAATGACGTCTCTAGTTTAGACGTTTATGCAGGTGGGACGAGACATTTGCTGAACAGATATGGATACATTACGTGGTGATTGAACCAGTTTCTGAAAACCTTCTCCAAATACACGAGTCATTTTCAGCTCCCTGCTTACTTGGCGTGAGGCACGGCAGACCTGAGGACTCCGTCATGCACGTTAGCTGCAGGCCAGCAGAGATCAGAGGCCAGCTTCCAATCACGGCATCTCAAAGACACTACATATAAACAACAAGGAAGGCAAGGAACAGAAGCATGGGAGAAATCACAAAATCAAAACGAAAACAGAACTGGAGGGAAACAATGAAAGGGTGGAATGATGCAGACAGGGAGGAGATGAAGAGATGCAGCTGACGGAGGAGAAACAATAATACACATCAGTGAACAAAGGCATTCTGGGCCTGTCTGGGTCCGTTTATGAAGAGCTGTCTTTTGATGCTTCGTAACTCTTTAAGAACCATATTGCTTAGCCGTCTTACTGCATGTCACCGCTTATTGCAAATGCGATTTACAAAAAAATGTGCTGGCAGAGCGCAGAACAATACGCAGAGGAAAAGGCCGTGCTGTTACCATTGCTGGTTTTGTATCTGACTAACAGAGGCTTGGCCTTCGCTGCATGTTCCTATGTTTTTGTAATATTGTACTGAGCCTCATTTTTAAGTGCTGGTGTTCAGCGGTGTGCTGCTGGGTCTTTGAGACCTCCTGGTGTCAAAGTAATCGTTTAATCTCTAACCTAATTTACTGCGCGCCTTTCAACTTCATGATATCTGTGTTAGCCTCGGAGGGCTCCAGTGATGTCATGTCATCTTTATCACTGTGGCTCCTGAAGCGTTGGGGCCCTGAGTGTGGAGGGGCTGAATAGAGTCCTTTCTTCATTTCTGCAAACCTAATTACCACATGACCCCCCTCACTTGTGCAGAGTGAATGTTATGGTCTCCCTTACACATGTCTGCGCCACCCTCCTGTTTGCACATAGATTCCTGGCTCTGGTGTCAGGTACAATAATATTATCTCAGTCCAGTATCCATCGTTTATGCGATCTTCAGCATGGGACTGTTGTTAACCATGTCCAGACTCTGCAGCTACTTAGGAGGCTCAAGCTTCCTTCTACTGGTTAGACTGTACTTCAGGTCAAAATGAGCCTGAGAACAAAGCAGTGACATACGACAAATAGAATATAACTTCATGCTGATCGTGGCGCGATCTGACTGGCACAGGTTGGCTCGCTTCACTAAGACGTTAATGCAAGTGTCCCGGGGATCAAACCTATCCTGGAGGCAAAGCGAGAGAATTCCAGGGACTTATCAATGGTACAGGAGAGGAATAGTTTGAAAAATAGTCCTAAACTGGAAGGGAAATAGTTCTGAGTTGCAATAAGTGCCTCAGCCAGAAGGAAGTTGATTATATCGTCCTGCAGTCACATGGGTGATGGTTATTTATACTGTAGCTGCGGGGAGAATGACTTGGAACAGACTGAAAGTGAAATGGTCATGAGAGCAGCTCAAGGACAGCTGTCTGGTCAGTTGGCCGCTCGTTTAGGTTTTAGTTTGACGTTTGTTGTTGTTCAGTGTGCTGTGCTCCAGTCCGGCCACTCTCCAAATTTCCTGCTTTTATAATGCTTTTAATGTTAATTATAGTCCATGGTCTTTTCTTTAAAGCAAGACAAAAGACATTATTTAATGTTAAAATGTCAGTTACAAAGTAATTTTCTTGTCTCTTGCAACAGTGTTGAGTTTTTTGCAGCGTTGTCACACATCCTCAATGATGAAGCTATGTCGCAGTGCCATGATGACATTGATCAACCGTCACAATGTCCCCTTCATGTCTAATTCCTCTCTTGTCATTCATCGCCAGCACTTCAGTGTAACAGTAAACACAAAAGCAGCACCAATTTCTAGTCCTTTAATGTTGATCTTTTGGCCCTAGATTGTTTTTCTTTTTATGTTTTGTCTTCTTCTTTTATATATTGGCAGGTGGAAAAAAGTGAAACAATAAGTAACATGGAGTAGTAGTTTGCCAGTCAGTGGATCCTACCATGCCCATTACTGTGAATGCCAACGGTAACAGCTGAAGGGACTGAGGAAGATGTTGGTTATGTTATAATTTCAGCCTTCTAGATTTTATCTTAGACCCCCGCTAACAGAAACCGGTCTTACAAGTGAATGGGGGTGGAGGTAAACTGTTCCATGGTCCCGTTCATTTATACACCACATCTAAAAGTCTAAAAACTCAAATGTATTTGTTACTCCCCATATCTATTTGTTTTGTTTAAACATAAAATGTTTTCCATTCTTTTCAATTGTATGTGGTGTAATCCTTTACAACATGGTCTCCAGTGTCATGATTGTTTATAATGTTCCCCCATATCATTAAATATATATTTAATATGGCGATGAGACCCCATGAGCACCTTTAATAAGCGGGTCGGGGTTCAGAAGAGTTAAACATTTATTCTCAATTATTTGACATATTTGTATGTTGAGTGATCTTGAAATGAATGCATTGCAACATTCTCCGGAGGATCTTAAATCTGATACACAAACATAAGTAAGTTGTAAGAATTCTGCAAGTTAAAAACAGATGATGGAGTAGAGAAGAAGCGCTGGTTCACAATTGCGCTGTAGTTTAAGTTGACCTGTCAGAGCCACACAATCTTCCACATAATCCTGTCATCTCTTATTCTTGTCCTTTGTGCTAATTGTAACAGAAAATAAGCAGAGACGCTCCCCGCAGTTTGCGACCATGCAGTTACCACAGGTATGTTAACTGGGCCTGGCTTTGGTCTCTGTGCATTAGCTGCACATTCCAGTGGTGTGGATAATGGGAAGCTCTATTAAGAGCTATTTGTGGCCGTGCTGTGGTGTGTTTTACCAGATTCCAACATTAGCCTGGGTTTTAACTTCAGCGGGTAAAGGATGCAAGGGGAGTAAAGGTCCAAAGCTTTGTCTGTCCTGTCTCTGACGTCCACCCGCTCTCCATGTATATTTGCTCTGTGTCTAAACCGACCACCGCGGGCTTGCGTGTTTGTTTACCGTCTGTGCTCGTTCAAGCCTCTGTTTTACACCTTCACCTCTGCCTCGTCTGCACTCGTGCACGGATACACAGTTCATACTGTACATGTGCATCTCTGTGACTGCTGGAAACGCGGCGGCCGTGCCAGTGAGGGGGTGCACTGTTGACACTGAGCTGCAGCAGGGGAGCTTCCTTCTCCCCTGCTTAAAAAAAAAGCAAACAAGCTAATCAAAGCCAGCACTCTGGCCACATTTCTCATTTATCGAGACAGTCAGCCGGACAGAGAAGAAGATCTTCCTGCTACAGAGGAATTACAGTTACTGTGGAAAATGTGTTGGGGTGGGTGGGTGAGTGGTGGAGAAAAGGGGAGCATCCAGATGTGCCCTTAACAACCTCCCAGAATTGCTCTAAACTTTAATGCTTCACGGGCCTCATTCACATTAACAATTGTTATTATGCCTCTCGACATTTTACACAATGTGTTTTTTTTTTCTCAAGAAATGTAACAACTGAAACAGTTGACGGTCTCGCCTCAGGAAGCTTTTATTGGCTATTCTGCAGCCAGGTGGACTTAGTTATGAAACCTTTTTATTGCATTTAAGGACTTTTGTTTTTATGATAGTGTGAAAACAGGCTTAAAGAATGTTTGCAACCCTTGAAACAGCCAAGTGCCATTGCTTTTGACATTTAAAGCTAACCGGGGAAGGCTGGCTTCTTGCATGAATCATAACATCAAAGTCAGGATTGCAAAGGGAATCTTTGCAGCCAGGAACAAATCTGTGCATTTGTAATGGGAACTACTGGATTTCAAGTTTATATGACAGTCATAAATGGCTGCTACACCGTTAGTAAGTATAGTTCAGGAGGTCAGATATACAGTAAGTATAGCTTATAGTATCAGTTGTGAATAGTCTGGGTTTGTGCCTCTCACACTTGGCTCGATTTACCGACTGGTTCTACACTCTGAAGTTCTCCACTTCTGAAACGCTCCTGGTGGGACCCTGGGGTTAGTTGACTCAACCGTGATGTCCACGGTGGCTCTAAGAGCAAGTGTCCACATTGTTGATGTAGAATACGTCCAATAAAGCCATTTGAAGTTTTGGTAGAAGTCTAAAATTAGGTTACACTCAAATCCTTTATTGTTATTACCCTTGTAGAAATGCAAATTTATTATTAATTTAAATTACTTTTAGTATAATTTTAGTGTCTAAAGGCACGTGGGACATTAACTTTGTCAAAAGAGTGAAACATGTTTTATTTTCTAGGAGGTGCGTGCAATTTTTTTTAAAACAAGAAAGTAACAATCACAACACTCTTGTTCTTCTGAGCAGAACCAGAAACACAGCAGTGTTCAAACGTAACTGCAACATTTTCTAATCCACTTTTCATGCATTTGTTGTTATTCATAGCACATTCTGCACATCTGTTATTTGAGTCCAAACATCATCACAGTTTATTTAGTTCTGTTGCATGCATGCAGCAGCATGTATCCTGGATGATGTTTGTCCCAACAGTTCTCATAGCTGCCTGTACATTTCATCCATCTGTGTACTTAAAATGACCTTTTGCAAGTCAACAATCCGAGTATCCATTTCTGCACCTCACCACTGTGTTTGGGTTGGGATACAGAGTTTCTGACTAAGCCTGCTGGTTGTGTACTGTTGGCAGTCGGACGTGCAAACATACAGAAGCTATACGGCCTAACAGACTTATATCACGTCATCATACTCGTG
The DNA here is from genome assembly GCA_014839995.1 of Xenentodon cancila. Lineage (NCBI taxonomy): Eukaryota > Metazoa > Chordata > Actinopteri > Beloniformes > Belonidae > Xenentodon > Xenentodon cancila. The sequence goes on from CM026205.1 coordinate 17,827,701, forward strand.
TATTTCAGTGGAACCTCTTTCATCTCTTCTCCTCCTGTTTAAGTGTAACTTTCCAGATGGGGTAACAGTTTTGTGTGTGTTTTTGTAAGATCAGGTGCAGGTTTGAACGCATCCATAAACTTCAGTAAACACACTTGCTCCCCTCTCCTCTGCTCTCCTTGAGGACCACAAACAAATAAATCTCAGCCCTCAAATTAGCATCGGTCTTTGCTTAACTGGATGCACACCTTGACATGAGGTGACCTTCCTCTCATCTGGTCGCCCCCGTGGGAGTTGTAAAAAAAAAAAAAAAAAGCTGCCTTTTGACAGGTTCCTGATTACTCATGGTCTTTCTTGGCCATCCTTGACCTGCTGAAAGCTAACAGAAGTGACCTGGGAGTATTCTATGTGAACCTCATACTCATCCCATGAACTTCTTCTCTTGGTGTCAAGTTGTGTCCATGAATTTCGTTCTTGGCTACATCTTCCTCTGTCAACACTCCATAACCTGACTGGCGTCCTCGGGGGAGCGGAGAGCAATAGTCAGATGGGAGGATTTAAATGATACAGCTACAGCAACTTACTCTCGTGACATGACAGAAACAGAAACCATTTATCTATTAGTGTTCTTCTTCACTCAAAGTCTGGCCTCCTCCCATCACGAGACCAGAAATCACACACACACGAAGAGAACGTCACACTTTCTACCAGCAGCATATTTCGCCGGAGTGGAGTCAGATTGGTCTAATTTGTCAACAGCAAACATATTTAAGATGCAGCCTGGGTTTGTGTAAAGCTCTTGATGAGGTTGTTACCCCTTCCATGTATCCAAGAGTCTGGTAAATGTCATCATCAAGAGGTGCATGTGAGCTGGATTTGTGTGGTTTTCTGCCCGTCTGCTTGTTTGTTGCCATTGAATGGACAGGGTTCTTTGTACTTTTGATAGTCAAAGGTTTTACAGTATAACACTGTAATGAAGAACATCCTACGTCAGGTGAATCACTCTCCAGATGTGTGCAGAGAAATGTTACTCTGGCCAGCCATACTCATCCACTTAACGAAGCTTGTCTCTCGTGAGGTGGTTCTACCCCTTTCCAGCAGAACTGAACGTACTGACGCAATCGCACCGGGGCGGAGGTGGCCTTCACGTGATAACTCACACCGGAGGGTTCAAGAGTTTACTATTGAAAACAACCAAGATGTTGGCAGAATTACTCATAACACCTTGGATCAACAGGTTTTACTGCAAAAATTCACCAAATGTTAGAAAGTCCTCTAATATAATGCATGTTTCATATCTCTTAAGACGTCTTTAATAACTGTATTCTCTGATTCGTGCATTTTATCTGCTGATTTTTAATGTAAAAACCAAGTCCATGTTTTGTGAAATCAAATCGGTTTAGACTTGGTACAGTTGGATCATTTATTGTGAACCCATGGGCCCTTTTCTTTCCTTTTGTGTGTTCAAAAGTTGAAAAGAAGTGCTGCTAAAAGACTAGCAGGCACTCGTGTCATTGCACCGAGTCATGTTGTGAGGAGTGTGTGTCCAATGAGGCGCTCGCAAAGAGTCACACATACTCTAATCACTCACAAGGAGCCCTTTTTAGCACAGCACTAAGGAGAAAAATGTGACATTCCCAGTGACATAAATGCTGTTTTTCACTACCATTAGAATCAAAAATGCCCACAGACATCCACGTGAGGCAAATGCGTTCATTATCGAATTAACAGCAGCCTCTGTTCTGCCTGATATGTATAACAGAGGTAACTAAAGCGCACTGCTGAATAAAGGAAGGCAAGCCTTTCTCCGTCCTCACAGGTCGTCAGTGTCAGATACATTACTGAAGCATATAAAAATCCAATCAAAACACACATGCGGCCCCTGAAATCTCTCCAGGGACTTTTGCACAGTGACCCCGTGAGCAGCTTCAGTCAAACATACATCAAAGACGTTGGAAGTTTAGACAACTTGATAGTCGGGGTAGCACAGAGGAGGAAACCTCTTGAGTCTGTTATGTGATTGGACACGCACTCCTTCCTCTTTGAGTCTGTCGAAACTCTGCAGCAGCGGCTGCTCATTAAGGTACATGCGTGTGTTGTGCTCCTGGCTCCTGTGATGTGGGTCTGTGCGATACAAAGCATACAAAATGTCTTTCTCAGAGTTTTCCATGTGTGAAAAGGAGTGCTGCTAAAAGACCAGCAGGTACTTGTGTCATTGCGGTGAGTCATGTTGTAAGGAGTGGGCAGACGTTGGAATCTCTTCAAAGTGGGTTTGTTTCTGCTGCCGTGAAATGAGCTGAGAGGATCTGGGCCGAACAGATGAAAGAAGCCGAGAGAGCAGTGGGACTGTTGCACAGCATGGCTGCGAGTGGAGGAGCTCTGCAGCACGACAAGTAACGCACGCTCACGCATTGTGTGTGTATTTTTGTTTTTGCGGAGCCGTTTCGGACAACCTCTGGCTCCTGTGGTGCAGGTGTCGTGTATGTGGCGCAAACGTGCATGCAGGGAGAAAACAGTAAAAAAAACCAGTTGTTTTAATTATCATGCATGAGCAAAATCATCAAGTGTGGAACACATGTTTACATGTCTTTGATGTTGGAAAGCTGAGCAAAAGACATCATTTTTTATGTTTGTAATTTTTTTGTTTTACTCCATTTAATTTCAGTACTGAGAACCATGAAATATTGTGTCAACACGCAACTACGTAGGGAAAAAACCAAAACAAGTAAATTATAAACAGACTCGTATGCTGTTTCTATGCTGTTTATCAGCAGCATAAATGCAGATTATCTTTTCTTGAAAAAAAAACACGAAAACTGCAGCAGTGTTCCTGTTTCCTTTTAATAACATACACATTACCGTACAGCAGCATATTGTGTACATATTTTCTTTTGCATGTATCGTGCAGTGTTTACTTTGCATCAGTTATAAGATACAGACATCCTGAAAGTTATAGGGAACACCTGCGTGACCTTGCAGCTGCAGCGCATGACACTCGCCATGAGTGCAACTGCATGACTGTGATGCCTGCTGAGCCGTAATGAAGGGAATCCATCAACAAGGGGGGAAGAGTCCACGGTCAGGAAGAAGCAGGTGCGACTGGATACTTTACCACGGAAAAGGGAGAATCTGGAAACTTTCTGTGAGGAAAAGAGAAGGAAAAGGGAACAATTACAGCAACTTGAGATCATTCTTAAGATCATTCTCCAGGTCAAACGCTTTTTGGTGAAAATCTCGGCAACTTAAAGTAGATGACTTGTTGACAAATGAACAGCCTGGGTGATGTATAGAAAAACCTCCGGCAAAACTAAATGGTTTCCTTCCATTTGCACTCCAAATTTCCAGGCACTTTTTTTAAGTATTCTAAGTACAAAGATAAATTGAGGGAAAAAAGGTGGTCCCCGTTTTTTTTCCTGACTTGAATTCCCCACATCCATAGTCAGCCAGTCAAGCCCCATATAATGAGGCCTAAACACGCTGTGTGTGTTTCCAAACAGCTGGGCAGGTCCCACTGAACCGGAGCGCCATGGATGGCTGCTAATAACCCACCCTAATAATCCCTACATTACCTAATGTCTTTCTGCATTCAATGCCATTAAATGCCCATTAATTATAATGCCAACAGTGAATGCTGTTGTGACCATAGTCCCAGAGGTGTGAGCTGAGGCTCGATGATGGTTGGCTGGGTTCGCAGCGGTGCAGCAGGCCAGCTTGAACTCTTGGGTGGTGTCGGTTGGTGATTGCGTCGAGTCCTATGGAGGTGGAGGCCAGAACAGAGCTCCCTCAGCAGGGCATCTGCCTAATGAGTGCCTGGACATGCCGCTGGAGCCCCAGCCTGGAAAGACGCAAAATGTACATACAAGATAGATATTGTACTAGAAACAAGCACACACTCATGCACATGTGCGGTCTCAATGCTCGTTTGCTCTGTGCGCCATTTCCACTTCACAGTGAACAAAGGAAGTGCCTGCTGAGAGGACTCCCATAACAAGTAGCTCAATGTTAAGTCCACTTTCAATGGCTTGTATTAAAGTCACATTTTCTGAAACTGGCAAATTTGACTCTTAACAGTATTCATATGTAGACACACTGCCGCAGTAATGTAATAATACAGCAGTTTCTAGGAAACAAAAGTCTCTTTTAACTGTAATTTCACAAGTGTTTCAGTCCAGATCAAGATGGCATGAAGTCTAGCAGTCCATGTCTTGATTATGCCACTAAAGTGTACAGCCTAATTGGATACACAGAGGAGCTCCCTTGGAGGATGGTAAGCTATACGCTGGGGACTCTGGGAGCTTTACTGGAAGCCATTAAGGAAACAAAACATTTCCGACCACAGGGAGCTTTAAAAAAAAAAAAAAAAAAGAGGAAAAAATGACTGAAAATTAGGAGTCTGAAGGAAAGAATTTGACTTGTCAGAGTTGAATTTTTAGAAACAGGATTGATGAACATTTCTCTCTCTCTGTGTGTGTGTGTGTGTGTGTGTGTGTGTGTGTGTGTGTGTGTGTGTGTGTGTGTGTGTGTGTGTGTGTGTGTGTGTGTGTGTGTGTGTGTGTGTGTGTGTGTGTGTGTGTGTGTGTGTGTGTGTGTGTCATGTGCCAAATAAGAGATTACTCTGATAAAACCGTGGCTCCGATTCGAGTCAGCCCATGGCACTTTACTCCTGCTGCTACACACATTTCTGCTCATAATTACCGACATTATTGAAAATCTATGCACAAAATGTAGATGATCTTCAGAAGTATATGCCAATATTGTCTAATATTGTCTATAATCTAAATATTTCATCAAATATGTAACATTACAGTCATGTGAAATCTATCTATCTATCTATCTATCTATCTATCTATCTATCTATCTATCACCTTTATGAAAGCAGATGTTTTGATAGTTTTCTGAAGCTAAAAGATTATTATTATTATTATTATTGTGTTGAATGTAAGATGTATTTATTTCTGAATATGCTCTAAATCTGGCTTGTAATTTCTCCTACCATGATAGTGTGAGAGTATCGCCTATATCCTTTGAGCTCTGTAATCCATATCATCATCAATTCCCTTGTCATCAGGTTTTCATTTTAAACCATGACTTACACTCTTTTTGCCCCCGTGGCATTGCCCTCAGTATTTCTCTGTGAAGGGGGCTCTGCTGCAGTCGCCGAGTGAAGCAGAGACACCGTTCAGAGGAAGCCCAGAGAACAGTTTTAATAAGAAACCCACACTCTTCCTGTCACTTTCAACGCATGCTGAAGAAACTGATGGAAACTTGTCATGATGATTGAAGCATTACATGAAGCATGGGGATAGTAAGCAGCAGCGCTTTTGGACGCTGGTGGAAGGGCACCTGGAAACAATTGCGTTTCCCTCCTAGGAATATTTATGCACTGGTGAATTATTCTGAGCATGTTCCCAGTGTTTATTTCTACAATGATGTCTGCCTCCATGGAAAAACAACCTTGCGGTGAATACGGCCACGCCGAAACAGGAGAAATTTGAAAAGCAACCGCTGCATAAACTTATGCGTACATCTATTGCTGTGGCCGAGCATTTTCCTCCTTCAGGTGCAGTCGTCCCTTTTACCCCTAAAAGCCGCACTTTTTAAATGCAGCCCCTCCACGTCCAAACACTGTTGAGGCCTCATAAAGACTGCAAAATATTTTGATATCTGTCATCTCACTGTAGGATGTTATAATGGAGCCAAAAAGCAGAGGAAATTGCCTTTGTTTGTGGTATTCATTCCCATCATAACACATAAGCTCCAGGTTCCCATGGATGTCTTTGTTGTGAAGTCTTGTGGCACCAAGGAAAGTAGACACAATCTGCATGAGTTTCACTTGCCTGGTGCATTTGTTTAGTCTTGATTGGCAGAACAAAACAACAGTGCATTGGTATTTTTGGATGTATGGTTGTTTCCTCAGCAAAGATACACAGATTAGTACATTTGAAAGGAATATGAAGAAGTATTTCATGTTCTTCCCATTGCATAACAGTCTTTCTGTCTTTAAGAATTGGTTAAGACATAAATAATAGTCACAACTCACAGATGGATTGTCTCAAATTTAGATACAGATATTTGCGATTGTGTTTGTCTTTTTGTGGCCCACAGTGCTACTAAGATGCACTGATTGCAATTTCCAGGTTTTAATAACTACTGATAATCCCTTAGTTTTACATGAGACGGTTAAAGTAAAAGGAAAGGAGAAAGTGACTGAGAAAGTGGGTTGGCTGTGAGGATTGTAAAATAAAAAATCTCTAAGAAGGACAGAATCCACAGGACCAGAGCTGGATCTAAAGCTCTTCCTTATTTAGTTTCCCTTTGTAAGTAAAGGTGGTGTTTGCAGAAGTGAATGAGGTTATTTCCTCAAATAAACGTTAATTCTAAGACTTGATTGAGGTGATTCCTAGAATTGATTGGTTGTTCTTCACGGTCCAAAGCAACCATCCAACACTGAGTTTTGTCTGATAAACTCCTACGGTGACAACATCCTAGCCTGCAAGTGTGTGATCGCCTTTAAATAGTCATTTATTTTGATTTTCAGTTTGCTGTAAACACATACTGTGTTGTAACTCAAAACTGCTTTGATTAATGCTGTTTTCGTCCCTAATGAAAGTTTACACTGCTTACCATCTAATAATAAACTAGAGGTTGTTGTAACTCCGGGACGTGATGTATTTAAGAGTGAGGAGGGGAATGTTTGTTGGTTTCTGGGGCTGAGCTAGGTATGTACCATATGTTGTTGGGTGAGGAAGGTGTTCAAGCGATGGCGTGGTGGTGGGTGAAAGGTGATACTCCACCAAGTGGCGTTTACGAGAGAAGACAACACCGGAGGACGACTTCTGCAGCCTTGAAGATGGGACAGAAGGTGGGAAAAGAGAGAGAGCACCTGAGGGCGGTTCCTATATGACAGAGAAGTGAGAGGAGAAAGGAAGTCCAGAGTCCAGTGAGGAGACGTGACGGGGACACAAGACTCCCCCCAGACTGGTCCTCTGGTTCACACCAGCTCTTAAACTGTGGGTCAGACAGGCAGGGGTGTGGAGACAGACGGTGAGAAGGAGACTGTGTATTCACATGACACAACTCTAGACGGTGGTAGAAACTTGATAGTCTTGAGTCTTTTTATTAAAGTGTATTCCAGTTCTAACTTTCATTAAATGGATGCGTGTTTGGCAGCCATCTCTGCACAGAAATGAGGCTTGGTTTTGTGAAGGTCAGGGGTGAGCTGTGTTGGACTGCAGTGATGGATTTATGGGCTCCACCACCCTGAAGGCCAGAGGTCACATTCTGATTTTATTACAAATCCTAACCATCACACAGAAAACAGCGCTCCATACGCTGATGCCGAGTCGTGCGTCCAAGGGATAGAGGAAGCTGTGTGTGTGAGTACTTCCCATCTGTCTTTGGGATAATCCATAAAATAATGGAGGACATCACTATAAACAAGCTCTGGATCAGAGATGAAAGAACAAAGTCAGATAATATTGCTCTCTGTTAAAAATATCGTTCATATATAAAACAAAAATTCAAAACAGCCAGTTGTGGATAGATGAAAGTATACGAACCGAAGACGATAAAAGAGGTGAAAGGTCTTTCCAAGTTCGTGGATTGATCCACTTTTAATTCATCTTTCCCACGTCTTCAGTGCTCGTTTCCCTGTGAGACGTTTCAGCTGTGAAGTCCAAACCGATCGTTCATGCAGATTTAAACTCATGCTGGATGTTGATGCTACTTTACTTGCATACTTTCCAAAACTTTATTGCAGAATTTATCAAATAATCAAATATTTATTAAATAAAATGTTTAAAAATGAGGAAGTTTTATGCCTTCAACTTTGTTCTGATCAGCCTCAACTTCCAGTTCTAACAACAGATTAGAGTCAGGGGGATATAAAAGTTTTAAGCACCCCTGTTGAAAAGCAGTGTTTACAATAATGCTGGAATAAAGCATTTTTTTTTAATCTCTTCTCATGAAATAATTGCAAATAAAAAATAATAAAAGAAAAAAAAATTATGCAGACAGTGTAAATAAGCAATCAAATTTTTTAAATAAAATAAAGTAAAACAATGACACATTTATTGTTTTTTTTTTTAATATTTTATGTATTGCTACATTTTTAATAAATAAAAGTGAAAAAAACACCACAAACAATGGCTCAGGAAAGCCGTAACTTTTAGTAGCCCAGCAATAATAACTTGGAGTTGTGAAATTGTTGCTTTTAGGGAATTTTCTTCCATTTCTCCTGCGAGACGCTTCTAGTTCTGTGAGGTTCTTCGACTGCCCTGCATGAACTGGTCTTCTGAGGTCTGTCCACAGATTACTCAGTGATGTTTAGGTTTACAGCTGTGGCAAAACAATCAGCTTGCTCCTGGTGTGGTTTAATTGTGGATTTGGAGGAATGTTCAGGAACATTATTCTCTGGTCAAAAGTAATCTTCTTCATCATCATCAGTGTTTTCAGAGAGACTGTGTGAGGTTTGCTTTTGGAACAAGCTGGAATATTGTTTAGCAGGCTTTGGCTGCAGCGCAGGCTAAAAGCATCAGTACACAGCATTAGTTTCCGAATGGACCAGGCGGATTTAGATGTTCGATTGCAAACACTGCAGAGTTTTATGTTTAGAATATGAGAGACATTCATCTGAGGACTCCTCCGTGAAAGTCATATTCATGCAGGTTTTAAACGCATTACAACTACTCAGCGCTACGGAATAATAAAAGAAAAAAAACATACATGGCATCAAAATTGTATTTCTAGCATTAGTATGATCGCTTCTCATGTGCATTTGTTCTTGAAGTCTGCGTTCTTGTTCCTCACTGCACAGACCTGATCTCATGGCAGAGAATTTCTAACCTGGAGACTTCTGTGTAACACACCATAAATCTGAAACCAGTCTCGCTCCTCTACGTCCAGGTCCAGATGTACATATTGTCATTTCACATTTAAAACCCTGGACTGTGACGCTGCTATGTTTGAGAGGTCAGACCATTTATAAAGATTTGACTCTGCGTCATCTATCAATAAGTGGGAATAATGGACGGCTGTAACTAGGTGATTAAAGTGGGCATCGGTTGGCCATTTCCAGTCATTTTTGTCTCATCAATTGTTATTCTACACCGACTTTGCACCCATCACACCTCCAAACAATGTGTAATTACTTTTAGAGCATATGAAGACAAAACAATGAGTTGTCTTTCTTAAACAAGATATTGTCTTAAGTGTTTTCAGAATTGGTCTGATGTCTGGAGGTTTTTAGGTGTCTCCTGATTGGTCATCACAGAAACAAGAACAAAACTGTTCTGTCTTTCATTGGCTGGGCTGAAAACATCACGAACGCGCATGGCTCCTTCATTAAACCTGACCTATCAAGTCAATCGCCGCTTTCTGAAGTAGTTAGTTGAGGTCCTGAAATGAAGAAAACAAGGATACTAAAACATTTGGTCTCAGTTTTCTTCAACAATGAATCTGTTCATAATTTCCTTCAGCAGAAGGTGGATTTAGATGGTAGAAATGTGTTCTCGTCACCTTTAACTTTGTTTTATATGTTTAAAGCAGCATCGACTGAGCTAAAAGCAGGTGTTTGCACACAAAGCGTCTGTGTTGGAGAGCTCAGATATAGTTTTACTATTAGTTTCCTGTGACCAATTTATGAGGCAAACTCCTTATAGGGAATGAAAATATGGAACATTTTAAAAGCGCTACGCTCTGAGTGAAAAACAAGACATGTCTTGAGTCTTTTCTAGTAAAGCACTCGAGCTTTCTTTCATCTCCGCTATGAAATGACACCGATTCAGGGAGACGTTTCATTAAATGTTATTTCTGAAATTCAAATCACAGCTTTAAATGGGCCCATCCAGACATACAGAGACTGGTTCATACTGGGTGTCAAAAATAAATCCCGTTACATCCAATAACAAAAGTGCATGGAGGGAATGATGTTGACATGAGGGGTTTTTGAAGCACTTGATGAATGGTCGCTGAGTGAAACGAGCTAAATGATGACTCATGCGTCGCTCTCTTCCTCTACGTCTCCTGCAGCTGTGGCCTCCTGTCTTTTGCAAAGTGCTCCATCTCAACTCCTACGCAAGGTCACTTTGTTACGGGGGTTCATACGGAGAAATAATTGGTGAACAGAGGTGAATGCCACATGCCTCTGTTGTGCACTCCCAGCTGTGTTTAACTTTCATCACTGCTTGAAGGCCATCAGACGTATCAGCGGTGTCAGCCATCTATCACAGTCGCAGCTGTCGGGGGCTCATGAATGGACATATTTTGGCTTGCAGATCCTTCACACAAACACATACATGTACATTTAACTACTGTGATGATCAATACATTGATGATCTCCCAGACCTGTGGTGACATTGCAGAAATGCAAGTATCCAGATGGAAAATTTATAGAAGATGAAAGGTATTATAGATATTTGAATGGCTGAATGTAAACTCACAACAGACTGAAACATCACACTGATCCCAGTCTATCACCAAAGTGTCAAAAGCTCGACAGCCATCCCAGTCATGCTCTCGCCGCAAGGAACCTGAGCAGCTGATTGGACCAAACAAGGGGGGGCCACCAGTCATATAGTGACACATGACCCCCTCTACACCACACACCACACACACTCCCATAAAGTTCACACTGGGTCAAGTCCTGAACCTGCCAAGCGGGCAGCTTCACAAGAAAACTGTGCAATACGACACACTGCCCTGGACCTCAGACCCCACCGCATTTAGAAATGATGGTTTCACCGCTGCTTGAAGCACTCTGGAGTGAGAGCCTCCTTAAAACCACCTGTATGTGTAAGCCTCACATCTAAACAGCTGATCATCTTCAAACGAAGCACCTTGTTGTGAAATCCGGGGGTTTATGAGCGATCGTGGTTGCAGCAGTGCTGACGTAAGTGACAGACTGATCCCACGTCCCAGCAGGCTGCAGCAGCCGCGCAAAGTCACCCTGAGGTGCATCGACTGTGAAAAGTAACGATTCCTATTCACTAACCTTTTTTTTTTTTTAATTACAGATTTTAGGATCTTGCTTCTTTCTCAAGTGTTTGATACAGGATTTCTGACTGAAAAATACTAGATGAGAATTGTTTCTAGATTTAACTCATTAAAGCCTGACAGATGAAATGATACGCAGAAATAATATTAAATAATATTTTTTAGTATCATTGTCAATATAAGGCCGAATCTTTGAGACCTCGGCACCACCCCCACAAAAAACCCTTCATGCTATAAAGAAAATAGATGAATAAAATTATCTAATGTATTCATAATGATACAAAAAAATATTATTTAATAGCTGTTAAAGACAAGTGTATGCATGCTTTTCATTTCATTAAATAATAAATGAAAACATTTGATTTTCTGTGTATTATTTAATGTCAAGCTTGAACAAGTTAAGAATACACAAGGTATTTCACTTAATTAACTAAATTATTCATTCATTTATTTATTTTTATTATAAAAAACCTTTTATGGTGGTGCAGAGGTCTCATGAATTCATGTATCTAATATGATGCGTCCGACATTATAGGTTTAACAAAGTTTTGACAGTAACATTAAGGAAAATTTAGGCCTCAGATCTTTTTCCAAAGCAGTAGCAACTTTTAATTCATATATATGATGTATGTTTCAATTAAAAAGATGGTTTTATGCCAAAGTTACATATCTTTTTTTATTATTTACTCCTTCCTTACCCTCTCCTATGTCTTCCAGCATCTGAGCTTCTGTAGTTTGCCTTTTAAACTTAAACTGATTCAATATTTTTTTATTACTTTTTTTTTAAGTTGATTTATCAAAATGGACTTTTAATTCTCATCTACATCATCTTTTACTTCGTTACTCCACTTGTGTCACTTACCATGATCTACAGTGATTATGAGAGGTCGGAAATAATTATTATGAGTGGCTGACATAATTTGAACAACATCCCAGCTCCTCCACAGGGTGCTGAAATGGAGCGGCCTTCACATCCCGAAACTGGGAGATTCCTTGAACACCTGTTTTTCCTGTGTGTCCTTATGTGGCGCACGTCCACGTGCAGTCTGGTGCGTCTAGTTTACAGAGAGTCAGGACCCCAGAGCACTGATAGATCACCTCCTGTTCGGTTTTTGTGCATTTCATACTGTTATTTTGGGAGCTGTTGTCACATCGCCTGCTGGCCAGCAGGACCAAGGAACTACTTTTTCCATATCAACCATTGGACCAGTCCAAGAAGATATTTCCATTTGTTTTAGAGTAGATTTACTAAACATAGCAGTTCTCACACGCTTTCTACAGTGTGTTCAAATACAAATGGAGCTTGGCCACATAATCAATCACACTCTTTGGTGGTTGGCTGGAGGTACTTATTCCACAACAATGCTGATTATCTGCCATCCATTTGTCATCCGTATGTATCCTGTGGCATTAGGGAGTTATTTGCTGAAGCCAGAGAGGGCTTGTTCGAGGGCTGCGTAATCGCCACCAGACCAGTGATAGTAGTGACAGAGTATTGACAGAAATGTGAGGACTGGTGGAGTGAAAGAGACGTTGGAAAAGAAGAAAAGAGTGGCTGTGAACCCAGGGATACTGCAGGAATGTGCAGGAGTATTGGGAGAAAAATCTACAGATTTATCGGTATATTCTAGCTGCTAAAATACTGGGCAGGTAAAGTAAGTTTTAGCTTTTTTGGAGTCGCTCCAAATAAAAGTGGAGCTCCTTCACGGATAACTCTCGTTCTGTGAGTTTTCCAATCAGGCCCTTTCCAAGCCCCCTCGTGGAGTTAGTTAGTAAATTTCTACTCACCTTCTTCATTCCACGCCAAGTCACGGCTGTGTAATAGACCTCTGGGTCACCTGAAGTCATGTTACACATGAACTGCTCGGTTTGGGCTGTCAGCTCTGAGATTTCACACTCTCGCCTCAGTTTAGTGGCTTTAGTGGCCCAAGGAGGCTGCAATCAGCCTGTCTGTTTCAGGTGTCAGAAAAGACGAGAAACGTACCAGAACAAGCGGCGAGCTTAAGGTGAGGGCTAGGGGCGCAAGGGGTGAGACACCTGGAAAAGAATAAGGAATGTTGAAATTTGACGTGGATTTACTTTGCTGGAGTTTCAAGGAGAGGGCGAGGAGAAGGGTAAGACTCTCCTCAGAAAAGTTATCAGTGGTTAAATCCGGAGTAAAGCTCCCCTTTCAACATTCGCACCGTGTTTCTTCAACCATAGCACCACATATTGTCTTATTTTACAGCCGCGCACACACAAACACTGCAGTTTCAAGTCATGGTAATTATTGTACTTTTCTCTTTATGCCTTTACAGTTGAAGGCCCACCCCAACTCTTTCCATCCCCGGCGCTCCAGCTTTGCTCTAAAATGTTCCAGAACATCAAACTAAAACCACATTTTATGAATAATAAAGCATACAAAGATAAAAGAGCATTTTATCTTGTTACAGACCACCATTCAGTTTGACCCTGAAAGAAACCAACGCTTAGGAACATCCTTGTCAAATTACCACTCTGCAGTCTGCTGCCGAGCTTTATCACATAAGAAAACCTGATATTGCTTTTTTAATTTTGTGTCAACTTCAAAAACTTGATCTCACTAGTATTAAATGTCTCATGTTTACCCGCCCATGAAGATTTGATTTCACGCTTCTAGGTATTTTGAAAATTTTCCCGTTTTTTCCGATTTGATCCGCAAACTTCGTTCTCCCCTCAACATGGCACCAGCTGCTGTCAGCTGCAGCACCCTTCCAGTCCGGGACTCTCACCAGGTTTGACAATAATGAGAGCTACTCAAATCAGATGTGCATCTGAGCTTATAGACCAAAGAAGAGTGTAAAAGGACAGTCCGATTTTCTCATTTGCGTTTAAGTGTGTTTGCTTAAAATCCTCTTGAGTACCCCATTCCCTGCTCCGGCGGTTAGACTCCCTACAGATGAAAGACTCACATAAAAGCCTTTCTGCATGTTGTGATGAAACCAAGCTCCTTCCAGCATCAAAAACAGGGTTGATGTAAGTAATACATTTGTCAGGGCTCATACACAAATATGTTACTCTTAACTAAAAGAGAAAAGAGGGCATGAGTCAGATTTATCCACAACGGCTTTCCCCCAATACAACCCCACAAGACATGCGTGCTTCCAAAAGTATTTCAAGACTGTCCCATCAGCAAATAAACAAACTGAAAGAGAATACCTGAGTATGGATGCCTGAAACGTGCATGACTCACCTGTAATATGAGGAAGTGTATTTCTCCATCGTTATCTGATGTGGCTCATGTTTGCGTTTACCCTCACAAGGTTTTTTATTTCGTTTGTTTTGTCCAATTTCGTTAGAGGCTGAGAAATAAAAGGTTTTATCAATTTAACCTTAGGATTTCCAGAAAATCTTCAGGTATTTGAAGGTTTTTTTTACAAGGAGCTCCAAGTCTGTACGGGTTAATGTGGGTCTGCTTGTTTATGACACAAACTGATGGACATGGACTCACAGCTGCAGTTGTACCTACATGTGTTTTAAAACAAGAAACTTCACGCCCACATCTCACCCACACAGACACACACATTAAAATAGATCAAAAATAAGATTGCAATTCTTTCACCTCACCTAGACACATACACATAAAACATAAAACAGACACATTGAGATCAAACACAGTCCAACAGGAGCGCCAGAGATGGTCTATTCCTGACTCCGCAGATGCACAGGTCGACCTTAATGCCAGACAAATCAAATACGATAAATTATGGTAAGTTAGTAAATTAGAAGACAAAGTCACAAGGTGAAACACGAACAAAAGACAAAGCAAGACAAACCAGTGCGGAAGCTTTTTACAGCCTTCACAAGAGTAGGACTAAGTTCCCTCATCAAACCTTTGAAACTGATGCCATCATGGAAGTGGCAAGACTTCAGCGAGTGGGGGCTCCAAGAGTGAGAGGATAGGCACTCTTATTTTTGGGCTTGTTCTGCTGTTAATTGCACAAACAGACAACTGGGTTGGCCTGGAAGATCCCTGGCTTAGTGTAAGACAAACTGCATATTAATGTGCTGTAGAAATAATTAGTATAACAACAAGTCAATGTATACGTCTGACATCTGTGCCTCTTGACACTAAAACAAGAGGGAGGATTACTGGTGAGTGGTTATACTCCAGTGGACTGCAGTGTAAGCATGACACTCTGACCTTTTAGTCTGGCGGTTCAGGCACACAGGACTGGCTGCAGTCCCAGTCGTGAACAGCAGGTGTCACTACGGGAGGAATGGCGCTACAACAGTCAATCTCTGTTCTAGATGATGTTTTTGTGACGTCTGCAGTGATCACACTTTTATGGTATTATTATGGTTTGTACAGATGCTTGTTGAGACAAACCCACTTATACTTCCAGTTCTGCTGTCTTCCACTTGTGCAGAGTGCAACAGATTTTAAAGAAATCTGAGGGTGGGGCAGCAATGTGCTCCAAAAACACCATTCATTCTGGTATCAGCAACAAGTCTAAAAGCCAGGATCCTTGGTAAAGGTAGTTCATACTTTTGAGGCCATATAAATCCAGAAAAGTACACTGAGATGTTTAGAGCAACACATAAGATGAGATCTCTAGGAACATTCACACATTGTCCAACAAAAGCACATTCTGCACACGTTACAAAGTCATGGCTGAGGATGAGGAGGGCACACGTACTGGCCTGCCTACCGCCCTGACCTGTCTTCCATAGAGAATGTGTGGGGAATTCATATTTGCATGAAGAATGGTAGAAGATAACACGTGCTTCTCAATCCCAGAATACTTTTTAAGTAGTAGATGTAATGTCCATGCTATTGTTATGTAAAGTAATTGATGTGTCAGGGACAGGATGTCTCACAATGCACCTTGACTGAATAGCTTTTAGTTTGTTTTGCTTTTTTCAGGGAAATTCTTGTTTTCAATTCTCCAGCTACCGTGTGTGCCTCGGTGTGTGCCTGTAAAGACAGCTAGTAGCAGCTACAGACAAAGCTTTTGCCCTCTGACTTTCTTTTGATGTTTACCAATTTGCTGTTCGCTTATACTTGCTGTGTGTTACAAGAGAGCTCTCATTGTTTCGACTGAATATCTGTGTGCACGGGGAAGACCAGTCCTTCTGTTCTCCACTCATTATGCATGACACTTGCTCATGCCGCATTTAGCACGAGCATGCCGTTCAACACAAACCAACAGCGCAACATAGTCGAATTCTTTTAAACGTAAAACACAAAATCGGTTTCAACCTAAATACATTCAGGCCTTGTTTACACGGTTACACCGTTCAGCTACGACCAAGCGCGTAAGGAAAAGTATATGTTGGTCACACCGTGGTGGGGATGACATAGGCATCCGTGCACTCACACAAACACTCACAGGCAGCCGCTTATGTCAAGACGTCCTCTCGCACAGCTCTGAGAGTGTCGCTCTGCTGTCATGCAACACCTGCTGCTGAATGTGCTCTTGGCGTTTTATTTCTCTGGTCAAGATGACTTTTGCATGGATGCCGAAGGGATATTTACTGCAGTGCATCTTTTTTTTTTTTTTTTTAATCACATTTAAGCTGTGACATAGGCAGGCCGAGGGTAAATGTGGAGATTTACCAATTTTAAATCTAAAGTAGAATCACTAATATGCTAATATGTTTATGGAATGTATGTGTAAGGACTAATGATGTTATGTCATCGAAGCATGTGATATCTAAGATTCTCAGGAGATCTGATAAAATAAGGTTTCCTAGGATTGGTTTGGTTTTTAGCAATCCATTTTCCTGTTTAATCTTGCTTATCTGATTTTACCCATCAGATAATGAGACAATGAGACTAAGCAGAATCCTGTTTGGGCCACTGAACCCTGCCTGACCCAGGAGACGTGTAGGGCAGCTGGAAAGTGAATCATCGCCATGTGAATCACATCCGTTGCTGCTTTTTCTTTCTATCGCTGTTTACTTCAACAGCATGTGTCCCCAATCTTTCTGGAAGAAAAGTTAGACAGACAACCAAAGACTGATCAGGAGAGGAGATGAAAGTACATATATATATATATATATATATATATATATATATATATATATATATATATCCTCCCGAACATATTCATTATTGCAAGCATTTGACTTTGACTTTTCATTATGAGCCAATAAATTCACTATTTGACAAATGAGTAAACAAGTCTCTTGGCAATGTTAAAGAAATCCTGTGTGTTTGTGATAAACGATCTCATTTCACATGTTGGATTCTTGATGTCGGTATACCTGCAAGCATGAAATGTGATACAGCTTTCGAGAAAACCGGGCTTGACATGGCTTTGTGTCCTTTCGAGCAGGAAGGACAATGTGATCAGAAACTTCATGTGTTGATGTCTGCATCGAGACACTTCTCCTCAGAGTTTTGAGACCGTGATTAAAGGAGATCAGCCGGAAATCTGCTTCTGGGAATTTAAAGGAAAATACTGCTCTTAAATGACCTCAAAGGAGATGAGAGAGGAGACACACTGCCTCCAGCTAACACAGAAGCAAGACACTGACCTTCACTGTTTCCACCTTTCCTCTCCACACTGCCAACAACTTTTCCCTTCCTCTCCTCCAAATTAGATTTTCCTCTGTTGCTAGAGGAGTGTTGGGAAACGTGCGATGCTAGGGGACTGGAGGTGTGTGTGTGTGTTTTGGAGGCTTTATTGATAGACAGATGGAGTCCTGCGGTTGGGCATTCGAAGTATCACATTCTCCTATTTTCAGCTGGCTCTTTATTGCTCCCAGTTGTTGGGTTAAACAAAATGGGGCCTGAAAGCAGAAAAGGCGGGGGAAGCTTTCTGCCAATCCTGTGCCTCATTCCCTGGAAACACTTTGTTTGCAAGAAATGTCACAGTAGCTAAATCAAGCCGAGCTACAGCTACGAGAAACATAGAGTGCAGATGGATAACGTGTGTGTTTTGTTGAGTGGAGACCAAAGACGGTGCAAATGGCGCTCTTATATTAACTCATAGAGGCACAACCAGCACAACGTTGATTTATATATATCGAACTGCGGTGTGAAGTATGGATCAGTTTCCAACTTTTTTTTCCCCAAAAACTTGTTTCAATTTAATTTTCACATAAACACAAAAAGTCCAAGGGGATGGACTGACCTCTCTGTGGGCTCCTGGTCGGTATGTTTTCCTACTCCAAATGTAGGGAGGCGATGTATGTGTTCACATACAGTGCCTGAGGCAAAATACAAACACACACACACACCTACAGTACGGTTCAAGTGGAGTTCATTTTATGCTCTGCACTGTGATCTTGTTCCCAAATTAACTTGTGTTTGTTTCTTCTATTTCGTGTGGTGTTGGCACTGCTCATACAAATTGTGAAGGCTTTTGACTGCAACCAAAGTGCAAGCAAAGTCCAGACTGAACAGCCTGGCCCGATAGCCCGACCTGATATTGTTCTGATCACTCAAAACAGAGCTTGAAACAATCGCTCCATATCAACGTTACTTTCTGTAGCGGTGTGAATGGCTGTGAAAGGGAGGGGTACAAGACTCATGTTACACAGAGACTTTTCACAAAGTGAAGGCGTAAGGTTCTCAAGGAG
This sequence comes from Xenentodon cancila, assembly GCA_014839995.1. Taxonomy (NCBI): domain Eukaryota; kingdom Metazoa; phylum Chordata; class Actinopteri; order Beloniformes; family Belonidae; genus Xenentodon; species Xenentodon cancila. The sequence continues at coordinate 17,846,220 of CM026205.1, forward strand.
TACCGATCAATGGCATATCTGACATTTCTCTAAGTAAAGTGGCCCATTGAGGGGCCACAGTTCTCACAGAGACCAAGTCATTTCCTCAGGTAGCTTTTGACAGCTTAGACAGCAAAACTGATTACTAATTTTACATTAATTTTCACTGTGCACAGAGAAAATTCATATGCATTGAGCATGCAAGCAACTCCTGACAATGAAAAATTAACATTCATACTGAAACACAAGTAAGTTCTTCTTGCGTGAGCTTTATTGATGGTCTGCAGTCGTATTTGGTGCATTAGTGCCCTTTTTTTTTTTTTAAAGCACTCATATATGTGAGTCCACTCACATATTCCAGTTACTGTGGGGATTTTCTGTCCAATCAGTGATCCACAGTGTCTTTGTTTTGTTTCTCTTCAGCCCTCTTGGAACCTGAAATTAGCTAATACATAAAAACCTAAATACTAAAAGTATAAGTTGGTATCAGATACACCGGATGCTGTTTTCTTCTTGTAACTATTGTTTAGGGTTTATTGTTCTTAATTCAAGGTTTGTTTGTTTTTTTTTTGTTTTTTTTAATAAATACCATCAATAGTAATGAAAGACCTTATTATTTAACATTTGTTCAGCAACTTCCAGGCCTTTAAAGTAAAGCCGAAAGTATATTAGAAAGCAGAGAAGAACTGCAGTTCCCTGAAAGTCCATGAAGGCTGATCCCAACACCAAGGTACTCAGTTTTGTGGACAACCATGTTAAAAAGTACAAAATAACACAAGTGTACATAAAAAAAAAAAAAACAATCATATTGCACATTTCTTTTTTTGACAACATGACATGACAAAGCCAAATTTTCAGCATAACAATGCATCTTTTAGTGTTTTTCATGCATCTTTCTGCACCCTGTTGTGTCTGCTCCCTCAGCATCCCCCCATCTGTTTCACGTTCTCCATTGCTTAGCCTTTAAGCACTAAAATTTTCTTTTGATGATGAAAACATTGGACTTGAACAGAAAGGTAGAGAAACGATGAATAATGACCTCCTTTTGCAGTCTTTGGAGCTCTTCCTATCTTTTCTATCTTGATGTGGTTGTTTTTACATTTTCTGACCTTAGTATCTAATTACGATGCGCCAAGTTTGTAACCCTTTATAACCCTGAGTTATGGTTGTTTGTCTCTATATCAGTGTTTACTGCTCTCCTCAGGTACAGAAATCTGACTTTTTTCCACATAAACTGCTTCCAAGCGCTGATGTTTTTTCCATTAATTCCCGCAGTCAATCCAGTCCTCCATCAGCTTGTCATCACCCACCTGCATTCCATCTCAGATCTGCCACTCAGGACCAATCACACTCCCACATTTCAGTCACACTGACGCCTGCTCTTCCACCAGTTGGCGATGATCTTGTGGACTTACAGGCGGCTGCTTTTACAGTCTCGAATAGAGGGAAAACAGGCATGGCCACTGGTGACCCACATCTTATGATGCTTAAAGCTGCTTTAGGAGAACCCCAGTCAAACTGTTGAACTATAATTTCTCAATTGTTGTTGTCAATGACTTTCCGCACTCACTCTCTTTTGTAACGTTTTTAAATTAGTTTATTTTCTCTTTCTTTGCTAACAAAGTTTCCTGGAAGGAAAAACTGACATTCTGAATTTGTCAAGTTTAGGATACAATCATGGTTTAGTAGAGCAATTTACACTGGGCCTATCTTCAAATTGAGTTCAAGTTACGTCTTCTTCTGACACTTTTGTTTTTAAATACTTCAGCTCCAGAGCTATTTATGGTTTATTTCTGTTTGGACAAAGGAGGAGAAGAAGGATTAAAGGGAAGAGGGAGGTGGAGAAGTCAGAGTGGGCTCTCAGAAAGCGCTGGCAGAGTCAGGAAATGATTAGGCTGCTACAATAACGCCAATAATGACAATGGGGAAAACATGTCTGCAGCCACAAGCACTTAAAATCAGAGACTTTGCATGGTTCCCGCTTCACTGTAAGACCAGGTGAGGATGAGAAAACGGAAGTGTGACCATGTGAGGGGTTTTAGGTCAAAAATACGTAAGATGGACTTTTATGTGCAGATTTGAATGGAGGTCTCCCTTTACCCTTCTGAACCCTCAAGTGTCAGTCGGCTGTTACCAAAAGCGTGACCTGGACAGCAGCACTCAGCTGTCACTTAAAATGGTTGTGCTCATAAGTCCGCATAATGTTGAGCATCAATTTTCCATTCATCCATAATCTGTAATCGCTTCTTCTTAGCTAGGGTCACGGGGTCTTCTAGAGGCTATCTCAGCTGTCCTGGAGCAAAAGGCGGGGTCACCAGTCCATCACAGGGCCACACACGCCTAACTTACATGTTTTTGGACTGTGGCAGGAAATCATTGTAGCGGGAAAAAACTGAACTTGTTAACTCCACACTGAGACCCAGGAGATGCCAGCTGTGAGGGTATCTACAGAGCCACTCTGTTGCCCGTGTTACGTCATTCATGAACGGGTTTACTTGTCCTGTAAAAGTTGCCTCACGTGATCACTCAAAGAGACTGCTGATTTTGTCACACCACACAATGCCACTCATCAGCCCCCAAGTTTGCCTTTTTGCATTTTCATCTCATGTATTTTGTTCGTTTTGAGGTACTATTTGATAACTTTAGGCAGCAAAACTAATTCGAAGTCAACAACCATCACCACTTACGTTGTTATCACAGCTTGAACTCGAGTTGCAAAGTGTCTCATAATCGGATTTGGTCATTAGATTATTTTTCTTCTCCTTAATTGAGTTTTTCCTTCAGAGCAAATCAACCCACTGCAGTCATGGTGTCAGCGAGCGTTCATGTTCGTTGCTCTTTTGTTCATATGAATCACAGTTATCTGCTGTTTTGGTTGGTGGAAATATAATAAGATGCTGGCGTAAATTCACCATGTAACTGTAGCTTCCAGCATCCAAACAAATGTGTCCTACATCTGACGGGAGAGTTTTCTAACAGAGGCCCACACAGAGATCCTATCAGCCAGGGTAATGCTGTTAACTTTAGTGCTGTGGGCGCTAATTTGTATTGTTTAATCATTCTGTGCTTTCTTTAAAGTTTGCTCTGTTTTCTGTCTTCCTGTTGCTCCTTCATGACAAGCTTGCTGCAACTCTTTTCAGTTGCTTAGCTATAAGAGAAGCTTGGATATTCTCACTGAGGCTCGCAAAACTGTGATGTTCTTTTTTTATCCTGTAGCTAAATGCACTATCTAGTTAAAAAAAAAAAAAACATGCTGAAAACTGACCAGACATTTACGCAGATCAGTGGCAGCACAGAAATGACTCATGGTCTTTTATCACCATGCAGTCTGAGATGGAGGTCAGCTAACGGGCTTCATCGCTGTTCTTCTCCATCAACAGAGAAAATCCTTTTACTGGAATGATGGTGCAGCTGTATCATGGTTGGATGAAGTTCAAATAGTTACAAACGTCATATGTACTCTGCCACAATGGTGGAAAACCAATGCTGACCATGTGCGACCAAGTCAGGTCCGTTCAGGCTGAGATGAAATCATATAGTCGGCTCTGACAGGATCTTTTTGAGTCATATTTTGTGTGTGTGTGTTTTTGTTTTATCGCCTCCGAATCTTTGCTGATGTCACACGAGCAATTTGCCAGCTCACACTAACTTAATGCCAAGCAACACATGACCACCAGCACTGAAACCACCGGTGATGCTCAGTTGTTCTCTGCTCCTCCCTGCAGAGCCAATCTTGGAGATTTATTGCTCTGTCTGTGTTGTTTCCACAGGGCCTCCAGGAAAACGTGGACGGATGGGAAGACGAGGAGAACCTGGTAAGAAAAACCTGTTTCTTCCTCCATTTCTTCTCAGACATGCTTCCTCTTCACCTCTCTCTTGCACAGTCCTCTTCCCTTTTTTCTGGATGAGTGGATGAGTTTGAGCTGAGGGCTAGTAAAGGCAGTGATCCGTGAGTCGGGTCGCTGGATGACGGGCTGCAGTTGGACTTTTATTCCCCGTTCCTACCTGTCATGCGCCAGCCATAGTGCTAACTTCCACCATGTGCTTGCACTAACGCTGCCCAGATGTCGGCCGGTCTCGCTGAGCGGTAGCAGCTGCAGCAGTCGGGCCTAATGAAAGCCTCCCTTTGCCAGCATCACTGCTCACCGTTGCGGTGCCACTTCTACTCAAACCACAAAACACTCATCAAGGAGCCAAAACAGCACAAATATATACATCTTGCCACACGAAAGATCATCACGACAGATACAGTGGATGTTTAACAAGATTGAATCATCCGGCTTAAAATGTTTCTTGTTACACACTAAACTGTGCTGCAAAAATATGAGACAATTTAATCAAAACCTGCAGGGGAAACGATCTACAACAATCTAGTTGTTGTGGGAAATTAGTCAGATGGGAAAATTTCCAGCCTAATTGTGATTCATTGTTGTGGTGGTTTAAAGGATGGGATCGGATGACTAATTGAAAGATCATCAGTGAGCTTTGTTGCTGAGTATTTTTAAATAAGCATTTGCAAACTGTTTTTTGTTCTTACTGGCTTACCTGATTGTAATTGAAACAAAATACTCTTTCACAACACAGGCAAAGCTAAAGTTCTGTAAACTGTTGTTCTAAGTTTGGAAATACTGGAAATTGTGTTATTGCCTTCAACAAATACAGATATATATGTATGTTCGTGTTGTTTTTACTAGAGAAGTGAAACTGTGCGCATGGTTCACCAAAGATCTGTGGTTTTCCAAAGCAGCTGGAAACGGTTGCTTTAAGAAGTCATGTTCCAAACACGAAGTAAATTCAGTTATTAGGGGCATTTTTAAGCTGCTGAGTTGGTGCAACAGTATTAAAGTCTATGCGAGATGTATCCAGCGCAACGCTGTGATCCACCTTTCCAGCAGCCGTTTTGGTATTTTGTATTGGACCTGTTGACAAGGAAAATATAGAATGTCACCAGACATTTTTTGTTAAATCGCAATTTAACAGGAAGGTCTGTTTTAATGACCTACTATATCTTAATCAGCACAGACAGACGAAATCCCTCTGATACCCAGGATTGCATTTGACAATCAGCAGCCCGGCTAATTGGTTGTTTTTCAGCGGGGTGGTTAGTTATTCCAGCTGTTTGGCGTTTTTCAGAGGATTATGACCAAGAAGAGATATACTGCTGAGGTTTTAGACAGACCAGGCCCTCGCCGGCCCCTCTGTCTTTGTCACAGATTGGTGGATTGGTCTGTTTCTGATGGGGCGATGTTGGTCCCCGTCAGTACTTGGTTTTCCCTTCAGCTGCAGTTACAGTGTGTGGGTTTTGGTACAGACAGGCTGTTGCACCACCCTCCCACCGATGACTCCAGCACAGCTTTTTACAAGCCCAGAAGGGTTTACTCTTAGAAAAAAAACAAATGAAAGCGGAGAATATAAACTGAAACTCAAACGTTATTAACAGGAAAGAGGGCAGACAGATTCGTTAAGCGTCTTAAATCAGCTCTCCCTGTCGTATTGTCTCCGACTCCAACTTTCACTCATTCCTTTCTGTTTTTTACTTGTTTGCCTTTTGGCCTCTGTTTGCTTTCCTTTGTTTTCTCTTATTCTCTCATTAATCCACACATAAACACCTGCTTCAAGTTCATTAGTTACAACTGGTCTCACTGTGTAGCTCTCGGGTCACAGCGTGTTTGTTTACGTTACTGTCTGACTCAAAAGGTCCTTGTCAAAGTGTCTAGACGCAGTCCAACTGGATTGATTTGGTCTCCATGGCTCGTAAATCCCAACACCTCTCTCGTCTTCTCTTCATCACCTTCTCACATCTCAAACATCCACTTTCACGCCAATTCTTTTCTCCAAACCTGCCCTTTATGTTGATTCAATTAGGCAGCTTTGCATCTGCTAGTTTTTGTTGATTCCAACTGTAATAAAACGCTAATAATATAATAGGTGCAGTTCTCAATCTTGTTAAGTTTATGTCAATGTTTGATGCTTGATACAGAGCAATATTTTACTAAAAAAAAAAAAAAACAACAGTGGCACGATGCCGCCAGCCCCCTAGATGCTATAAATGTGTTAACAGTCATATAAATAAGTGTTAGGATCAGTTTTAAATTTGGATCATAAACATAAAGAAATAAGTCATAGAAAACCCTTCATTGTCAAAATGATGTATTTACTTTGCAGGGCTTTGTGTGATTTATTAATGTTCTCAGTTTCAGACCTTTTTAAGACAGCAAAAAACCAAAGAACTGTTGTTTTTGGTTAGCAAAGTCTAAAAAACTAAGTCTACATCTTGATGCTGAGGCGTCAACGTCAGAGTTGAAAAACTGTCCCCGAGGACTGTCGGAGACATCTATGTTGTCTTTTAAAGGGGGACACACTGCTTTTCCTCCACGTCATACAGCCACAACCCCCTTCAGAAACATGAGCTATTGTCTTAATATAAAACATGTCATAAAACATGACATAATGTCTTAACATAAAACATGTCCCATACAGAAGTCTGTTTGTCATAACGTCTCCCCCAAATACTTCACTAGCAGAAGCTCTAATGAGCTTGTTCTGAACCATGTTTCGGGGGTTAATTGCTTTCATCATCAGGAGAACCGCATCATATGTAGAGGTTTTTATTTTACTATGTGTGCCTATGATTGTTGCACAAGCCAGAGGTTGCTCCAAGTTGCATATGTTGTGCTTCACATGTCAGTAGAGATGTAAAACATCGATTTTCTAATCTCTCATTCTTTCTCTGTTGCAGGGCCTCCTGTAAGTACTCTTTCATCTCATCCAGGTAGTATTTGAATTAACTCAGAGGTTTTGACCTATTATACACACACACACACACACACACACACACACACACACACACACACACACACACACACACACACACACACACACACACACCAAAGTGGTGAAACATAAACAGTGTCACACACACACTCGCATATGTGCGTCCACCATAAATGTTGCAATGGTTAGGAAGAGGTGACTTATTTGCAGCAAGTTACAGGCCTCTGTGGACCTGTAAGTCCTGCTGAAGCTTCCACATCCTCAACAGATAAAACACACACACACAGACAGACTTGTGTAAAGAGGCCACTCTGTTCAGATTTGAGATTTTGAGATGTTGTGACCTACTTGGAATGAGATACCCGCTTCAGATTGTATTTTTATTTCCTATTTTAATTTCATGGTCACATGTGGCACTGGTCAGATGTTCAGATATGATTATTGCTTCAAAACACACCATGACGCTTTTTCGGAAGCGCCAGAATGGAACGACGTGTCCTGCTGACATTTTACAAATCCAGGGAATGGCTCAATTGGAGAAAAATTTCTTTTTCATCTGGTTTGCATGATATTAAATCCATGGAATGATACTACATTTCTTTTTAATCCGAACATGCAAAACAATTTCCATTCCACGTACCACAAAGCTCACTCAAGATGTCTTACAAACTCATCTGCTAATCTGCAAACTAGTTCTGACAAAATCAAATATATTAGTCCCACTTGCAGGAATGAGTGCAATGAAAACAGTTGAAATCGTGTAGTCTTGTCCCACTTTGAGATGCGAGTAGATGACTAAAAGATCAGATAGTGGCCAAAACCCTGTCGTCAATCAAAGAATAAGGCTCCTGTCTGAATCAGTAAGAGCACATCCTCGATCTTGTCTCCTTTCACAGTCAAAAGGTCACATATTGACATGACAAGTTAATGTAGCATGTTGTGTGCAGCTGTTGTTTTCTGTTCAACCTTGTCTCAGTGCTTCATGCTTCAATGTCTAACCTCACCAGGGCAAGGCTGGACGGGATGGATACCCGGTAAATTTGATTTTTGTTTATCCTGTCACTCTTCAGTTTACCCAATCACGTCTCTTCTGCCTTATCTCTTCTCTTTACGTTTTCCTACTACGCTTTGACCCAAATGAATTTCCTTTCCTGTGATTGTCTCCTGTCTCCTCGCCTTGCTCCTTTTGCTGTTTGCAGCAAGTTATTAACCAGCAGTGATGTATCCTGCCCCATGGCTGAGTAGTAAAGCAAAAACACAGACACTGCCAGATTCAAAAGAAAAAAGTGAAATTGGGATTCATATGAAAATGAGTATAAATTATAAGCATAAATATACTGCCGGTAAACCAAAGCTTCAGAGGTGTAACCATAGAGGTGAAAGTGTGACCTTTTTAAGGTTTCATACTTACTGAATCATCAACAGTCACTGTATTTTCTTTTCAAGATTTTTATATATTTTTATTATTTTTGTTTCAATTTTTTTCAATTTCTTTCTTTTTTTCCTGAGGAATTTTATACAGAAATAACATAAAATAAAATTTAAAAAAAACTATGGGATGTACATAGTCAAGTAAAGAGAATAACAACAATATGCAGAGATGTGATTTTGTGGAGGAGAAAGTCTATGAATTATAAAAGAGAAATATAAAGAAATTAGACAAAATCTGTTCGATTTAATAAAATATGTCCTCCAATTTTTTTTATACTTAATCAAATCTGTCATTTTGGAGTCTGTTATGGAATGTGATTCATCCCATAACATAAAATAAACAACATAAGGCTGGTCTTCCAGGGTTGGAACATTTACATTTAACTTTTTTTTTTTTTTTTTTTTTTGTAATAGCTTTCCAGGCAGCTATACTCTATAATATATACTATACAATACATGCATACATACTATACAAAAAAGTATTTTGCATCTTTATCTATGTCCAGTGAGTAAATATAACCAAACAGCAGCTCATCCCAGTTGAAAATCATCTGTCCCGTTAAGATATTCCTAATCCCTGAATTAATTATATTCCAGGAGTTTGTAATCTCTGGGCCATGGCCAAAACGGATGGAAATGATTTACTGACTGAGTTCCACAGTTTCTCCACAATTGGAAGAGCCTGAATAATGTCAATTATAGAAAACCTACAAAGACTCTTCCATCAAAAGTTTCTCCAAGAATTTAAACTGGTGATCCTCTGTTGAAATGCGCACTGGCTCCACACCTCACCTGATATCACTGTGCATGCCTCTACTTCCCAGATATATGTAATATAATCTTTATTCGTATTTCTGACCTCTTGAAAACCTTTATTTAGTCTAACAGTCGCTGTATTGATGGCAGACAAGGCAGCTGATCTCCATCGGCCAGCAGAAAGCCTGTTCTCATGTTTTCTAGAGATATAGCGGCCTCTTGTGGTCTGTTAGACACTTGATTCAGAGCAACAGATGAGATGAAACAGCTCATGGTGCATGGCTCATGCCTGCATCCAAATCGTCGCAGTTCTCAGGGTAAGCGCGCCACGTTTTCTACTCGCTGCTGTGTCCCAAGGCAGCCAGCTCCGCCATCATGCGACCATGCGGTCCGGGTGCCAAGGTGATCCACGGTAGTCACCCGCTGCTGTGCTCCCTGATGCCTCATTGGCTGTGGCAGCATGTGTGTCATGCATTGGCCTCACTGGGAAAGTTGGGGTGAGGGCAGATTCCCATGCAGTCTGTCAGGCACTGCTCGGCCCTGCTGACGGGAAATGTCTGCTGCTAATTGCACACAGGTGGACAGAGTTCACAGATAAGTGTGTGCACATTTGTGTTTGTTTGCCTGGGACTCTATTCATCTCTGTCCCTGTTTTCACTGGAAATCCTGTAGTTTTCTTTTATGTTGTTTGATTTAAAACAACGTCTGAATTAAATGATTACATGTATTGCCTGGAAATTCTACCGGTCTACGTAGCAGAATTAACTATAGCTGTATCCACACAGATTTCAAAAACATTCCTCGTAAAGACGGAGATGTGTCAGTCCATGTGTGCGTTCACGTGAATGTACTTACATACATGCCAGGCCTGCTAGTGGCGTGCTGGTGCTATGTTCTGTGTGGCGCCTGCGTGTTTCTGAAGAGGCGGGGCTTTGACGCAAGCGTCGGAGCAAGGTTGCGAAGTGGCAGTAACAACGAAGCCACCTAAACGGCGTCTTCAAGTCGTTCCACTCTGGAACCTGGTTTCAAAATGATTGCTTACAGACCTTCAAAACGCCATCTTCGTGTGGATGATACGCTGGTTTTATAAAATACTTTTGCGTTTAGGCCTGAGCTTGTCTTCGTGTTGATGAGGCCAAGTCCGTAAAGCACTTTCATTGTCTACATGAACCCATAATACAACTGAAAGGTTTGGTCCCTGTTGGAAGGAAGCGTCCTGTTTCAATGTGCATATGAGGGTGTGATGACTAAAGAGGCCGAGTGGATGAAGTTACAGCAGATTAATCGTTGTTGCATTTAACATGGACACTATATTATTTCATTTTGCTGCAGCAGCAGCAGAAATGATCAAGTTTCCAACACTGGAGCCTAAAAGGGACCATTCTTCTTGTCGGAAGGCACTTTTTGTGCATGTGTGTCCATATGTGGAGATGTGTGGACAACCACCGACCCATAGTCTCAGTCCGACTCTGTAGCAGAGGCCAGAACCGAGGAAGTGGTCGAGGTCTCTGTCTGCCTCTGAGTGTTTCACATGTTTCCACGCCCCTTTGTTCACAGCTCAGATGAGGGCATGTAGAGCTCAACACAAATGAGTCAAGTCATTTACTGGAGAGTACCACGGTGCTGACTGTGATGTGCCAAAGGCTTGTGCCAACAAAACCTTTCTTTCTTTTCTGTTGTTTAAACAAGCGGCTAGAATACATTCCAGTAAATTTTTCTTTTCCTCTCTCGCCCTTGTTGTCTCTCTGCATTAAAATAGATACGATACATATTCGAGACATTAAGCGCCAGCAGCCTGGGTTTTCAGACTGCACACATTTACACGTGATTCAGCTGTATGAACAGAACAGTTGGGGCTAAGAGTGTTTATTCCAATTCTAAGTACAGTAAGTGCTATTTTTGTTTTAAGTACAGCTATTCAGATGCAAATGTATTATTTTGCCATATTCATTTTTGATAGCTGCTTTGATGGGCAAATTTATTTCCAAAACAGATGTCACATTATATGAAAGTAAAAACATAAATAGTTTGCAAATCATTTAAACAATCATATATATTTAAACAAAGTAGCTTTTTTTTTTGTTCATTTTTGCTCATTTTGAATTTGATGTCTGGAGTTCTTGTAAACGTTAAAGGATGGGAAGCAAAAATGTCCCTAAAAATTGCTGAAAGTCTGCTGGATTTCACAAGCTTGTGGGCCAAACTGAGAAGGTGCAGAGGCTGCATCCAGCACTTGTGCCAGATTTTACCCATGTGTGGTCTGGAGCTTCATGTTTTGTATAAAAAGAGCATCCGAGACAGTATGAATATTTAGAAGCAAATGTGGGCAGGGGAAACCAGAAAACCGGAAGCATGCATGAATATTGGCTGGAAGGTTGGAAGTTAAGAATACCTTTTCTTAGCATAGAGATTTCATTGTTTGATGTATCATTGCAGAGTCAGAGAGAGTGCATGAATCTTTATATGTATTGGAAAGATCCAAAACTAGCACTAAAGGGTTATAATCTTCCTCACACTTCACTGGATTAAAAACAGATGTCATCCAGCAGTGAAAATTATTGCACGAACTCCAGAATAGGTTTGAGGATCGTTGTCTGTGAACAAAGCAGGTACCTGCAAGATCCAACTACACTACAAAGAAAAATGGCAAAAAAAGAAGATGCAGAAGAGCCACTGCCTTCTCTGGATTCAAGATCATTTAATACGCAGAGACAACAAATCCTGGAGGCAGCATTATCTGGGCTCATAAGGGGAAGGAAAATTTGGCTATTTAGTGCACGATTCAGAAGCCAGCATCCATGATGGTATGGAGGTCCATTAGTGTGCATGTTGTGGGTAACTTGAATGTTTGAGGGGTTATTAATCCTGAACTATATTTACAGCTTTTGGAGTAACTTAGTCTACCAACTAGAAAACATCTTTTTCCAGGGAGATCCATGTTTATTTCAGCATTCAAATGCCAAACCACATTCTGTACATATTACAAAAGCATAGCTCTGTTGTAAAACTGTCACTGTGCAGATGTGTCAACCAACTGAAAACTGTTGGGGCATTGTTCAACTAAAATATGAGTCAAGCAGCCTGGGGAAAACGTTTTGCTCTTAAAACAACCGTAATTCATCTTCTTGGTTCTTAAGCAATTTAAAAGAAGAGGCATTGCAAGTGGTATGCAATACACGTGTCCCATTTTTTTTATAAATAGGGTTGGAATTTTCTCTTTTATTAATTTAGCTGCATATTTACTATTACCTACTATATAACAATTTACAATTATACTGCATAATAGTACAATAATATTGTTAATATTGTATAATTCTCATTTCACAACTGTAGTACTGTACATTAAAAATTATATAAAAAATAAAAAATACAGAATTAAAACTTCTCAGCACTTTTCAAACACATTAAAAAGATCGTGGAGGTTGTGTGCGTGCATGTGTGCATCACCTCTTGCCGAGAGGATGCTCTTCATTCATCAGACCGGTACGTGCATTAGTCCGTGCACAGTGAATCAATAATGATATAATAAACAGTCTTAATGAATTGAGTTGTGCGTGTATAAGTGTGTGTGCACATATGGTGATGTATGTTTTCTCTCCTTGCGTAACCCCTGTCACTTCTTCCTCTAATAAATCATGGCCAAGTGGGGTTTCAGAAAAGAGCATTTGTGCTGTCAAACAGTCAAAGTCAGGCGCACTGACGGAGCAGTGTAGAGCACTAAACACACGCTCACACGCTCTGCGACTGACTCTCATTTGTATGCGTGGTCATCGGCGTACCCAGCCGCGAGAGTGTTTATGTGAGAGTGCCAGTCTGTGACAGACAGCCGCCCTCGCTCAGCAGAAACAGGCCAGGGCCTCCATTGTTCAGCCTTCCAGGCTGCTGAGCACAGATTAAAGCCAGACAGTCACCCAACAACATGTCAGTAATTTTCTTTCCCAAACACGGAGGACTCTGGTATGCTTTCTTCTGCTCTTTGGTTCTGCTTGCACTCTCTCTCTTTTTTTTTTTTTTTTTTTTTTTTTACAGAAAATGTCATGTTTCACAAATTGTACACATGTACAAATAACAATGCTTTTTCTTCACTATAACAGCATAAAAGTAACTGAATGGACCATGAGCTGTTCAAAGAAAGATTTGATGTCTGTTGATAAAAAAAAAAAAAAAAAAAAACATTCAACAACAATTAGAGAGAGGAGAGGGTCTGTTCACTACCATCTCTTACAATGAGGCTAATGACTGCAACAGATTAACATGTGTGCTTCTGGCTGAGGCGTCTGGTCTGATGTGCAGATCCCAGCCTTTCTGCTGTATCCCCAGCAATTAAACTCCTAGATAATTAAGAGTCTGCACCATAGGGAGCATTGTAAAGAAAGCGAAGACACAAGCCCGTATGTCGGACAAGTGATGCTCCAAAAATGCATTTAAAAGCCATCTAATTGGTGAGAAAGTGAGTGAAATCCTTTTTATTATGTTATTTTATTGTATTTCTTCTGCTATGAAATTCTGCAGGGTGAGATGTGGGCTGACAATGCACTCAAAGATGCACTTTCACAAAATAGGGCATTATTTCATTTTCCCCCACATTAACTTGCGGTCTCCGTGGTTATCTCAGGCCTATTTCCTCACTTTTTCTTAACAGTAATCTCCTGATTTTTGTCTGCAACCCATCCTCCTCTTTTTTCTCTAGCCTGATCATTTGTGGTTTGAGATGAAGAGATTTTAAAAGCAGCCCCCTCTCCCTAACCCTCAAACCCCTACCACACCCTCTGTGTTTCTCTTTTCTTTTTTTTTTTATTTCTGCCTTTTTCCAAGTTTTTTCGTGTCATGCAGGCAGTTTTCATGCCTTGTAGGTATGTTATAGTCATACAAAAGAAACGATAAGCAAATAATAAATGGATGGCCAGACTTCACAAGGATAATCCTTTGGTTTATGTGTTTTGTGTATTCTTATTCATATAAGCCTCTTTCAGCTCTTTTGCCCCTGGGTTTCCATCTTGCCACAGTCTTCAAATATCTCTTGACTGCCCTGCTTTTTGTTGTAGCTTTGCTTCAGAAATTGTAGCACGGTAGAAAGTTCGAACTATAAGCTACATTTACTACCTTGCACAGGATACCATATTCCAGACAATGAATAACGGGTTGTGAATGAACCTTTTGCACAAGGAAAAGGCACACATCAAGGGTTTATGGGCTGCTGTGCCTCTTGTTAGCAGGCATAAATCAGTTGTGTTTTGTTTTTTTTTTGCACGGGGTTCAAACTCAGCAGCAGCGGATGACCTCACAATGTGCACTCCATCTACTCATCCTGATGACTTTTGAAAGACTCTTGGTAAATGCTCCCAGATGCAGGGATACCACCATATGTGCAGAGACCAGGACACGTATCCAGGGATCTGGACCTGGATGGCAGGGGAGGCTCGGTGGGACATTTCGTAGCTCATTCAAATGATCTCAATCATGGCATGATAAACCAGGCGTGCTACAGTTAACAGAGTGGCGAAAGTACAGTTCTGGATTCAGCATCCATTGAAGGAAATTGATAGCGTGACTTCCTTCCTCCTCAAAGTCCTCCCAGAAACTTCTTGCATCACACCTCTTCTGTGCGTCCTCACACTCATCAGAGATGACTGCTTAAAGGCAGATAATCACCTCTGAGGCTGGTAAAGCAGGCTCATGGCAGAAGATGAGGACAACAGTCAAAGAATTTGCGATCCAGCTGAGGTTAGATGCAATGACTGATTCCTTGCAGCCTGCAAATCCGCCAGGACCGTGCAGGGCAGACCAAACCCTTACCTTGGGGACCCTGTAAACACTGTTGGCTAAACATCGAGTACAGTTGTTAAGGAGGAAGTCAACATTAACCTTTTACTACATACATCACGTTTAAGTGTTTTTGGAAAGTTTAATCCAGGAGCCAAATGTTCCTTTATGTTTAAGTGAGGACGTAAAGGTCTGCGTCTTTAAACTGAGTGCTGCTTTGCAGAGGAGGTTCAATGACTGCTCGACTGTTTTTCTTGAGGTAAACAGAGTGAACGGCTCCAACTGCTGTTTCAGCACTTCAGTGAGGTTGAACAGAGCTTTACTCAATGGCCTCTTAGTTTATATCTTTACCACAAACACACACAGAAGACGGACATTTTTATGGTGCAATACAAGACAAATTCCGCTTCCTATCATAATTAATTATAAATCCTAGATTACAGGGGACCACAAGGACTCTTAGAGTGCTTGTGCACACATTCAAAATGGGGCAGGATATACATAGATACACATTTCATTTTTTTAATAATCAAATCTTTCTTCCTTTTCCAGCTTTTTCTTCCTTACTTTCTCTGCCGTTTCTGTTTCATTTCTACACATGCTTTTCGGTGTTCCCTCTTCTGTCTTTGCAAATCCTCTTCATTGTTTCTTCTTAGGCTAAAATGATTTATATCGTCTCATGAGAGTTATGGAGACAAGACTCAAACATGACAAAATACTAATAAGTAACAGCTGGGTTAAGGTATTTTGGAGAGGGCCTGTCTCGTCATTGCATTTAAAACAGTTTTTTTTTCAGTGTGTCTTAATTAGATCCTTCATTGGTAGCAGACTCAGTAGATAGCTTTGAAGACGGTCAATAAAAGAGCAGTTTTACACTTTTGGAATTAGTCTAATTTACTTTCTTGGTGAGAATTGGATGAAAAGATGTATAACAATGTCATACTTGCTCTTTAAAGCTAAAATGATATTGGCTCACCTATTACAACTTACTTGGGAGTTCATTGTAGAGTCTATATTTGAGAATTGTGGTTCTACGAGGGACTTTGTGGTCCTCTGCTGTTTCTTTATCACTGATGAGCATTTTAATGTAGCAGTTTCCTGGGTCTAGCTCATTACTGAGGGCACATACTGTATCTCTTAACAACCTAGACAATAAATATATTTTCTTTGGCCACGTCGGGCAAAAGAGGCTTCTCGTAATGGAGACAGTTTTTTTCTCAACAAATGTTTCAGAAAAATGTATATGTGGCTCATAAATCAACAATAAACTTAATAAGACCTGTTCTACTTAATGTTTTCAGGTTTCAGGTTTAGGTAACAGGAGTACTTGATTATGAAAAGATCTTATATTAAAAAAAAAAAAAAAAGCTGCATTTGACAAAGAGCAACATTTAGTGATGTTTTTTTTTCCATTCGATAATGTTAAGATGATATAGTCATGTGAAAAAAAGTACCCCCCTTTTAATTTTAAGGTTTTACATTTTTTAGACATAATATTTATTTGAAGTAAAAACATAATCTGATTCTTATCAGGTCTTCAAATTAAGGAAACACAACTTCAGACAATCAGGAACACATCACTTATTCTGTCGATTCAATTCAATTCAAGAGCTCAACTCAAGTTTAGTTTATTTATTAGTTTAATTCAGTTCAGTTCAGTTAATTTCAATTTGTATGACTCCAAATCACAACAAAATGCATCTCAAGTCGCACACAAAGTGAGCAGAGTCGGAATCGAAAGGCTTTTTTTCTTCACCGTAAATACAGAATAATTACCGTTGGCACTCAGACATTCACAGCCATCAAATATAAAAGACATTCACAGTTATAAAACATACAATTCACCACAAATAAATAAAATGTGTTCATATCTGAAAAAGTAACTAAAACTATATATAATTAATAAAGTGCAGTATGATGCCTCCTGCAGGGCAGCATTGGATTATGTAAATACATTTAAATACAGTCCAGTTTAGTACTAATATAATCCACTTACATGCCTAATAAGTTAAAACTCATTATAATTCATCTATAATCTAATTCATTTCAATTCTTATTCAAATAATACCAATTTAAAAGAAAAAAATAGCTAAGGAATCAAAAGATTGCATCAAATCTTCACTTTAAACTAATCCTCTGTTCTGAGCATCCAAAAGCCCACAAAGAAAGAAACTCTGTTGTTGTTGTCATTTTTAGTCAAAAAAGACTTGGCCAAAATTCACTAATGATATATGGGAAAAACAAAATATATCCAGAGCTGGTTCTGGGGGGATGAAGAAATAAAGGATCTACTTTTACTCTTTAAAACACTTAAGTAACTGACCTTCAGCAAGTGCAACCGTCTCCGTAGGAGCAGTTTCTCAGGCTGGAGTGTTCAGGTTTGTGTTAACACAATGACAAGCAGGAAAAACAACAGAATTTATGTCAGCAAAGCAACTGTTGCTGCCCATCAACCTGGAAAGGGTTATAAGGCCATTTCAAAATAAGTT
Organism: Xenentodon cancila; assembly: GCA_014839995.1. Lineage (NCBI taxonomy): Eukaryota > Metazoa > Chordata > Actinopteri > Beloniformes > Belonidae > Xenentodon > Xenentodon cancila. The sequence continues at coordinate 17,863,412 of CM026205.1, forward strand.
TTTCTACAGTGAGAAAGATCATTCACTAGCGGAAAACGTTCCAGACAGCTGCCAATCTCTGTACAAATAGATTTTCCAGTGGGTTCACTCCAAGGTCAGATGTTGAAGTGCTCATGGCAACTGCAAAATACCAGAGAGCTGCATCTCTGACTCTACAGCCCTCAGTTAAAGCGTTAAATGTTAGAGTTCATGACAGAAAACGTTCAGGGGGAAAAAAGACTTAAGTATGGCGAGTTTGAAAGGTTTGCGAGGGGGAAGTCTCTTCTCAGTAAAAGAACAGAGCAGCACGGCATATGCTTGCAAAGCTGCATCTGATGAAACCACAAGACTGGAGATGTTTGGCTGTCATGCACAGCGTCAAGTTTAGCAAACACTAAACACAGACAAACAAACAACTCATGCCAACAATCACAGTACTGGAAAGTGATGGGATGGCCTTAGTTTGACGCTGCTGGTCCTGAGAAAATCTGAGAATATCAGGCAACTGGCAGGTGATTTGGGACATTCAGCAGGTAAAACAGCAAAGAAAAAAGCTGAAAAAAAAAAATTAAGGTACTACCTGGTTCAGTCAGAGGAAATGGAAACGTTGTGGTCAGAGCTTAGGAGAGTTGAGCATAAATGAGTATCAGCAAACCTCAGTGAACCAAAGCAACATCATAAAGAAAAACTAACAAAAATAACTCCACAATGATCCACACCCTGCTGAAGGTGTAGTCCTTTTTCCTTTCACATGACTGTATCTGTAGTTACCAAAAGTCTAGAATAATCCGGGCTGACGAACGGGCTCTTTCCCCAGTAATGAGGCTTTGAACTGGTTCTACAGTGGTTCTTGATAAAATGATTCTCAAAACATTATGCAATTTTTTTCTAAAAATGATCTTTGTTTGCTCTTTAACAGGGTCCTCTTGGCTTGGATGGCAAACCAGTGAGCAATTTTAAAGTCTACTTTGTAAAATCAGGTTCATGGGGTGTTTGAGACGCATTTTAATTCTGTTTTGTGTCATCCCAGGGTTTACCGGGTCCCAAAGGAAGCCAGGTACACCTTCACACACCTGTTTGTTTTTTTTATAACACATTAAAAAGGTTAACTCAAGCACTGTCTACATAAAGATCCCCCTACCTGTGAATCCAGGTGAGTATTTTGCCTGTCAAACAGGTGATGGTTTGCTAAAGCTCGTGAATTCTGTTTATTGTTCTTAAGCCGATTGCACTTTTTTTTATTTACAACTAGAGATCATGGTAGCCACTTTTGTCCTTGTTCCACCACTTTAGTCATCACAGGACTTGCAGTCACAGGGGAGTCGTGGCTCAAGTAAAGTCAGTTCAGAAATCCACTCTCCTCTCCCATTCATCAAACCCTCCCTTGCAACCCGCCGGCACTCCCAGGCACACCCGGGTGTAGCGTGGAAATGGGTGAAGCAGAGCGAATGAGTTGCACATCGGTGGGGAAGTTAGAGCCAGAGTATATTTACAGCCTGGGCCAGGAGATCTTAAAAGATCTTAAAAGTACTTCTACTGCTCCTGCTTCCGCCGCTGTCTGAGGCTGCTTTGCCAGCAACTAATGACTAATGTTAAAAACTCAGAACATATTGAGAGCAGTTCCCCACGGAGTGGTGAAAGAGTGGTGAAATTTTACATTTTATAATTTTACAATCTGCCCATTGTTGTCACTTTTAGATTCCAGATATCAAATATGCATGTTTGTTTTTTGGTTGGGTTGGTTTTTTTTTTTTTTGCCTGAGTGTCAAAGTCACAGAGGGTTTGCAGTTGGTGGTGCATCCTTGTACCACTTGCCTGGGAAAGGCTGGAACAGACAGTCACAGATAAAAGGACAGGAAAGCCATATTCAGCTCATTTGTTGGTCCTGCTGTTCATAAATTGATGCCAAACTGTCCAGCACTAAGTCGGACTGTGTATCAGTGTCTAATTAGTGAAGAACAAGAATGCAAAATGACTTTTGAAGCACCATAGTCTTAGTTGGTATTATAACGTTCCACATTTAGACATCTAAAGAGTTCCCCTTTGACAGACAGACACGTGGAAGAACAAAAGCACATCTTGCCTATTTGGTTTTATCCCTCTATACATCCGTTTTTGACTCTTAGACAAAATCTTAAAAGAAATTAATAGAGTCTTCTTGATGTGAAATATGCTCACAAAGTGACATGGGAATAAACGGTCTTCGTGACACAACCGCACCAGGCGGTGACCTGCTTTGCCTAAATGTTTGAGTAAATGCTCCTTGGTCAAGCCAAGTCAAAAGTATATTTCACAGTTACTCATGAGATAACCAATTTATTCTTACCAACTGTCTTTCATTATCTGCTCCTACCTGCAGGGGCCAGCCGGACCCAAGGGAGAGAAGGTATGCTTCAATATAAATTTTATTAGTCCCACTAGATGTCAAAGCAAAGTGTGGTTGTATTGCTCGCATAACTTCACTCCCTTACAGCCTGCGGGACTCGTGGGTAGCTCTGTGTGTGTGTGAATCAGTGTTCATCTTGCTCTACACTAACAACTGCGGAGATAAGCACTGCCAAAAGAACAACCCAGCTGCAGTAAACAGCAACTGCTAGAGCTGGGTTTCAGTGTGATTAGCACAGATTGCATCTGACGGATGATGTTGAGGTTAGGAAAATTGGCTCCCCTCGTGCAATCATACTAGCAGCTCTGTGATGAGAGCATGACCTCCGAGCCTCATCAAAAACCAACCTCAAGCACGTGCGCTCCCATTTCTATTTAACCGACTCATCCTGTCAGAGGACTACACATGATTTATCAAATGATCTACCAGTGAAAGTCCACATCCTGTGTCAGTTCTTGACCCTTGAGTTGCTTACTTCCCACACCTAAATATTATTTTAGTAAGCCGGCCTATTACAGCCTCGCCGTAGTAGCTGTTGGATCACTGATCCTGTGTACATATACAATGTTAATAACCGCTGACAATAGTTGTTTTTCTGTTTTTCTCTCAGGGAGATCAAGGGGATATTGGACCACGGGTGAGTTATGTGTTCTTTTCATCTGTGCAGGTTAAATAAGATTGTTTTTGAAGGCTAAGTGCACCATTCAGATATAATTTCTTCAATGCAGCCGACTCAGGAGAGCAAGCGTCTTTTATTGTTCAGACAGCTTAAAATTATTGCACTTCCAGTTTTTGTTCTTGCTCTATTTTTTTTCCCGTCTTTCCCAGTTTCCTTAAAAATATTTTTTACCTGCTATCAATTTGAGCATGCAGTTACTTTTTCCAGCCGAGTAGTAGTATATATATATATATATATTTATGTATAGTTACTACATAAGAGTTACTACATGCAGCCAAGAGAGTCTGGTTTTTGTTTAGACAGAACATCTGACTTACATTGTTGTAATTTGTGAACTGTTGAGAGGTTTTTAGGATTCAATAGATTTCTAATATAACCAGCGGCTGTAGTCTCCAACTTACTATAGTATAGAGGAAAAATACTAATATTAACTACAAATTAGATACATGATATCTATAGATGTTACTATAGATATTCAAACAAAAGCACTTAAAAATTACACATTGTTGTTATTTTGCCATTTTAAGTCATCCTTTGTTGTAAGTAGGTTTTTCTTCTTTCCCGCTACACATTTGAATGTTTGAATCATTTACAGTATGTGCTGTATGACTTTGATGTGAGAAGGCTGTTATCATATTCACAGATGAAGTGGGCATTGTTGTCCATACACACTGAAAACCTCAAGGCTGAAATGATTAGAGACTCCTTTTAGATCATTCCACTCACTCCACAGCAAAATCATCTTCAAGTGATCGTTCACACACAGAGTGCTCTTATCTGACATGCATGGAAGATGTGCAAAGAAAACACATTTTCTCTCCAAAAAGAGCTTTTGATCAAAACTACTGCTCCGCAGGAAGCATAAAGTAAAAGATCTGCCCTTTTGGATTGATGTACTCTGGATAGGCAAGTCAAGATGTTGGCCAAGAGAACAACAGACATGTCTGATGCAGAGCAAAGACATCTTTTCAGAAGAGGAGCCTTAACTCTCAGGCACGGTGGTGGCAGTATTATGATTCTAGCCTGTTTTATGGCTAACTTTATTTAAGACAATGTGAGGCTTTTAGCCCAAGGGCTGAAGTTGAACTGGTGTTGGACTTTAATAACAGTCAAAGCAAAGATTCAATCATACTGATATATGGAAATTTAAAACTTTTTTATTATATATGTGCCGCTAACTTGCAGCTGGTTTAAAGGCATATGAGGAGGATTTCACAGAGAAACAGAATAGTATGAGATTCAAAACCCAGATCATAGAGAAGCAGACCAACAAAAATTGGATTTCAGTCTAAGAAAAAAGAAATATCTGTTCTCTGAAGGAGTTCTTACAGCTGAAAAGTATGCAGTGACATTGTTGGAGTCATTTGGATTTACGTGGAGAACATTGGGGGAAAAAGAAGGAAACTCTTATCTAGAAATCTCAGGACTCTGTCCTTCCACATAAATCTCAACACGGCAGCAAAGTCTTTTAATAATCAAAAAGGAAAGTGTGTTTACTCTGTGCTGTGTCCTCAGCAACTGCGCTGACAACATATTCTTGCTTTTACGATGAGGTTTGAGTTGCACACATCCCTGAAGCCAGAGATGGGAAATTATGTTATTAAAGAACGATGGAAATACTTAAACCTCACCTTCATAACTCAGTGGTTGGGGCAGTTTGCCAAAGCCGCCATCTAGTCTCAGCCACACTATGGTTTTCTAACATTACAAGGAAACCTCGCTCTGCATCTGGACCTTACTGTCAGTGTTTTCTTTTCATGTGATGTCATCCCATCCTCCATGAGATCTATGTAATTATCTCCAGTTTCATTCAGTGTGGTTTCAAAATAAGCCCCCTGTGCTTTTACATGGTAAATGGTTTAGATTCTTTGAAGGAGTCACGTACCCTATGAATCCTGCATTTTATTTTCTAGTTTTATTACGTTTAGAAGAGAATATCAGGTCACGTCACTTCTTTTCTTGCAAAATGCAGTAGGGATGAAGTACTGAGGTGATCTGCAAAGATCCAAACCCTTAATACTTGAATGCTTTTGGCTGTAGAACATATTAAATTTTCTCAAGGTAATAACTACTATGTGAAAGGAAACTAAATCCGGCTGTTAAGTTAAATATGCTAATGGACAAGGATGTAATCTAGAGCAAAGTTTGTTTAACATTGTGGGTCTCTGTTCAGGGGCTTAAAATGAATGTGCTTAAGATGAATCTGAAAATGAAGGTGCTTAAGATGCGTCAATTTCTGAGTTTCCTCCGCTGGAGATGCTTTCCCAGACAGTCACTGCAGCCACCTTCAGTTTGCTCGTTTGTGGGCCTCGCTTCCTTCAGTCGGGTTGAGATCAGGCTTCTGACTTGGCCACTGAAAAACATGCTCTGTGACATTCTGTAGCATTTGTCTGAATATGAGAACAGAGTATAGGCTTATAAACCTAAGAAACATCTCGCTGCTTCTGTCAAATCATCAGTAAACATCGGTGAAGCTGTTTCACTGGCAGCCATGCCTGCCCATACCATGAACACTGCCTCCACCGTGCTGTGGCATGCTTTGGATCATGAGCTGTTTTTTGAATGATTTATGAAAAGTCTTATCTGGCTTTCGTGTCGTTGAATGACCCAAATGGTTTACACCTTGTTGTAATCCCTCTGCATTTCCATTCGTGAAAGCGTCTTTTGATGGTCTGACAATGACACCGAATATTTTTGACTTCCGCTGATGTTGTGAAGGAGAAGATTACGTGATCATCTTCTTAGTCTTCTCTGGTCTTCCAGGCCTTTTGATGTCTTTGAGCTCAAAGTGCTTTGGTATATTCTTTTCGAGATTAGACCTCCTTCACCTGCATTGAGAGCTTCTTGGATTTGATTTTAGTAGCTTCAGTCAAACAGCTGCCAAATGACAACTCAATACCTGATATCAACTCCAGACATCTGTTCTGCTTAATTTATTGCAAATTGACGAGGGAAATCCCTGTCAGTCAGTTCAATCAGTCAGTTGTCCACATTGGAGACCTTGAAAAAAGGAGGTATTTTGCTTAAAGTGGTTGTAACTCTAAATGTTTTAAGGCTTTTTTTGTGAAGCCTCTTAAATTAAAGCTGAAAGTCTAAGCTTTGTTGATACCTAGACTATATTATTTCTTATCTTAAGGGTGCTAAATATAAATCCAAATACTTCATAACTCTTTCTGAAGATTATTACGTGGACATTTAAATTATTTAATTCAGTCTCTTGCTGTACCCCTACCTACAAAATTGCAAAGCCATTACAGAGTATGTAAAACATAAGGTCTATATGAGTCCAAACTGGACAAATGTTTATTAGGTTAACTCAACAAATCATCCTACAAAGATGATACAAAATATGCAACATTTTTGTTTTTGATGATTTTCACTTGGTACAGACCTTATATTTGAACTTATTTGTCTAAAACATTTCTCATTAAGCAAGTAACGTCACAACTCACTGACAAGCGTCGCATGCGTGTGGAGACGACACAACGAGTTTATATAAAGTGCACAAATCTACAAGTAGGAATAAGTGTAGTATAAGTACGGACTAATTATGTGAAACACAGAATAAGTAATACCTATGATAAAGGGTCCAAGAACATATCTAAACCTGAATTGCAGTGTTACATTTTACCAGCGTTTCAGTCAGAAGGATGGAGTCAGCGCAGAACAGGACAGTCATAGGAAAAAAGAAAATATATTTATGAGGCGAAGAAGAGGTTGTGCAATGATTTGTGGTTTGAAGGATGTGGATGATTAAAGCTTTGGAGGAGTGCTAACATCTCAGTGGCACAATCGGAAATAATATGGGCACGAGTTAATCAGACTCTGCTCTGCCACATGTAAACGGCAGAACGGAATACATTTTACGCTTATTTACACTGGGGTTATTAGTACGTCCATTCCTGTGCACATAAACATATTCATCCACAACCCAGATGGGCGTGGACGGCCCCTGCAGGCCCAGCATGGATGCACAGAGACATAACGACAAGGCTAGTAGACACTGCAGAATATTACAGTTTTAGTGGCAAATTCAGCTGCTTCTCGTCTCGTTTGTAACTTTGGTCTCAGTGGGCTGATATTCTTCCGAATCCGTCCTATAACAATTTGTCTTTTTAATCATAACTTATCCCCTTTCATTTGATGTCCACATAATGTCACTATAAATATCTGTCCAAACAACTGTAGGCTATCATTTATGTTTTGGCAGTAACCTGTGTTTTGACTTGCAAAACTCAAACTGTGAACCACTTTAACTTTAAAAATTCTAGCAGATTAAATATTTATAATACAAAATACAAATATCATATCTATTTTTCTGATTTGCGCCATTGTAGAAAAAGTAAACAAATGATACGTACTTGTAATTATACCTTTGCTGTGTAGGCAGGAAGCACGAACGTTAAATATTTTTTTAGAAATTACATTTCGACAGCGCAGGAAAGATACTGGGTGACTATTGTTTTATAACACGACGCAAATGGGGTGTAAATTTGACAGGCCTGTCCAGTTCACCAATTTTTATGATGTGGTTCAGAAACGTTGCACAACATTCCTGATTCCTATCAACGCATGAGCCATTTGATATTCCTTTCTAACCCTTTAAATTCTGAGGTAATAATTCGGGTGTAAATTAAATCTTTTTTGCTTTCTGCATAGTTCTTCCAAATGCTAAATATTGCACTTGGCTAAGGTTTCTGCAGCTTTGATGTCCTTGGATAAGTGTGCAGCTCCTAAAACCTCACAATATCGCTTTAGAGACACATGCCTGGTTTAAAACAAACCCAGCAGCTCTTAAAGCTGCTCTGGCTGTGCGTGCAGCCTCCATGTGTGTTTTCATAGATATGCCCAGATTGGTCAGGCTGTTGCTTAGTCGGTGTCGATTATCTGAAACAGCTTCATGAATCAAAGCTCTTTAGGTCCACAGAGGCATAGCCGATAAATAACGGCACAGTGAGAGGCGGGTGGTGTTAGTCCAGCATGTGTTCGGTTATCACCTTGCCCTTTTTTCAGCATTGTATGTTTTTTCACCTCTGAACTATGCAGGTGAAAACAGGAAGCAGCCATGAATCTCTGCAAACTGCGACTTCCTGTCAATCCATCATTTTGCACACTTTTTTTGTCAGGTTGAGTCCAGTCCCGGGTCACATCACAAACACAGGATAAAACAGGTATTAAAACTAAATCAGATGTTATAGAGCCATCACAAGGTCATGCGTCATTTTGCGTCTTTTTTCCAAAAAATCCTTTATCCAAAGAAAACATTGTCGTTGCTTGTTTGGGTTCATTTGGCACCTGTACCGAAAGACAAGCCGTGATGACGGTTTCACCGCAGCCAAATCAAACCTTTGGCTCCTTTACCAGATCAAGACAGCAGGGCTCCAAGAGGGAAAGTCTGTTTTTCTTAGTAAGCTCTGAGGTCTGATGGGAGCGAGGTGAAGGGGGAGACTGTTGTGAAACGGCCTATTCTGTTATGAGATATTTAAGGAGTACATGTGGTCTTTATGGTGGGAGCAGTGTAAATGAGTGAATGTGACAATGGGTACACAGGGATGCAGAGGCAGCGAAGGGAGGTGGAGGAGGAGGAGGAGGAGGGGGTCTGCGGTCACGGAAAAAACCTCAGCTGTCCAGCATTCGCCACATCCTGTTAACAGAAACCTCTCTGGCAGTCTAGCAGTTCTTCTTCTTCTTTCGCCCCCACCCCTCCGCTGCTCTCCATCATCTCTCTCTCTGAGCTTCTCCATCCCTCCCTCCCAAGCATTTTTTTTTCAGGGGAGCTCATGCAGAGAGCAGCGCTTTGCTCCCAGCTCTGTGGCGGCAGACAAACGCTGCTCCTTTCAGCTTGACAGGCAATCAACACACTTACTGTCTGTTGACTGGAAAGAACCAGGCCACCTCTGTTTGGTTTGGGAATGGTGGGAAGGCATGAAATGAAACACACATAGACACATGCACGATTAAATATGTTTTTAAAAGGGAGACCAATACATCATTTTTAAAAGGGCAAAGGCTGCAGTTACCAAGTTTCATCATAGCGTGCTGATATATTTTGATGTAACTCTGCATTTTCGCTGCACCTATCTTAATTTGAACCATATTGCTTGTGAGACTGCTCATTGTTCCCTTTGTCACTCCTGTCTTCAGGGTCCCCCCAACTACAACACATATGCAGGTCTGCACAGTAATCAGATTCTCACTGTCAAGGTTTGTCCCCGCCAGAGAACTGCTCCTTAGTCCTCCCAGCAGCCTCCACCGTCTGTCAGGCTGCTGCAGATCTGTCACTATCCCTTCAGAAAAAGGACTAAAACACCCCTTTTTTCCAGCTTTTCTTTTGGCTTTAACCTGTAAATGTCTCATCTCTGTTTGTTTTTTCCCTATAGCCGTTGGTTTCCTCACCGCCGGACTCTCAGTTGAACAAGTTCTTGTTTCTCTACTCATTTATTTCTTATCTGCTTCATGTCCTCTCCTCTCTTTCTCCTAGTGTTGTTTTTACTGTATTTTCTTTTTCATCTTTTTCTTCTCCATGCATCTGTTGCACCTTAGATGGTTTTCCCTCGATATGACCATGGCTTTCTCTCTGGAGAGCAGTCCAGCAGCTTTCAGAGACGCTTTCTGAAGGTAGACGTCAACTGAAAGGCATGTGCTTTCTTTTAACACTCTAACAAGGCTTCCTTCTTTTCACGCACTCGGCAGTGTCTTCCTCCTTTTTCAGAGTTTCACTATCATGTTGCATTCAACTTAGTTCATATTTGTTGTATTTTCCGTTATTGTTCAAGTGTGCTGTTTTGTTTAAGAAATATTACCCTTACTGATTGATTGCTTGTGCTTAGATTTATAAAGCATCCAAGATGAACCACACACACATATTACACAAATAATGTCTTTTTTTTCATTACCATCACTTCTCATTCTCAGAAGGGGTAGAAAAGTTTTTTATGGCATTATTAGTTGAAGCCTAAACTGACCTAAGCTGAGAGGAGGCTTTTAGCCTGCAGGATTTGCTGTGCCATGTTGCTCGCCTCCACCAAGCAAACCATAACGCTCCAGATGTGTGTAGAGATGGAGCAGAAAAGTGGCTCCGTGTTACTGAAAACTCATAGTAATTTTATATCCCACTCAGTGGTAATAGAAATCTTTTAGGACGGTAATGGTTTGTGGTTGCTGTAAATATGAGAGTGATCATCTCCGGAAAGATGAATAATTATCAGATTTAGGTTTAACCCTTTCAAGGTGCTAATGGTTAGGCAAGTCCTCTAGGAGAACCGAGAGGCTTCGCCCTGGCATTGGCCCCTTTTGACCTGAGCCTTAGCGCCTTGCAAAGCTTAATTCCAGTCAATGTTTTTCCTTACTGTATAAAACATCCAATAGTTCCCAAATTAAACAGATGAAGTTTGCTGTATACTTTTATACATTTTTTTGTATATATTAATAGTATTAATGAGCATGTGTTTCATCACTACATCACTAAATATGAATCTGACTCACTTGATGGAGACTGACAGTTAAAGTCTCCATCTGTCTGAAAATTCCTGTTTTTAATCAAGGTTTGATTGTCATAGAGCATCTAACTAAATGCTAAATGAATCATGATCAAACTATTGTGTATCAAGATTCATAACAAAGGCTCAATGCTATTCCAGTTTTCATCCATCATCTACTGTAAAGTCTGCAGTGCAGTAATGTTTAGTGCTGTAGCATGATTTACATGAAGAGTCATGACTTCTCCTGCATGACTGGCTGGAAAGTAACTGAGGAGCATGCAGGACAGACACAGGAATATTTTAAAATCTTCAAATTAAGCAGTTGAGGCAACTACTGATGTCACTAAAGGGTCAGTGATTGTACAGCACATATACATGATTGATCATTCATACTGGCAAATTACCCTGCATCTGGCAGCACCAGGTAAAATCTTCATCACATGCACGTTTGCCAGATAATCAACCGACCCTATATACCTACAGGGTGACGATTTTTTCACTTGTTTCTGCTGCCATCTAGTGGCCAAACAAATCAGTTAATTTCACTGTAGGCTAGTTCATATACCATATTAGAGGAGTGACATTCAAATATAAAATTCGGTTACAGCGGAATTCTATCAATTTGTTGATGATCGCCTGAAATGATGTCTTTCAGTGAGATGTTTAAATTTGCGCAGACTTTGACATCACACAACCAGTTCAGATTGATCTAATACTGATGTCCACCTACCTTCATTCATTGAAAGTGTGCAGCATGAAGCTGTAATACTAATGAGAGATAAGTACATTCTACACAAACTGGCGATTGATTGGAGTAGCTGATTGCAACCCTCAAACCCAGTTGCTATTATCACTGTTATAAACACATGGTTGGGGGTGTATAGCTTTTTCTAGCTTTTGTCCTGTATCTATGTGGTATTAACATGCCACATGTATTTCATTAATGTCTCAGGAGATTTTGTCAACTTTTGAAAAAGGGCATGTCTCTTTAAGTTAATGTGTTTTATCACCTCCACCCCCCCTTTCCCTCTTTCTTTTATCAGGGTGATCAGGGCCAAGCTGGACCTGCTGGTCCACCCGGTCCCCCTGGTCCACCCGGCCCCCGTGGGCCCCCCGGGAACACTGGCAAGGATGGGCCTCGGGGCCCTGCTGGAGAACCGGTAAGTGCATCATCAGTGTGTCAAACATTGATTACGCAGTACAAAACACCCATGAACACCTTCATGCTCCTTTTAGTGGCTGCGACTCTGTTGCTGCTGTCACTCTTTCTGTAATCACTCACTCTCAAAATAATTTTTTTGGCTGGGTTAGGGTCTTCACAGTAAACTGCAGTGAACCCATACTCTCATTCTTCCAGGTTTGCCACTGCTCTGTGGCTTACCTAAAAAAACTCCCGAAATAGCAACTCTGCTCCCAGCTTCATCTGTTTTGTGTAAGTCAAAAGCCACAAAGTTCTCCAAAACAGCCCAATTCTCCCACCCTCCTACCACATTTGTATTGCCGTGCTTGCTGAAACAGATATGGCACTGTGGTGAGTTCATGGGCAGTTTTCTGGCCTTGGTAAACAATAGCAAGCTCCTTGCCTGAGGCAGTTTATGTAACTCAGAATTAACGTTGTGCCTCCCAGAGTTTAGTTCATATGCAATAGCAGCTTCAACTTGAATCTTGAATTGAAGAGAGAATTTTCAATATCATTTCATTAACATGAAGTAATAATTGCTCCGTTACTTTCATTCGGTACCGGAAAAAGGATTCATGTGAAAGACGTTGGTTTTGACGTGGGTGAGCTGAAAGCTTGTGTTAAAGCAACAACAGAGAAAGCCAGAACAGCTCCTAAAATGACAAGAAACAGGTGGGTTGAAGAAAAAGAGTCTGTCGTGCAACCTAGTCGATTGCAAATGTACTCTTCAAGTTGATTAAAGGCGTTGCAAAAACCAAAACAGCAAAACTCAGTGGTGCTGAGAGCTTTCCCATGTTGCGGGCAGATGTCTAAATGGCCGGAGCAGGAGAAAGTGAGCAAGCCTGCCAACATGGTTATCCTCAAACACTTGACGGTTATATTGGAGATGTAGAAAGAAGGAAATGATTGACAGCGTCCGTCTTAAGTGTGAATGAGTCAAACTACTGCTCTGGATGTCCAGGTAAATATCTATACTTTTTTAAAAATCAAAATTCTGAATTTAAATATTATCTTGAACAGCTGCTCATCCCACCTCATGTTTCATCCAAGATTTACAAGATAGACGATGAGCAGGACATAAGATAAATGAGAATAGAGGTTCAAAGGCTGCTGGAGGAGGAAAATAAAAGAGGACCATTGAGCTGAGGGGCTCAGGATGACTGTTTGTATGTGCAGACAAAGAGCGAGAGGAAGAAATCTTAGTAGCTCCTGCACATCATTGTAAAATATGAGGACTGCATGGAAAACTAATAACCTCCAGTTTATATGCATCTATTATAGTGCACTGAGGGATTGAGTAAACATTCATACTTGAGTGTGTGTTTGTGTGTGTTTGTGGGGGGTGTAAGAAAGACAGCAATAGAGGTGAGCCAAAGTACTAAAGGACACATGAGCAGAGAAGGAAGAAAGAAAGAAAGAAAGAAAGAAAGAAAGAAAGAAAGAAAGAAAGAAAGAAAGAAAGAAAGAAAGAAAGAAAGAAAGAAAGAAAGAAAGAAAGAAAGAAAGAAAGAAAGAAAGAAAGAAAGAAAGAAAGAAAGAAAGAAAGAAAGAAAGAAAGATTGTTTGTGTGTCATGTTTGATAATCATGTCCACACTGAATGTCAGGGTTTCATATTTTTCTAATGCCAGTTGCTAATTTTTTTTACATAAAAATGCATGTGATGTAAATAAATGAAGGAAAACATTGAAAGAGTTATATTTCTACAAAAAAAACAAAACAGAAAGTGGCTATAGATCTTAATAAACCCAAAGGTCCAATCCAAAGGGGTTAATCTCCCAGGAGGCAATGCTTCAGAACGGTCTGAAATGAGTCTTTACCTAATAATATAATTATGTAATACAATTACAAGGACTGTCTAGTGGCTTGTTTGGCACACTTCAAACAAAGTATGAGCAGCTGTCTCGCCTTGTCCCAGGTCTGCAGAGCAATCACTGCAGACCAGGCCTCTCAGGAGGTGGTTCTTAAAGAGATATGAGCTAAAAGTAACACATCGAATGAAAAATATGTTGTTGTTTTTGTTTTCACATCAATGCACATGGGTCTGTGTCCAAACATAGATCCCAAATGATATGATTTTATTTTATGATGTGGACGCTTTAAGAGTCATGTTAAGGGAAGCATACAGTTCTAATACCTCTCATAGTTTATATGTATATAATATATTAATAATGTGTATAATATAATAATATATAATGATCTTTTGTATTGCAAATAATTGCCATACTCATCAATATGTTTGCTCACCAACTGTGGCTTGTGCAGACACATCTGCATTTGGGTTTTTTTTTACAATACTTATTTTTTTATTATCTTGAATTTCATCACTCATCAACTAAGAAATGCAAGAGCATGAACTGATTTAATTGTCTTAGTGAACAGTGACACCTACTGGTCAAATTAGTGAGACAACTATCTGCAGTTCTTTCCATCAACTGAAGTTTGTTTTTTTTTCCTCTTCAGGGTTTTTCAGGAACTGATGGTGTTGAGGTGAGTTTTATTCACATATTTGGTTATTTTCTTTTAATAATAATTCAGTGGTGGTATTTTTCTTTTATCTGAATAATTATGGCCTTCGTATGTATTGTTGTATTAGGGGCCGCGAGGACCACCTGGACACCCAGTAAGAATGTTATTGAATAATTGATTGTGACTCATCCTCATTATCTTGTTTCAGACAAACAGTCTGTTGCTCTTTGTATTTATTACAGTTGTGGATTTGTTTGATTTGCAGGGTAAAGATGGTGAGCCCGGCAATCCAGGATCCCAGGGTCCCACAGGGCCAAAGGTACAGCTGAGCTTTAATTATCTTGTCTCTTATTATTTTAGATATATCTTTTTAGGCACAGATCTCATTACTGTTATTTATGACAACAGGGTGAGACAGGTGCAGGGCAAAAAGGAGAAAGAGGCATGGACGGACTCCCAGGATTAAAGGTAAGGGAATCTGTAGTGAACATTAGACAAGTAATTAATGATTGCATTACAGCTATTGAAAATGCTAAATCACTCTACCCACCAAAGTCATATTTAAACATAATTAACTTTTTTTTTAATCCATGCAAAATATGACCTAACATGTAAAATATTATTGACATATTGACACAAACTTTTTCAAGAATTTTATAAGTTGATTATTTAAACATCTCCTGCAAACTGTTAACGTATTTCTTTATTTAGGTGTATTTCAACGGCTTCTTAAAAAAGTCCCTACTATTAAAAACAAAGAAAATCAATGAATAAAAAGAAAAGAAAATGGACACCTCATGAATTCATAGTTGCTGGCTAAAAGCAAACTTTTTTTTTTTTTTTAGGTAAAATCACACAGTAAAGAAAACTAAACTGTCTTCCAACAGTTGAACCAATTCCTGATATCTAATAACTGTACTGACATCTTACAGTCAGTGTAATGCCCACATCACACAACTATAATTGTTCTTGTTGACACAATCAGTCACATACCCTAAACATAACATAAACAACAGAAACATTTCTGTCTTAGTTTTTTTTTTTTATCTCTGTCCTGCATTTCATGCAGCTGACCACAACATATGACTCCACGGACTTGAAGACTGGCTGGTTTGTTATGCCTAAGCACTAAGCCTGTTTTAAACACAGACTATTTTGTGTTTAAGTAATTACACTTCTGAGTAGATCAAAGTGACAAGCAGAGTTCCACAGGGCTCTATTCCAGGACCTCTTCTGTTCATCATTTACTTGATTCCATGAGCTCAGGTTATACAAGGCATGAAAATTAAATACAAAATAAAAAACATTGTTGGAACAGTGGATTATATCACACCAGTTCTGAGTGTGCTGCACAAGCTTCCAGTTCATTCAGGAGACAATTTAAATGCTTAGGGCCAAAATGTTTTTCAAATCCTCTAATTTATAAACTTTTCAGGGACCCAGATTAGTTTTAATTTCTAACCCCAGTTTTAAAAGTAAACAGGCGAATTTGTTTCAGTTTTTATTCATAATATATGTGATACCAGCTTCCAGAGAACTGTAGGTCTCCTGCAAAGCCCTTCATATGTTTGTTCAAATCTATTTGACTGATGGTTAACAAGATTCACTGCACTAGTTTTAAATGTTTTTTTATATCCTTTCCTGTTTTAACTTTTATTATTCAATGTGATTTGTATACATTTTGTGTTTATGTAAAGCACATTCAATTCTGGTTCACTTTGCCAAAAATGTATGTTCTTTTGGTCAAAGCATACATTTTTCACTTTACAAGATTTTAACTCTAATGTCAGATATCTAATGCTGTGTCATTTGCTTTTCAAAAAGGGTGATAAAGGAGAAAGAGGAGAGCAAGGAGCTATGGTAGGTACATTATTTATTATTTCATATTTGTTACTATGTACTATATGCAGCTTATTTATTCTTACCTGTTATGTCTGTTGCAGGGTTATCCTGGTGAAAAAGGTGTTGCAGGGTCCTCAGACATTATTGACTTCAACGGGAAGCTTCTAGATGCTTTCCAGGTGAGTGGTTTTGAAGCGTCAGTGAGACCAGATTTAAACTTCCATCCGTAATTTAGTACATAATTTCACAGTGGGAATAAGGTAAAACAAAGTCAAGAAACGGCAGTGTGGTAAGAAATACAAGTTGAAACTTCTAAAATGAACATGTTACCATTTCTTGTTGACAGGCCATCAACACCATCAGTGTTTCGGTAAACTGTTGCTGCATGGTTTTTGATGGTGTGACCAATAACTAACAGCAACATTCATACTTGCATTAGCACATACCGTTTGTGTTACCACTGCACATCACACCTGCTTCAGCCGTAGGATCTGCATGTTTTTGCGGATGCCCTTTGCCCAGAGTTAGAGACTTCAGAAGTATCAGATGCCACTCTAGGGGCCACATCTAAAGAATATTATTGAATCCACCCCTCTATCAAGCCCTTATATTTTATTTGGGATATAACATACATGCTTAGCAAATGCAGTGCAGCTGTGTGGTTTTTACATATAACATATATACTGAGAAGACCTCCAAATCCCTTGAGCAACACGGAATGTTTTCTTTGGTGTTTGTGTCGTATAACTCATGTAACTCAGGTAATGTACAGAGGAAATATGCCACAGGATGAAAGGCAAGGGAACTCTTTTTTTTTTCTTTTTTTTTCACCAGTCATCGTACATTTTGAGCTTGATCCCACCATGTATTGGAGTACATGCTTCTGAAAGATGGCTATCTTTGCAGTGGAGTGTGCATTTGATTAAAAACTAGTATGAGCCAGGTCCGCTTGAACCTGATCTGAAACGGGCTCCTACATACAAAGTTATAGCCAACAGCCTGAGATGGTTAGAAAGCAGGCTGTGAAAACAAGAACCCGAGATCGTATCAAAAGCTTCTTGCCAACGAGGATCAGTCGGCACACGGTCACACGCAGGGTCTCTGGTGGAGTTATAAATCCACGTATTCATTCATTGGCCACCCAACTTGTGTGTTGATCCGTTGACTTGATTGTGTGACAAGTGGTTCTTTGTAAATTATCTCTCCCGAAATGTTAATTGATGATGCATTTGGTATAAAAACAATGCTGAAGTTTTTTGTTTGCGACTGTCATTCATTTTGGGCCTTTTTGGATGATTGTTTGCATGAGTAGCCCTCACTTCCCAATGATGACATTTGCTTGTAAACGTCTCTGGTTTCCATGGTTATCATGGTGAACAAACAAAAAGTTCTAAATAGAAAAGGAACTGTACACCTCTGAGGCAGTGTGGTTTACCCCTTTATTGCTTTAAGATGTCCAAGGCCTTTACAAGGAGAAGTAACAAGTGTATCATTGTGGATGCAGGAATTAAGAAGCATGATTTTACGAAGTCTTCAGCACATAGCAAACTACGTTAAATGAATACGATACGCATGTGCATGCTATTGATCATCCATCATTACGGACAGTCACACCAATGTTTGATTTCCCCTCTTTTGTCCCATCTGGCATCAAAACCATACTCAGAACGACGAAACGATGCCAGACTATTGTGTAGCACAAATCACATTCAGCACTGTTTTACAATCTCTTTGACATAAAATTGCTTCAGCTTGGTGGTGATCAACAGAGTAACAAAAGAAGTCCTCAGCCTTGTTTACTGTCAGGCACATATTGTGCAAAATATTATTTTCTTTTGACCTCAGTTCAGGCCTCATGTTCAAGCTCTGTTTATAAGGAGTTTCCAGCTGTGATAAACGATCAAAGTAAATAGTAACATATGTATAAAAGATGTTTCAATGGCTTTCTGAAAATTGAAGAAGCTATAGTTTCCATATTTTTAAATTTTACAAAAAGTGAATTGACTCCTTCCTGCTTGGTCACATGGAACTGTACAACAGCTTTCACATTCTGGGTTTTGTTACCAAACTTCACTCTCACAACTCTCATCAAGACTGTTTTTGACCACAAGGTGGTGCTGTTGTCAGCACAAACGCTCTAAAAACCCACTGCGCTCTCTGCCAAGTACCAAATGGCACTGGCCTTGTAAGCCTTTTAAACAAGCTACCAATTGATTTTTATTCCCATCTGTGTTAAAAGTAGATCAGGTCCAATCCCTGTAGAGTTAGTCAAACCAAAAGTTAGTCAGTATTTTTGCAACTCTAAAGATCTGCAGATAATGATGTAGATAAAAAGTAGATGCATTCTGTTATTCTCCAGGGCCCACCTGGACCACCAGGCCCCCCAGGACCTCCTGGGGAAAAGGTGAGGCATTCAGAATTTTTCCATTTTCTTACAATATAGGCACCTGTACCGGCTAATCATGATGTGCAAAGGTCAAACTTGTAATTTTTTTCTAGTGTACAAATCTTTCCATTCTTTATCCTGTATTAGGGTGAGCTTGGATTACCGGGACCAGCAGGGGTTGACGGAGAGATGGTACAGAACACACAAGATGATTTTTCCACTGTGTAATGTTAGGCACTAATTCTACTCTTTACACTCAATATTGTCTTGATTCCTTACTTTCAGGGACTCAAAGGTGACATGGGTGAGACAGGGCCTCTGGGCGAGAGAGGAGAGAAGGGAGAAATGGGTCTGTCTGGGCCTGCTGTAAGTAGCGACATGTTTCGATGATGTTTCTCTGATACTGCAAAGAGTGACAGCTGAGTCACTGTTGTTATTTATGGATCAGGGTGTGGATGGACAGAAAGGGGAAAAGGGAGACTGCCGTCTGGATGACAACCTGGTCAGTGAAACACACATGAATGCATCAAAGTTTATTATACATTACTTCAGCCATGGGTAGTCAGCTTAACTGCACAATAACTGCCAAAAATAGCAGATATTGTGCAAGTTTTACACATATTTCAAAGAAAAGGTGTTTTCTTCAAAGCGGTTAGGCTATTTTTTTGTATAAAAAGTGTTTTATGAAAGGTTACTTGCTTTGTGGTTGTCTTTTACACCTGAGCTACAATCGTGATCTTTCTTGCTTTTTCTTACTCTTTTCAATAATGGTCAGGCTCAAATGATTTCCCAGCCAGGCCCACCTGGCCCACCTGGGCCTCCGGGAGTACCTGGCTCCCCTGGAGCCACGGTGAGTGTTTAAATCAATACTGTAGTCTTGTTAACTGGATTAAGCTTGCTGTTTGCGCCTGTAACTGTAGCTGCCACACACTTGTAACACACTCTTGTGTTTCAGGGGCTGCATGGGATGCCCGGTCCCAAGGTAAGCCGCCGAGGTCTACATCAGTTTTGTGGTGAAGAGTGTATAATATGTTATTTGGTACTCAGTGTTACTGTATGTCATAAATCAGGGTGAGCCGGGAGTTGGAGTCAAGGGAGAGAAGGGAGACGCTGGTCTTCCTGGACTCAGAGTAAGTTATTTCTAGTTCTTATCAATATTATTGTTTAATGGAGTATCACTTTTATGATATTAAGATGACAATATACTGTAACTCTAGGGACTAGACGGCCACCAGGGTCCACCTGGGTCTCCAGGATTAGTGGGCCTGCCAGGAGCAAAGGGAGAAAAAGTAGGAGCATGATAACCTTCATATGTTTGCAGAATCTTCTTTAAGCGATCTTAGACATAAGAACTAAATTTATGAATGTGTCTGTAGGGCAGACCAGGGGAGCCTGGACTAGACGTGAGTTTCTTATTGAGATTTTAGATACTGACATTTTCAATTCCACCATCATCATTTTCACTGAAGTTTAACATGTACCCAGTGATGTGCCACCTTGTGAGATGTATGTCCCTTCATACCCAGGGTTTTCCAGGTCTGATGGGAGAAAAGGGTGACCGAGGAGAAAAAGGAGAGAAGGTCAGTCAGTCAAAAAACTTACATGCCCAATCTAGATTTTTACTACATATGTATAAAATCTCCACAATTTCATTAATGGATAGGTTGGGAAACTACGATCTGCATTCTGAATTATCCTGCTTTCAGTCCTGATCTGTTTGTAACAGAGAATTTGGGGAAAAGTTTGGAACAAAGCATGTGACAACAATGACAGCAATGCTTTTTAAATGTATATGACATTTTTAAAAAAACTGTGAAATATCTTAGGTTCATACATTCTGCAAGCAAAAAAAAAAAGTTTTTTGTTTGTTTTTTTTTCGGATTCCACATCATCCCAACTTTTTGTGATCACGGGTTGTAAAGCCTGTTCTGCTCGTCCAGGTTGTTGCATTGTCCTCAACATTTTATTCTCTAGTTTAGAGAATAGTAGATATGTAGTGATCCCTCATGACATGGATGGTTTTGTGTGTGCTTGATAAATTACTGCTATTATTCTGCCACCTGCAATGCCTGCAGTTGCCTTTGATGTGTGCTGAGCTTATGACTGTATACGTCTTTTTCGTGCATCAGGGTGACAGGGGGACAGTAGGGAAGAGAGGTCTGAAGGGCCAGAAAGGAGAACAAGGTCCTCCAGGTCTGGACCAGCCCTGTCCTGTGGTATGTCACCTCCACAAACACATATGAAATGTTTAACTTACAGCTGCTTTCCTTTTTTTAAAGAGACGCTGCATTTCTGTGTTCTTGCGTTTTGATTCTCAGCACCGCGTGACATTTTCTCCTCAGTTTCCTCCTCAGTGCTGTCATGTGTAACTGACTTCTTCTGACAGGGTTGTGATGAGACTAAAGGTCCATCTGTGAAGGCAGGGCTTTCTTCCTCTGACACTCCTCTCCCTCCGTCTGGCCCTGAGGCCCCCTGTCCTGTGGTACAGTGCCTTTCCTCCTTCCTCTTCCTCTCCTTTGCTTCACTTGCAATGCTAAGACGTGAATTGTCTGTTTGGATATTTTGCCTGGTCTATGCCTTCTGCTTTTCTTTTAAACTCTGGGGTGCATGTGCCATCTCACACTTATCACTAAGGATTAAATGTCTAGTTTAATATGAATGTTAAGAGAAGATAATAAAGAGGTTGGGTGCGGTTATGACCTTTTATTTGGACATCTTCTCGCATAAAGTAGATCATCCCATAGTTAGAGAGAAAAACGTTTGACATCACAAGAAGCTGCAGATCAGAGAAACGTACCTTACAACTGAATTATTGTAACCAGTTTAGCTGCAGACATCAATATGGACCGCGTCCAGAGCCGTAAGGTGAGCCAGGATCACCTGACATTTTCAGGCTTCTCAACTTTGCACTTTTGTTTTCACCCTGCAGGGACAGGACGGGTTACCGATACCGGGCTGTTGGCACAAGGTATGTATCAAGTCTAACATTAAGAGGAAAACAAATACACTCTGATATTATTACCCAGTTGAATTTACATATCATGACTCTGATTTAACACAGGGTCATTTTGTGAGTATATGACAGTGTGTGTGAACTCGTAAAGCATGAACATGTGGAGACATTCCACTGTAATTCCAGAACACTAATCGACACTTATTGTTCTTTCTTTGCAGTGATGACTAACCAGCAGCATGGAATCTGTACATACTGATATGGTATATTTTGCAACTGAATACTATGTCAACAACACCACCCCCCTTTTTTTTTTATAAAATCGTATTATATAATATATTGAAATTTTGAGAACAAGGACGTTTTTGAGTCTACACTTTTTTAACTCAGTGTTGTGAACACGGCCATGAACTGGCAGTGGGACTATTAGTTTGACGGTGCTGAAGTAGAAGAGTGCCTCACTAACAAAGTCTGACTTGTTGTAACCATGAATGGCCTACGGGACGAATGACGGTGTGTGCACTCATCCAGGCTCACAGATGGATAGATGGGATTTTTTTTTTTTTTTTTGCTGTCTGGACGGAGGAGTGTGTTGTCAGTGCTCTTTTTGTCCTCTCTCTGTTTTCTAAAAGGAGGAAATGGTGAGGCAGAAGCTCAAACGCAAACGTCTCTCTCAGCCTTGAGAGAAGGCGGGACCTGGTGGAGAGAGGATGCAAAGATGGGCAGAAAGCATGAAGGGCAGATTGGCTTTTCTGAGCAGAGCTTGCCATGCCATGAACCTCTGCGCCACACCGAACTCTCAGATCCTCCGTTATGGAAACTGTCCAGGAGGGGACGGCAGAACTCTGCACTTCCACATTCAACCTCAGAGGGAAAGACAAACCTGTTGCTGATGATGTTGTGCAACAGCTCGATAACCATTTATTTGGGAGTCGCTGACGTCCCTGGCACATAAGGAAGGATTTACTGTTCGGATACATTAGACATGTTGTGATTATATTCTATAAATCTATATTAAAATGTTAACGCATGATCATTACAGGACACAGTGTTGTTTAGTATCCTGACAGCGTGTGCAACTTTTTTGTCTCTAAAAGACAGCAGAAACAACAGCGCGTTCATTTTCATTCACAATAAGCAGTCTTTCCATATGAAGGAGCCTTTCAGAAATGTCATGAACTACCTTTACATGGCTTACATTTGTGACATTTGCGTGCTGTTTTGTATTGTTTTGCTTTATTCTTTCCTGTTTTTCTCCAGTTACATTTTGCATTCCTGTGCATTGCCATGATTTCTGAATAGATGTTAAAGCCTAAAGGTCAGATTTTGAAAGAGCCATTTGCAGTATTTGTGATAAATCAGTGTTGCCTTGACAAATAATTACCCTTTACTGATGCATTTTGACTGATCATAGTGTTTTATCTACAGAGGAAGGCATTTTTAATTACTGCTTCCAGTTTCTCTGGACAACAGTAGAAGTTCTTGCTGCTGACTTAAATGTGTGTTGTTTGATTTTTTAATATATATATTTTTAATCAATATTAGCCATGGACTGAAGGACTGATATACTTAAGTATGAAATTTGAACCTAACATACTCACGTCAGCTGTCTCTTTGGGGTCATCATTCATTTTCATTGAGCAATACACCTTTGACATGTCAGTGTGAGTGTGGTTTTCTTTCATTTTTCACAAACATTGATAGTCTCTGCTGTTAGGTGACTGTTATTGTTGTGGTCTTTGGAATACATCTCTCAGAGGGAGTAACTTCTTGGTGCTTACTTACTTTTATTTAAAGGCAGAGTACGGGATACTGTGTTATTTCTAACACTTTTTTTCTCATATTCACAACTCATCACCATTTTCAAGCTGCCAATCTAGTGAGTAAAAAAAGAAGAAGTGTTCAGACACAGCCATAGCTCCATAAATGTAAAATAAAATGGAGTGGGAGCAGCCTGCTGCAGCCAATCAGACACAGGGAAGGTCTCGTCCTCGGCAGGGCTGGGTGGGTGGCTGCTGTGAGAGTTCATGATGTGATGTGTTTTCTTGGGAGGGAGGAGAGTGGAGCTTGATCTAAAGGTTTTTCTAATGTTTTGTTCAAATATGTGCAGTTGCGATGTCATCCAGAAATCGCTTACCCTGCCTTTACAAGCTACATTTAAAATACACATGCATACACACACATATATGCAGACTTTAAAAAGAATTAAAAAACAAAGACATTGTTCTGTCTAGTACTAGTATACCATTAACTATTGTCACATATTTGGATACATAACAGGATTGAGGATTGCATTGGTTGGAAATACGCAGCTACACTGTTACATTTATGGGAAATAAAGTTTTTTATTTGTGTATTTTACTTTGATATAAGTTGCACTTTTTTCAATTCAGTTTGAGTATAATTGTCTTTTTTTTTAATGTAGCACAGTACAAATGTGGGTTAACAGCATTAACATAAATGACAACTCAGTTTCATTGATAACAAAGTGTCACATTGATTTATTGATAATCAATTTCTAAGCTTTAAAAACTTCTAACTACTCTGGAGGTCGGTAGGTCAGTGTACTGCCAATGTTGACCTCCTTTTGGTTACTGTAGACTTGTTACTTTGCTGTTTCTGTTCTGTGCATCACTTATGCCTGCAGGGTTTCTGTTTAGGTGTTTGCATATTTTACATTACACCTTCATTATTGTAATGCTTACATCTTGCAAAACTATTTCTGTGTTAATGGCATAATGATTATGTGAATTTCTTTTACTTTATTAGGCATTTGAAAGACTAGTACATTCAAGTATTCAACATATTGCAGTACTGTTCATTTATGAAGTTACAGCTATTAAATGAGATGCAATTTTTGATCTGAGGCGCGCAGGAATAAGGATTCATTATAAAATGTAAATGCTGAGTGAGGGATAGTATTTGAAAGCAGATTGGTTTCATTTTACACATGTGTTGGCATTATTTCAGTGTAAGCTGATGGTTATCTGTGACCTAACATTATCAAATGTTTATTTCTTTTGCAGATTCTATCAGTGCCATTTTGATGAGTTAATGGAGTGGGTTTATAACACATGTCTGATTAGAGTTTGATATTGCAAAAAATAATTGTACTGCAGTGTTAGCTTGACTTTGAGAGAATGTTGTTGTTTTTTTTTTTCTTCTTCTTCTGGTTGTGTATTTGGTTGTAAAAGATTTAAGCTATTTTTGTAATTTCTCGTCCAAATATGTAAAACATGAAATCTGGTCATCCAAATATGTAGACAGAAATAAACTCTCTACTTTTATGGTTTCTTGTGATATATTTGTCATCATAAAAAATTGTTTTTAGCTGAAATATGGTAATATGGTTCCCACCCTCATAGGTGAGGGTGGGAATTAGATCAAACAGTAACCAGAAAGACTTGCCAATCAAAAGTTACTTTCCGTGGCCTCTCTGAACTCGTCCTCCACGAGACTTTTGGGCTCAGTTTCCACCAAGACTGCAGCTTGTTTGACATGCTGGTATCTGTCAGTCGCCACCTGAGTCCAAACCCTGCAGGACTCCTTTTTCACCCTGACGGCTCCCTTACCCAGGGCATTGACCCCCAGGTCCTGCGATTACTGCAACAGCAGACCTTGACGACGTTGTGACCACAGCTCTGGTCAGCCGCCTCAACAATGGAGGCATGGAGCATGGCCCATTGGGGCTACCCTTCCCTTATCAAGATGTGGTTCAAGCTCTGCAGTGACAGTTAAAGACGAGCTCGGTCAGATATTCCCAGCAACCCTCGCTATATATTTAGGCCTGCCGGGTCTGTCCAGCATTTTCCCCCAACATGGGATCACTTAGCTGCACTTATTTGAATGCTGATTTATCTGAACCTACTTTGTTACGGTGACACATTTCTCTGTTTTAAGTCACTTCTGATAAAAGCATCTCCAAAATCTTATGTAACTCGCCACCAGATGTTGATCAGTGGACACCTCAGCATCTCTCTTAATCTGAGTGTACACAACATATTGCTGCAAATCTGATGATACAATTATAAAATCAATCACTGAACCATGGCCCAAAATGTCCTGGTGCTATGTGCACTTATGGGAACCCTTATGTTTGAATATAGTAGGTGTTATGGGCAAACCAAGTCCCACAACACCTACTCAGATGTTTTGATAAAATTTCAAATTTCATGTCAATATATTTAGGTAACAAACATTTAAAACAAAAAAATGTCAACCTTACTGTGTTTGCACAGGAAAAAAGTGGGATGCAGAAATCATGCGTCTTCACAGATATCTAGAAAATGTTTGCGCAAAAGCCCCCCCCCCCCCCCCCCCCCCCCCCACACACACACACACACACACACACACACACACACACACAAAAACAAATGCAAATGCAAACTTGCTGTAATATTTAATTTTGACACAAAGCGGTGGAGCGGCTGGCAGAGATACTTGCATTGTTTTCCACAGAAATACAGTATAGTAACTGCTGCAATGTAAGTATTCTTTCAAAAGTATGACATGTTTATTAGACATTAAAAAAATCATTGATTTCCCTGTAAAACTTTAGTTAAAGATAGTTAAGATAATTAAAATCTGCACCTCGATCCAGTTTTTTTTATCAGTTCCCAGAGTCAGAACCAGTCATGGAGAATCTGCCTTCAGCGTCTATGTTCCACATGTCTGGAGCAGAGAACTTGCCTTGCCCTACATGATTTAAAAGCATGCAAATGCAAATTATTTCATGTCACATATTTGGAAGTGGTAGCACTGTTGCTTCACAGCAAAAAGGTTACTGGGTCGACTCCCGGACCTGGCAGGAGTCTTTCTGTGTGGAGTTTGAATGTTCTCCCCGTGCTTGCATGGGTTTCCTCCGGGTACTTCAGCTTCCTCCCACAGTCCAAAAACATGCATGTTAGGTGAACAGTTTTTTTCTAAATTGCCCGTAGGTGTGAGCGTGCATGGTTGTTTGTCTCTGTATGCGGCCCTGTGATGGACTGGCGACCTGTCCAGGGTGTACCCCTGCCTCTCACCTATAATGAGCTGGAATAGGCTCCGTCAGACCCCCGTGACCCTGCAAAGGATTAAAAAAACAGGTGTACAAAAATGGACGGATTTAAATTTAATAGAAATTGTGTTTTGTTAACACATACAGATGATAATTTGAATAAAGAACTATTTCAAATTATCACTTTTCATTTAATCTAGTTAATTTTTGCAGTTGAGCCTCTAATTCTCCACATAAAGATTCACTCATTGATACAGGTTTGATTTTTTTTTTTTTTTAATCTTGGCTCATGTCTACCTTGTTCTATATATTGCCAAGGATTTGCAATGTAATGTAATAAACTAAATATAGCTGCCATAATGAAAGATATGGTATATCAAATCCAACACATGGCATGGTAAAACAGTAATAGACTATGTTTAATTTTAATATATCAAGCTTTACATTAATTGTGTTTAAAATCCCAGCAGTGATCCATGATCCCACTGACAGAAGACATTTTAATAGTTACAGCTCGAAGGGTAAAATTCAGTTTTAGATTACACGTTTTTTATAACCTTAAAATACGTTTGTTTTTTTTTTTTTTTTTTTTTTTTTTTTAATCTTAGATATTATTCCCGTCATTTTAAAGAGAACGGTGTCATATATTTGTCTACTAAATTGCGTGTCGGTGAGTTAAAACCTACACGTCCCATAATCCTCTGCGGGCCTCTCACCTCCTTCATAGTTTTTGCATCCGGGACCGAACTTCCTTTTCCTCCGTGCCTAGATACGATGAGGACTTAGGTTTGCCCGGACCTCTGAAAAATCCGAATCCATCCTTGTAATAGGCACCACCGAACCTCGCCAAAATGACCGAGCAGATGACAGTTAGGGGGACCCTGAAGGGGCACAGTGGATGGGTCACCCAGATCGCCACTACGCCCCAGTACCCCGACATGATCCTGTCGGCGTCCCGAGGTGAGGCTTCCCCCCGCCGGCTCCGCCAACATGGCTAACGCTGGCATAGCTCGGCTCTTGGTCTGTTGTAATGTTAGACAAGCGTCGACGCGGCACTGAACGCTGCGGGACAGGTGCGCACCAAACGCAGCCACGTACACGTCGTAGGTCGCTAAACGGTCTCGTGGGGTCGCGCCGCCGCCGCCAACCGAGCACAGGTTAGCCGAACTTGTGCTACCTCTCGTCACTCTTAACGTCCAGTTTCCCACTAAACTTTGCGCCACGCGGTTTTGCCCCCCGCGGCAGCCGCAAACGAGAACCGGTGAACGCCGTTGAATGAACAACTCTCGGACGTATTAAACTCTGTTATGTCGAAAGAATTTCACGTTTTTGACTAAATGCACTTGGCCGTCTGCTAGCATCACACGCTAAAGTAACACCCCTGCTCTTTGTTGAGTGAGTGTCAAACATGATTGTGGGCCTGTTTCGTTTTTAGACAAGTCCATCATCATGTGGAAGCTGACCCGTGATGAAACCAACTACGGCATCCCCCAGCGCTCCCTGAAGGGCCATTCTCACTTCGTAAGTGATGTTGTGATCTCCTCGGATGGACAGTTCGCCCTGTCAGGGGCTTGGGACGGGACCCTCCGCCTGTGGGACCTCACCACGTAAGTGCAGGAGAAGTTGCATCTCCTAAGATGTCTTTGTGCACGATTAGGGACCGTTGAGCCACACTGGTTTTACTTGGTCATAGACTTGGGATTTTGAAGGAGGGACACTGAGAATAAACTGTTATAAAACTGCTTCCCGTGGTCTTGATTGCACCTTCGAGGAATTCAAAACTCAAAATCATGTAACTTTTAACATCAGCAAGTTTAAAGCACCCAGTATGAAAGAGACATAGTTATCAAGAACATATGTCAATGAAGCACTTCCTTGTGTGTAATAACTATGATACTTATATACGATAATGTTGTGATAACGTACATTAGGCTTGGCCAGCGATTAAATGACATGCTGAGTATAAGATCTGATTCTCTCAGCCAAGTCTAAGTTGCATCTTTGAGATGGTCACTAAAGGCTTTTCATGGAACAACTCATGTAAAAAAGATAGTTGATGCATATTTATGTTTTTAATTCACAACATGTTTGTATTTCATAGGGCAACGCCAACCTTAATGATGAGGGTTGACAGTAACTATTAGTTTAGTTTGATGGTGCACGTGTACATTTCTGTACGAATGTCACTATAGAAGTTAACCTGAGACATTTTCATTGATTAAATTGAATTAAATGTCTTCTGCGTTGAGGTTTTCTATTGGCTGTGAAATTGTTGCCACTGTAAACTGTAATCTTATTCTCTAAGTGGGACACATTAGTCCTCAGCTCAAATTGCGCTATATTGTCATTTGATTTCAGATTGTCACTAAATTTGCTTATATAAAATGTTAAAACTATTTTCTAGTGGTCTCACAACCCGCCAATTTGTTGGGCACACCAAGGATGTTTTGAGCGTGGCCTTCTCTGCTGATAACCGCCAGATTGTGTCTGGTTCTCGAGACAAGACCATCAAGCTGTGGAACACTCTTGGAGTCTGCAAGTACACCATTCAGGTAAGCTTTGCACAAATGTTGCTCCCTTGACTCTTTTCTCAGTGGACTTTGATGTCCAGGGTGCAGCATTGAGCTGGTTTAGATTTAAAGTTGCAGCATCCGTTTACCCAGCTAGAGTGCAACTCGATGTCGATGGTGGTGTGGGTACATTACCGGACTAAACTTACACAATACTTCTGTTACACTCTGCACTTTATTGGGACAAGTTATGATGTTGGTATCATTAGTTTAGCCTTTACAAAACCAGGATCTGTCAATGAGCAAGTAAGACTATCCCTTGTTAATATCTTGATTTTTGCAGGATGAAGGCCATACTGAGTGGGTGTCTTGCGTCCGCTTCTCTCCCAATAGCAGTAACCCCATCATTGTCTCTTGCGGTTGGGACAAGATGGTCAAGGTATGTTTTTTATTTTTTCCCCTTCTCTGTTGTCTGACCATTTTGAGGGATGTTTTTGTGTTGTTTTTTTTTTTGTTTGTCTTGTTTTTGCATGTATTATCTGACATTCTCACTGATAAGACTTTTTATTTATGAGAGCATGGCCCTAGTAGCTTTAATTATGGTGCGTCCACCGTTGTGGTTTGCTTCGCTCAGGTGTGGAATTTGGCCAACTGCAAGCTGAAGACCAACCACATCGGCCACACTGGCTACCTGAACACAGTGACTGTTTCTCCTGATGGCTCCCTGTGCGCATCTGGTGGAAAGGTAAGATTCTCTGAGGAAGTCTAACAATGTAAATGTTCTGTCTTGATTCATCCATTGTGATCTCAGTGGAAGCATGTATTAAGTTGAGCTTTCAGGTGTCAGCAGTGATGGAAAACTAAACACACCTACTGTTTGTTTTTAAAATGATGACAATAGAGGCTGTTTCTGAGTGGCACCTGGAGAGTCATAGTGTCAGTGCTGAAGAGTTTGGATGATGACCCATACTCCATTCAGTTTCATGTAGTGATGTAGTATGTTTATTGAAACCTTTTTTTTTTTTTTTTTCTTTACGCCCAGGACGGCCAGGCCATGTTGTGGGACCTGAATGAGGGAAAACACCTCTACACCCTGGACAGTGGGGATGTCATCAATGCCCTTTGCTTCAGCCCCAACCGTTACTGGCTGTGTGCTGCCACTGGACCCAGCATTAAGATCTGGGTGAGAATTCATATTGACATGACCTTATTGTGGTGTTTAAAGGTTGCAGTGTTGAGGGCTGTGATGAAACTTAAAGAATTAACAGAATTGTATGATGATACCAGAGGCTGTTTCTGAGCTCCAACCTCATCCATCTCAACTGTGCAATATTCTGTAGTGCGCCAATTTTGGCGATCCGTTATTTCGTGCCTTATTTAGTGACATCACATGCATTTTTTTGCCCTCCTAGGATCTGGAGGGCAAGATCATTGTGGATGAGCTGAGACAGGAAGTGATCAGCACAAACAGCAAGGCTGAACCACCACAGTGTACCTCCCTGGCATGGTCTGCTGATGGACAGGTATGCAGTATTCACCTTTGTGGGACCTTGAACTGTAGATGTTTGACCATTTCACAAGTTTGTGGTTCAAGTATAAGCCCCAGTGATTATACCCTATTCACTTTAAAAATCTGATGTACACTGCTGTCAGTCCTGCAAATATGAGGGGCAATAAAAAAAATAAAAAAAAAGTTCATGAATGGATTAACTATTTTTAATTTGAATTAATGGCATTATGTTCTGTCCCACTTTATTTCTTCTTAGACCCTGTTTGCTGGCTACACTGACAACCTGATCAGAGTGTGGCAGGTCACTATTGGAACTCGATAAGAACTCCTGGCTGAAGCAACTTTGAATAAAAAGACTCTGAAAAAGTGTGTGCCGTCTTGGTCTCAGCACTGAATGATATTCATGGTTCTTTGACATAATGTTTGTATAGGTAGAGCTTTAATGCATTTGTATAATTTTAGCAGAAATGGGAGATTTCTCAAAGTCTGGAAATATGAATATTGGGGGAATTGATGTTTGGAAAATAAAGATCGACTATGTTAAGTTTGCTTAATAGGACAAATCCAACATTTATGTCTGAAAGTTTAATGTAGGCACTGAAACATTACATTGCAAGATTTTACTAGATAACGTGACAGCCACGTATTTAATTACACTGTATATTGATGCAGTTTTTTTTTTTATTTTATTTAATGTGGACCTTTGTAGAAGAGCCGCGGTTTGTCCCACTCCAGATACCATAGATGTGTAACGGTACCATGACAACCAGAATGTAAACATCCAGGTGGAGCGAGAAAGTGCGTTTTTTGCGGGTTGAACTGGTCAACATCTAAGCGTTTAAGTAATTTTCAGAATGGTTTCACCCAATGTCGGTTTAAAAAGAGATTAAAGCTGGTAACTGAAAATTCGTATTGACGTTATCATAGTTTGAAAAGGGAAGCAGATGGACCCGTTTAAGTATCGTATTCATGTGGAAAGAACACTGGCAATCGTGAAACCTGATGCTGTTCACAAAGCCAAAGAAATCGAGGACGTTATCCTTCGGTCGGGCTTCACCATCCTACAGGTTTGTTAGAATCATGTTTGGAAAGATAGTGTTGCTCTTATCGGCTTGCGATGGGCTAGTTTGCTTGATGTAGACGGTCAATACCGAGTGTTTGTGTATGTATTTGTGTGTGTGTGTGTGTGTGTACTTCAAGGAAACAATCATGGATATGTTGGGGAAAACATTTTTCTTAACCGCTAGAGGGCGCTGGGGCCGGAATTAATTTTGTTCGAGGTAATGGCACATCAGACAAGACTTACGTCAGTTATGTTTTTAAAGAATAAAAATAAACAGTAAATACGTAGGATACCTTCAAACGAAAAGTTATTTTCACGTAGGTAATGAAGAAATCAAAATGTGCAAAAAAAAAAACCTCATACATACCTAAAATGTATAACAATCTTTAATCTATGGATGCACACCAGATTCCGGTTAATGTACTTCATTTTTTATTATCTGGTCAACTAAAAGGAAGAATCTCCCATAGAAGTCTGACTGAATACTGTACCTTGTTTTTCAGTTCATGATGCACCTTTTATTTTTTTAAATAAGTTAGTTCCATCTTTGTAAGTCACCAGCTCTGATGCTCCTCGTCGGACAGACGTTGCAGATTAGACTGCACTCTCCACAACAGCCTTATAGAAGATATGCTACATCTTGCTGCAAGTACTAAAGTAACGTAAAAAATAAGAATATCACAAAGAACACAGGTCTGTGAAGATGTGACTAAAATGGCTACAATTTAAACCAAAACATGACCATATATTAACGTGGACCACATCTTCAAATTAAAGTCATTTTTTTTGTGTAGTTTTATAAATGCGGTGTTTGTACGTAAGCCAGTAAGTCATCACTAAGCCATGAGGATTCATTACATCTAGGTCAGCTTTCTTCATGAATTTCATTGATTTGTTATCCCTACTGTAGAGGCGGAGACTGCAACTAAGTCCGGAGCAATGCAGTGATTTCTATGCAGACAAGTATGGAAAACTCTTCTTTCCCAGCTTGACAGCCTTCATGAGCTCTGGGCCTGTTGTTGTTTTGATGCTTGCGCGTGAGAACGCCATTGCCCGCTGGAAGTCCATCATAGGGCCTGCAAACATCACAACAGCCAGAGAAACTCAACCAGAGTGGTGAGTCTCGTATGCTTGTGTGTTATATGTCTTCTTAGAATAGATCTAACGAACAACATAAGACCAAATTTGTTGGATCAAAGTATCTTTATAACATACTCTCTGGTATTGTGGGGCATGTCGTTAACTTAAAATGTCACTGCAGTTTGAATGTGGACCATCTGGTGACTTTATAAGTTATTTTTTTGGTATAAGTAGTGGTTAAAGGTCTGCGTTCTTGCAATGTGCTGTACTTCTTCCCAGCCTCAGAGCACAATATGGAAGTTCTGATCTGAAAAATGCGCTTCATGGCAGTGAGTCGTTTCATGCAGCTGTGAGAGAGATTGAATTCATGTTTCCAAACTGTAAGTGATTTGTACTCTCGCGGATACTACTGTTCATATACAGATGGATTTTTTTCCTACCTAAACTTCAGTTCCCGGCGTGCTCTCTCACTCTCTCCAGGTGTTATTGAGCCTTTCGCCTCAAGAGAAACAACTGAGGAATACCTGGGCAAGTGTGTGAACCCGATTCTGCTACGTGGACTCACTCAGCTCTGCAAGGAAAAGCCACTCAATCCCTGTGTAAGTAGTGATGATTTATTTGAGGAGTTATACATGTTTATTCATCAGCTGTCAGGTACTTCTGTGACCAAGCTCATTGCTGCATTGCACTTTTGCTTGTCGTAGATTTGGCTTGCTGACTGGCTGAAAAAAAATGATCCAAACCAGCCTCAAATATGTTGTGAACTCACCGCAGAAGATGAAGAAGTGCATGAAAAAAAGGAACCAGAGAGGAACACATATGCAACGATGAATTAGTTCAAAACTATGATTAAATACATTGAATTTTAAGCAGTGGTTGTGTATTTTGTGGCCCTTATTATTGCTGTTAATAATAATAATGGACCAAAATACAGTATTAAACTTCAGTTCAATACATCTTGAATTACATTTGTTTGTATAGAGCCGATTGCCAACAAAAGTAATCTCAAGGCACTTTATACATAAGTCCAATCAAAGACAATCCAGTTCAGTTCAATTATATTTTGATTCAATGTAATTCCATTAACCCAGTAATTTCCAGTAAACTTCAGATTCAGAATTCATATAATGTATAACCATAAAAGCAGCCAAGCCAAGGAATCAAAAAGACTGCATTGAGTCTTCACTTTGGTGCAACCCCCCCATCCTGAGCAAGCATGAGGTGACAGTAGAAAGGAAAAACCATAATAATCAGGGCTAAAAGACCGGATCAAGGGAGGATGGATAACTGCCTCGTCCAGTTGGGGATCTGAGATGACTGGAAAGGGAGACCCACAAACACAGAGGAATGTAACCTGTGAGATGCAAAAAAGAAGAGAATGTTAATTGAAATAATAATGATACATACATATAAGAGGCAACAGAGTGAGAGAAAAGCCCTCTGTACCCCACTAGCATAGATCTATAACAACAACAATGGGTTAGTTTGGGGCACCCGAGCCACCTCTAACTATAGGCTTTAACAAGAGAGAGATCTTTATCCTAAACAAAAACGGGAAGCTGGTATCACAAGTGGAGCCCCATAACTAGGCTCCGCCTCCCGTTGTAATTTTTGGAAACACAGTTAAATACAATCTGTAGTCAGAGTAAAGTGCTCTGTGGAGATAAAATGAAAGTGTGACTAGATTGGCCCTTATGAGCTTTATATGCAGGAGGAAGAATTTTAACCAGCTAGATTTAACGATAAACTATGTGAGGGAAGCAATGGAGAATTATTATCTCTCCACTTAACCCTTATCAGGATTCCTGTTGCAGCATTTTGGATTTGTTTTAGGGCATCTTATTCATAAGGAATTGCAGTAGTCCTATGCTGAAGTAATAAATGCAGTGGTAGATTTTCTCATTTTCTTTTCACTCTTAAGATTTTTCTTATTTTTCTAATGTTATGAAAGCAGTTCAACAAATGTGCTTAATGCCTGATATAAAGGACAAATCCTGTTTAAAAAAACAAAACTCAGACATTCCTAATAGTAGTACTAGATGCAAAAGTAATGCTATGCAGAAATACTGAGTAACTAGTTAGTCTATTTCTAAGGTGCTCAGGCTTAAACACAACAACATTAGTCTAATCTGAGTTTAGTACAAAAAAAATGAGCAGCCAACCAGATAAACTGTATTTGTACCTGGTAACATCTGCATAACAGTTAAAGTTTAAGCCATGCTGCGTAATCGTACATAATGAAAACATGAATGGTGTAAAAAGGATTGGCCCAAGTACAAGACCTGTGGAAAACCACAAGAAATCTGGTACACGAGGGGGAAAAAAAATCAACATTTACATAAGTTTACTTCGGTAATGTGGTTCCCTTAATCCCAATGACACATTCAAGCCTCTGTAATTATGATCCACTGTATCAAATGCAGCACTAAAATCTAACAGGACAAGTATGAACACAAACATATGACAAGACCACTGGTGACTTTTACCAGGGCTGTTTCCATTATGTGTTCTGAATCCTGGCTGAAACTCTTCAAAAAAAGTAAAAAAAATCCAAATGGTCAGATTTATTCACCCCTGTGTACTCAGTGTATTCAGATCCCCTTTTTCTGTTGTAGTTCAACAGTTACATGTATGTAGCAGGATAAGTAACGGGTCCTTGGTCCAGATTTCTCAATCGACTATGCTGCACTTTGTAATATTCTGACTGCACTTGGTAGAATAGCCAACAACATCAGTTCTACACCGACGCTTATCTAACTTGACAGTGTTGAGAGGCGAGGCCACCGGGTCGGAAGGTATGAGAGGCCGAGGCCACCGGGTCGGAAGGTATGAGAGGCCGAGGCCACCGGGTCGGAAGGCTCAAGACGCCGAGGCCACCAGGTCTGAAGGTATGAGAGGCCGAGGCCACCGGGTCTGAAGGTATGAGAGGCCGAGGCCACCGGGTCGGAAGGCTCAAGACGCCGAGGCCACCGGGTCTGAAGGTATGAGAGGCCGAGGCCACCGGGTCGGAAGGTATGAGAGGCCGAGGTCACCGTGTCTGAAGGTATGAGAGGCTGAGGCCACCGGGTTGGAAGGCTCAAGACGCCGAGGCCACCGGGTCGGAAGGTACGAGAGGCCGAGGCCACCGGGTCGGAAGGCTCAAGACGCCGAGGCCACCGGGTCTGAAGGTATGAGAGGCCGAGGCCACCGTGTCAGAAGGTATGAGAGGCTGAGGCCACCGGGTTGGAAGGCTCAAGACGCCGAGGCCACCGGGTCGGAAGGCTCAAGACGCCGAGGCCACCGGGTCGGAAGGTATGAGAGGCCGAGGCCACCGGGTCTGAAGGTATGAGAGGCAGAGGCCACCGGGTTGGAAGGCTCAAGACGCCGAGGCCACCGGGTCTGAAGGTATGAGAGGCTGAGGCCACCGGGTCTGAAGGTATGAGAGGCTGAGGCTGCCGGGTTGGAAGGCTCAAGACGCCGAGGCCACCGGGTCTGAAGGTTCGAGAGGCCGAGGCCATCGGGTCTGAAGGTTTGAGAGGCCGAGGCCACCGGGTCTGAAGGTTTGAGAGGCCGAGGCCACCGGGTCTGAAGTTTTGATCTGTACTCATAATTCG
This sequence comes from Xenentodon cancila, assembly GCA_014839995.1. Lineage (NCBI taxonomy): Eukaryota > Metazoa > Chordata > Actinopteri > Beloniformes > Belonidae > Xenentodon > Xenentodon cancila. The sequence continues at coordinate 17,899,517 of CM026205.1, forward strand.
CAGAAAAAGGGTTCATTAAGTTCCTTCCTGTATTTAAAGGGCGGAGCGACTTCTGTAAAAAAGGAAAGAGTCGTCCATGCTATTGGTCAATGCTGTGACTGATAGTTTGGTTTATCCAATCACGAGGCTTCTTTGTAGAAATGTCGTTTTCTCCTGCCGGTTCTAGAAAACCAACCACGAGTTGTCGTCGTGTGGGAGAATCCATCTTGAAGAGAGCTCTCCGGCTGTGACCAGTAAGATTTTTAAAAAAATATATGTGTTTAGACTCCTGTTATTTTACCAAATCGTAACTTAGATTTTCGTTTTCGCTATGTGTTTTTATTGCTCTATTTACAGACTTTGAATAAGCGTGTAATTGTGAAGTTATTGGTATATATTTCGACAAGCTCGGCCTCCGACTTACGTAACTGCAAATTTGACTTCACAGTCCAGACTGGGTTTATCAGCGCGATCCAGATGGCTGCACGCTTTGTACTCGTCGCCTCTGGCTGAACTGTACTGTATGTTTTAGGGTAGATACGGTGTTATATTTTTTTAACAAGTATCCGCTGCCAGTTATCGGCACTAACAAGTCAAACGCGGCGTGAATGTATAGAAGCGATCTCGCCGGTCAAAATGGTGGGAAAGGCATGAATCCGCACCGTGTAAATGGCGAAGCGTGTGGGGCTCGGTAGACTGCAAAACTACACTATTTAGCAGCTTAATGCGCTTCCCCCCTTGTGGCCTTAGGTGAAATAGTACAAAATGTCCGAAGCAGAGCAGCAGTACATGGAAACGTCAGAAAACGGCCACGAAGTCGACGACGACTTCAACGGAGCCGGTCACATCGAGGAAGAGAACGACGACGGCGCCAACGACTGCGGAGAGGGTGCAGGGCCCGAGGCGGACGTTGATTCACAGAACGGCGGCACAGAGGGCGGGCAAATCGATGCCAGCAAAGGCGAGGAGGATGCCGGGTGAGTTTGTAATTGTATATTGTTATTTATAGTTAAATAACTAGTGTGGCGTGATAACTGCTAGTGGTTTCCCATGTTTCTTTGTTCAACCGGCCTTTGTTGGCGCCATGTGCAGAGCGGAGGGGGGAGGGGGGATGGGCGTTACTGTAGGGATTAAACGTAACCATATTTGTCAATGGAAAACAAAAATACAAGTCTGCTGTGTTCACATCCTCTAGATTTTTCATTTATTGAGCGGTAGTTGTAAGCAGAGTGAAACTACAACCGACCCCCTCCCATATGTCACTGGGTCAACAGATGTACTGGAACAGTGTGTACAGCCCCTCCATGCACTTCCCCCACTGCTTCGATGTAGCTCAACGTCTGTGTGTCTGTGTTTAGGAAAATGTTTGTTGGTGGCCTCAGCTGGGACACAAGCAAGAAGGATCTCAAAGATTACTTCTCGAAATTTGGCGAGGTGACAGATTGTACCATCAAGATGGATCAGCAGACAGGCCGGTCAAGAGGCTTTGGATTCATTCTCTTTAAAGATGCTGCCAGTGTAGACAAGGTATGGGGAAGAGTAATGAAGATGCACTTTAGGGGGAAATCAATGTGTTTGCAATGACGGTAACTTATTAATGAATTATGCGTTTTTGTGTAGGTTCTTGAACAGAAGGAGCACCGGTTAGACGGCCGACAGATTGATCCAAAGAAAGCCATGGCCATGAAGAAGGACCCAGTCAAGAAAATCTTTGTCGGAGGCCTTAACCCTGACACCTCTAAGGAAGTCATTCAGGAATACTTCGGAGCCTTTGGAGAGGTAAGGCAGTCAATGGATTTTTGACTTTCTTGATATATTAAGCTGTTACAAAGGCATTGGCGACTACAACAGTTTTTCACTTTTTGTAGATTGACACCATTGAGCTGCCACAAGATCCAAAGACTGAGAAGAGGAGGGGATTTGTATTTATTACATACAAAGAAGAGGCCTCTGTCAAACAAGTTATGGAGAAGAAGTACCACACAGTTGGTGGAAGCAAGGTAAGGACAACAATGCACATCAAATTTGTAGATGGTGTGAATTTAATTCCTTTCCTCATGATATTGTGCTGTGTGTGGGGTTACAGTGTGAAATTAAAATAGCCCAGCCCAAAGAGGTCTACATGCAGCAGCAGTATGGTGCCAGAGGATATGGAGGACGTGGCAGGGGACGCGGAGGTCAGCACCTTTGTCTGTTAATAGGCAGAAGTCTTTTTCTTAACGTGCACTGAGCGATTCGACAAAAATATATTTATCAAGTTGTATGTGACTGTTAGTTGTGACAAAGGCCTCACTTTTTGTTTCTAGGTCAAGGCCAGAACTGGAATCAAGGTTACAACAACTACTGGAACCAGGGATACAACCAGGGTTATGGTTATGGACAGCAAGGCTATGGATATGGCGGCTATGGCAACTATGACTACTCTGCTGGTTATTACGGCTATGGGGGTGGCTACGATTACAGTAAGCGATAAGTGCCCCCAGGGAGAGAAACTTTATTTTCTTGGTCCTCCTTGTTGTACAGAAGAACTCAGTCCCTTTTTCTCTTGTCCTCCAGACCAGGGCAATACAAGCTATGGGAAAACTCCAAGACGTGGAGGCCACCAGAGTAGCTACAAGCCATACTGATCACGCGTAGTGCAGGTATGCATTCTTGCATCATCCGTGGTAGTATGAGAAAGTAGCTGTAACCATTAGTGCCTTTTGAGCCCAAGGATGTCCATCTACTCTAAATCCATTCAAGCATTGTGGTGGGGTTAGGCTAGGTCGTGACATGTGGTCTGTGATCATCAGAGATGGATTCATTCCACCTGTCAGCCATCTTGAGATGCATCTCTACAAAGACTACTTGATCAATAAGGATTAAGTTGGAGGTGGTTGAGAACGGGAGGAAAACAAAAATCGCTTCATTTTTCACCGGGGTGCTAGCTAGCGGTCGTGTTCCCCGTCCCCAAAGTGTGTCTGTCCATTCATTCACTGACCTGTCAAATTCATTCATGCACTTGTGTCTTTGTTTAACTGCATGCCGCGTTTGGTTTATTCTCAGTAACGTAAAGCACCATGTTTTTCTCTTAAGGTCTAAAGTAAATATGAAAAAGAGATCCATGGTCTGACCACAGCGAACATGGGCTCTGGCTATTCCTTTGGAGTTGGCAGAAATTTGGACTCATGCTCCATTTGTACAGATCAAGTGAGGAACTGGGGAAGCAAATGTCACTTTTCCACTTTTTATTTTATATTGTTTTGTGTCCATTTACATTTCCAGCAATGGAAGTGTTATTTTTACTGTACTTTTTGGTACCTTTTTTGAATCTAATGTATTGTATGGTTGTATTTTTACATGTCTACTGGATTTACAGATGTGCAGGAGCAAGAGCTTTTGAAGCTCATAAATAAAACAATATTGTTTTTTTTCCTTTTGGTGTTTCTAGGTTTTTAGTTATATATTTTTTTTCCTATGCTGAGTGTTTGGATGCAAGTTGCATGGCTTCAGATGTGAGGTGATGTAAAATAAGGGATTTAAACTAATCAAAGGCTTCTTTGTAAGTGTGTCCATCAAGTATTGCAGATGGCCTTGTAGACAAAGACAACCACCGTTTCTTTCTTTTTTTTTCCTTTTGGCTTTTAAAGAGGTTTTTTCCCTATCATGTCTGCAAATTTTAAGTGACTTAACTAGTGTTATTCAACTGAACGCAAGCCTGATGTAAGAGGGTATTCCCTCTGTCACTGAAATCTCATTCCTCTAGTGTCTTGAGCAAATTGGTAGAAATAAACTTTTCATTTATATTACAAACAGATCTTTTTGTTATTATTTGTAAAGTTAATGTTAAATGTTTGATACTGTTAAATGGCTTGCTTGTTTTGCCTTCCATAATGTTAACATCTCCATGGATGCCTCTTTGGGAAGCCGTGGGAGAGGGCCTCACTGCCAGCAGGATAACTGGTGTTAATACTTGTTGAACGTCAAAAAAGCAAAACTTGAGGTTGTTGTTTTTTTTTTTTTTTTTTTTTTTTAATGTCCAGTAGTTAAAGATATTGGTCTGGTAAGTGCTCAACCCAACCTTACTTTGTATCGGCATGTTGTGCACAACTGTAAAGTTGAATCTGGTTAGTTTTATTTATGGCAGCTGTGGGTAGAAGAGCACACAAGTTGTGACAGCAAACTTTTTAAATTTTCTAACTACATGGAATTTTAGTCTAGTAGCATCTTCTCGTCCATTGCAATCTCTCGTGATGACTTCACCATGCTTTAGCTGGTTTCAGGTGAATGTTTAATTCCAGTGAGCTAGGGACTATCAGGGATGGCATCACATATATCTTTTTGTTTTACCAAGTTGATGGCATGAACACCTGTAACAAAGCATTTACAACAACCACACAGCTCCAGATCAATCAAAGCACTGATGCATTTGAATCCATTGTCATTACTTTCATGTGCCCTAGATGTGATGTTTGATAACTCCTGATTACTCCATCTTTAAGAACAAATTGAGTCCCAGCAATGATCAGTGTTGAGCGACAGGTTAAAATATGTTCTGCGGAGTGTTGTGAAGCTGATTTACTGCAGCCTCAAGTTTAGATATTAATATCTACCTCTGAACTGAATGAATGTGACCACTTGACAATGTCTGATGCAATTAAAAGTTTTCTACAGGTTTAACAAACCTTTAGATGTCTTCATTTTCAAGTCTGAGGTCACTGGCTTTCATGTCTGAAAGAAAAAATACAAATCATTCTGGGATTAAATTCCAACTGTTCCTGACTATTTCAAGGCATTTCCTACAATTTTATGGCTTGTATAGGTATGCCACTTATGTCAAGGATACAATATATATATACACAAGGAGATTTATAGCCATTTCTGGGCGGTTTGTTACTAACCTGAGAGGATGCGGTCAATACATTGTACCACTAGTTCTGCATCTTCTGTGCTGAAGCACATTGGAGGCTTAAACTTCAAGACATTCTCCCCGGGGCCATCTGTACTGAGACAGATTCGATCGTCCTTCTTCAGCCTATTATTAAAAAAAAAAAAAAAAAGACAATTAACAGGTACTGCATGTGAGTAAAAGAACAATAATAGTGACTTGTGCCATGAACTCATACCTCTTCACCACCCATGCTGCAGTCTTAGTGGCAGGAGTCTTCTTCTCTCTGTCTGTAACCAGCTCAAGTCCCACAAACAGTCCTTCACCTCTACATGGGGGGGGTGGTATTAATTTATTACTGAAGAAAATGAGAATATGTAATACAACACAGGTCTATCAGAATATATACTTTAATTTGATGTATGTATTATATAATGTACTGCTTGTGGTGTATAAACACTCACGATTTTCAAGTCAATCAGAGCAATTTGCTCATTTTTAGCTCAAGGATCCTGTTTGGTCAATAACAGTTCAAACAGTTCAGCCACAGCAGATGTAAGAAATATTATCTAAATGATGTAAATCAAGCATTGTCCATCCATCCATTTTCTATACCCATTTTACTCACACCTACGGGCAATTTAGAATAACCAATCAACTTAATATGCATATCTTTGGACTGTGGGAGGAAGCTGGAGTACCCAGGGGGAACCCTGCAAGCACAGGGAGAACATTCAAACTCCACACAGACTTCCGCCGGGCCGGGGAATAGAACCAGGGACCTGCTAATCACTAATCCCCCATGCTGCCCCACTCAATCGTTTCTGGTTAAAATGTCATGACCGGAGGCAAAACCTGGCACGGGGAGCAAAAAACATCAGAGCTGACATCCCAAAGAGACATGGGTGAGCTTTACGTGTAACAAGAAACCATGCTGGTCATTGTTAATTTATGTATGTATGTGTTTTTTTTATGTGCCATGGAAATTCACAACTGAAAAGCCAAAGCAGAACTACACTTCTCACCTGACATCTCCAATTATTTCATGTCTTTCCTGAAGTTTTGTCAGCAAGTCTTTAAGATGCAATCCCACCCGAAGGGCATTTCCTCTGAGGTCCTCCTCATCTATCACATCAAGAACTGCCAAGCCAATAGCACACGACACTGGATTCCCTCCAAACTGCATTAAGACACATATGCATTTTCAAAGAAAATGAATGCTTGCACAGTAATAGTAGTAGATAAACAGGTAACAAAATCACTTTCAAAGATAAACATGACCAATAGTAGAATACATTTTTTCTTCTTTTTTGTGACAATGTGAGAATGATTAGTTAACTACCCTGGCTGAGTGTATATGTCTACTGTATAGTCACCGTGTTGAAGTACTCCACTCCATTTGCTGTAAACGCTCCAGCAATGTCCCTGGTAGTTGCCACACAAGCCAGGGGATGACCATTGCCCATTGGTTTTCCCATGGTCACTATGTCAGGACAGAAACCCTCTCCCTGCAGCTGGAAAGCCCAAAAATGACTCCCGACTCTTCCAAAACCCGTCTGCACCTCATCTGCCACAAAAACTCCACCAGCTGACCTCACATATCTGTGGAGAGTATGAGTGAAATGAACCACATCACCAGTTATCCAAACGTGATGAGACACCTGGATCCTTACTCACTCTGCAACTTTTGCAAAGTATCCCTGGGGCAAGATAATTTGCCCTCCCACACTTGGCAATGATTCAGCAAAAAAGGCTGAGATCTATGGTGAGAAGAGAAATAATTATGAAAATAAAGGAATTATGTTCATTACACCTTATAAGACGTACAGCGGCAAGTCTTTTAAATATCAATGATTTTATTGAAGATGCATGGAGCTGTGCTAAAATGCACCTTACGGCCTTTCCTGTGGATTTCCTCTATGAGATCTTTTACTGTATCAGCATATGCTTGGCCTGGGTTGGGATGATCCTCTCTGAATATGCCTCTGTAGGTGTCTGGTAAGGGTGCCTAGGAGGATGAAACATTTCAGACCAACTTTCAGATGAGCAGGAATTGACTACATGTAATAATATTAGTATAAATGTACACACCACATGAACCCATTCTTTCTGTCCTGCCAGTTTCCGGAACTTGTAAGGACTAATGTCGATAAGGGACATTAGATGCCCATGGTATGCACTGGCATGGAAGGAGAGTTTATTATTATTACTAATAAGCAAATGCATTGTCACGGTATGAATGTAAATGATGGAAATACCTACTGGTCCAGCACTATGACATCCTGGTTTTGGGTGTATTGTTGTGCCAAGCGGAGGGCCAGATCATTAGCTTCTGAACTGTCAGAGAAGCAGTGCAATCAGCTGTGCAATCACTGAATTAAACAGTTGTGCAGCAGTGCAGCAGCTGTGCAATCACTGCAATGGAGCTTCAAGGAAAACCAGCTTGGGAGGCTGTGTGTGCATTTCTTACCCAGAGTTAACAAAATAGAAGACATTCAATTTCTTAGGCAAGGTGGCAGCAAGGCGGTCTGCATACAGGACTATATTGTCGTGCAGGAATCGTGCATTTATGTTCAGGATCTCCATTTGTGCTGCAGCAGCCTTGGTCACGGCCGGGTGACAGTGACCCACTGAAGAAAATAGACCAGGGGTACGTTACTAAATGATTACGACTGTATGCCACCACCAGGTTGAACTGGAACGTATAATATCTTATGAAATGTATCGTAATACGAGTTAAATATGGACTGGATAATAGATGTTTTACCATGTTGGACGTTACTAATGCAGTCCAAATAGCGTTTCCCGTCTTCATCGAAAATGTATTGTCCTCGTGCTCTTACTATTTTCACTGGGTCGTCTGAGTAAAATAGTCTGCATGACTGGCTGTATGTAGTCAAAAAGAATCAATGTGTCACCGGCAAGTTGTGCACGCTGCATTAATTAACTGGTAGTGATACAAAGTCCGTGTTCCTGTTACTGTACATACCCGATCAACCTGCGTCTCAAAGCGAGAGTTTCTTCTTTCTGGAGTTTTTCCTCCGCCATCATTTATTGACTCTCTCTCTCTCTCTTTCTCTGTCTCTCTCTATAAACTGATAAAAGAACGAAGCTGCATAAGAAAAAATTACGATAGTTACATGACTTAAAATAACTACTTTCCAAATCTTCAACAATAAACCATGTAGCCAAGTGCTAACATCCACTACGCTTGCGCAAGCATTCCTTGCTTTTTCTTTGGGGAGGGGGGGGGTGCAGTGGTCCTAGGTTCAGTCCAAGGAATCTGTGATATTTATTACGTCAAATATATAGATAGATAACTAAATTAGAATTGTTTTTTAATAATCGTCGTTTATATTTAAGGATACGTGTATGTTTTAAAGTTTTAAGCACGTCTGAAATGATGCTGCAGCTTTATTCAGACCGATCTAATTGTGGGGGTGTACGATGACAGAGGCATGTAAATTAACTTCAAGATGCGTGGATACGTGCTTACATCAACTTGAGTATACTTGAATAAACGTTAAAATGACAAAGCTTATTCCACGTCTTTACTCCGTCGTTTCTCCTAATTGCGACGTTTAAGACAATGTACTCCGCGTACTCGAGCAGCGTACATGTGTATTGGTATGGTCCAGAGGCTATAAATAGTCGTTAATCTGCCGTTCGGCCGGCGCACTCGCGGTGCTGCTTCGGTTGCTAAGGAACGAAAACAGCAGGTAACGCATCAGGTCAGCTGTAGCATGCTAGCTTTCTAGGAAGCTGCGTGGCCCGGCTCGCGGCTGTCTAATTCAGTAACGCGTCGTTTTATGTTCCGTTTGTGTAAGTCGTGTCAGCAAATGAGCGTTACAGTGGCCGCCAGCCGGTACTAAATGGAGGCACTTGGATAAAATACCCGTAATTTTAGTTGACCCACTTGTTATACTATCGGCTAACTAACGAAACTGGCTAATGTCTTGATGCCTCTACATCGTGTTGCAGACCTCGCCTAACATTTATTTATCTTGTTCACGAGCTAAAGTCCAAAGTCATATTTGGCCAGTAAAATTACCCATCGTTATATTTTCCGCGTCTGACCACTAGAGCAATGTTTAATAGAGATTTACCAAACGAGCACGTGTTTTTTTCTTTTCCTGAGAAATGTGCGTAATCACCTTTGATTGTGGTGTCATTCAGATCGTCTTTATGCAGTTAACATGTAAATAATTTAATAGATTTAAAGCTTTGTCTCTCTGTCTGTCTCTCTGTCTGTCTCTGTCTGTCTCTGTCTGTCTCTGTCTGTCTCTGTCTCTCTGTGTCTGTGTCTGTCTCTCTGTGTCTGTGTCTGTCTCTCTGTGTCTGTGTCTGTCTCTCTGTGTCTGTGTCTGTCTCTCTCATTGTCTTTCTGTCATTCTGTGTCTGTCTGTCTTTCTGTCCCTGTCTTTCTGTCTCTTACACTCCTTTTCTCTTCTCTTTGCAAGTGGACACAATTTGTTTATCTTTCTGAGTACATCCAAAACCATATCAAAATATATAAGTTGTTGTCTTTGTAATGTGTTGGCCTCATTGATAAGTGGTGGTTTTCAGTTACAAAGGTTTTTTGTTGTCATTTTTGACCGTTCATTGTGCAGGTTATGGGACTGTTGCCTTAGGAAGATAAATGGGTTGACCCTGAAGTAGCTTGTCTTGTTGGATGTGGGACTAGGATAGCAACGTGGCCCTGTGTTTGTCATAAGGAGGGAGGCCCTGGAGGCCACATCTGAATGCCAGCTCTGCTGTAAAAAATTCTCATCATTCAGGAATCTAGGTGTCAAGAAATGGTTTGGTTACTACTAAGATATTATTCATACATATACTTTCATTTTATAAGGCTTGTTTTAATATTGGGATTGGTTTCAGTACTAAATGTATTTTAGCTATTGCCACTGTAAAGCACCAATCCAAAGGCTAAAAGGCCATGTTGCATTTTTAATTCAGTGGACAGTTTTATATGTGACTTTGTTTCAATTTGAGATGTACAGGTTTGTACTGCCCAGTGATTGGCAGTGGTGCAGGTAAATGTTTCAGAAGAGTCTGTCTATTACATGGATGGATAGATGGGTAGAAATCAATCTATCTATATCTATACAGAACCCCCCTCAGTCCCATTCATTTATCACACACTTCCCCCATCCTTTCCCTTTTAGACTGTCCCTCCCCCTTCCATTGTTTGCACTCCTCACAACTTTTGTCATTTTACTTTATTGGTCCCAACTGACTATGCTGCATTTGTATTGGTCCACAGGTTTTAACTTGATACCTGTGTTGCATTTTTCTTTGAAATATTATATTATGGAATTTCCCCTTTTTAAAAGGAACATGCAATCTTTCCATGAAGGAATGTGAAGTGCCTCTTTGTTCAGGATCTCATGTCCATGTGCTTTCAGCATTTGCAAACATGAACTTCTATCTAATATGTGTGATGAATTGAGGCAGGACATGGATACAGCTTTATTCATGTATGGGATTCTTTCACTTTTATAGCTTATTGAATCTGTCTTAGCAATTTGTGAGCCTGTTTTAGTGTTCTCTGTATTTTGTATGTGCCTACCTCCAGTTAATCGCTGACAGTTTTGTCATCTTTTGTTATCTTTTAGGCAGCATAAAGAAGATGATGGTATAGTGAGGCTACTGGTCAGTCTGGCTGGTTGAGGTGTGGAGGGGACACCACAAACCACGCCAGGATTCTGACTACTGAAATTTTCACTACCCCCCTCCCCGTGAATGTCCCACCTCATGTGACTCCTTGGACTGTAATTATGGTTACACTTATCACAGAGCAGCTCCGTAAGCAGAGTTTGGAGGAACCTTGTCACAAGGCTTTCTCATTCAATGCCACTGTGGTGAGTTGTATAATACATTTAATTTTATCCTTCAAACTGATTCAGTTTTATGTGTATTTGTTTTAAAAATTTGTTTCCTTTTACAGTCATTGCCTGCAGTGGGCTCCAGTCCTACCATTTCATGGAGTACTCGAACAACACAAGGCAAGTTGGTTTAATTGGATACAACTATAACTTGTGGGAACTTATTTATGTTTTTATTTTTGTATATATGCATTTACAGAGACCAGCTCAGCAATTCACCCATCATCAAGAGCTTATGTTTTGGCAGATTCATGTGAAATCAGCTCTCTATGGTGTCCCTCCCGCTCTGGGCAACCCCTCCAGGAGCCAGACGTTGCCATCACAGATGAGGCTATCCAAAGTTCACCACCCCCACCACCTCCAAAACGCCACTGCCGGTCCCTCTCAGTTCCAGAAGATCTGTCTCGATGCCGCTCCACATGGCATCCTAGTGCATCAAAGGTTTGGACTCCAGTCAAACGTGGCTGCCATAGTAGAGGAGCATCTAGTTCAGGCTCTGGAGCCAGTTCTTTGCCACTCTGTGGTCCCAGCTCCTCCTTTACCTCCTCCTCTGTACACTCATCTTCTAGCCCTACCTTCTTTAGTTTAGCGCTTTCATCTGACTCTCCTTTATCGTGGGGTTTCCCGTGGGAACCCTGTGACACATCGAAAGGAGCTTATTCTGCCTGTTTGGCTGCCCCTTCTTCTTGCTCCTCTTCACCAGCTCCCCTGGTTTCTCATTCAGTGTTGCAGCGCCGCTTCTCCCTCTCTCCAGTTCACATTCAGAATGCCTCTGTGGCACCCTTGCACCCCCAGCCCCCCTGTGCTTCAGCTCTGACATATGGCTTTGCTGGCCTAGAGCACCCAGGCCTGTCTCCATCTCCCACTTCAGCCTGCAGTACACCATCCTCTTCTAGGCGTGACTTGCATCCTGCACTTCCACGTTGCCACTCACAACCCTGCGACATGCGCAAACCTCGTTTGAAGAGGCGCCATGACCCAGATGTTCTGCCGTGCCCAAGGCCAGGACTTGACTTCAGCAAGATGACACAAGTAAGCAGAAAAGTTTAATTGCATGTATTTTATTCTATATTTATCGTTTCCATATGGACATAGCTTCAATAAGTTAACAGTATTGTGACTTGTGCTCATATCAGATTCATGGAGTTACAGGTTTCCCTTCATATATCTTGGACCTTTTGTTCAACATGCCTATTTTAGTGTTATTACAATAAAAAAACCAAAACAAGATTACCCTTTAATTCTGTTGCATGCTTGTTTGCTGTGATTCCTGATTATTTATGCATCCTTCTGTAAATGGTTTGGGTAACAAATTTCAGATTTACTTGCTCAGTTTTACATTTCACAGTTCCAGTCTTGCTGACATCAAGTTTTATTGCTTGAGTCTTTCTGACCTTGCATACTAATAAAGTTAAACAACTCTGACTTACTTTATCCCCACCCAAACAACTGAGGCCATCATTCATATAGGCTTCTGGTACTGTTATTTCTGTTTCTCTTGTATTACCACTATTTTTTATTATTTATTTATTTTTTTTTTTTTAATGAACCCATGGATGACCTTTAGGTGGACTTTTTTCCCCTCGTCCTGTTTAAATGATAGATTTATCACATGATCACGATTGTTAATTCTCATGTTTAGATTGGTAATTGTGAAACCCTGGTGGATGGGACCGGCGGCTACACGTTTCCAGTGTCTTCTCAGACAGACCAGCACTTGGCCTTCTCCCCTGCTGAGTTCCTTGGACGAGCCAGCATTAGGCCACTAAGTGAAAGTGAAGAAGAAGAAGAAGAGGAGGGCAGAAAAATTATTGTAATGACTGCTGTAAAAAATGTCTTTGAAAGAGACTGCACAGAATTGGACTTGAACCTTATTGAAGAAAACTGAGGACTCTGTGGTGCTCTGAGAGTAACTACTGCTTCATAACCATGTAAAGCACACCTGTAGGCTTTGTGCTCTTTTCGGGCAGAGTCCTTGGGAACTTGCTGTTCTCATAAGGCACATCTTCAGAGTTTAAGAGCCACGCAAGTAGAAGCTAATGTCAAATTGCATTGCTATGATTGTAACACTTGAGCTAGCTCACTATACAACATTTCAGACAAATATCAGTGCCTGCCTGTTCAGCACTCCATAAGGAAATGTGCATGAGCAAATAAGCAATTTTTCATGTTCAGAGTTTGACCATTTTATATTATACAAGTCTTATGTTGCGTTTTTATAATTGGTATGCATCTCAACAGTCTTACTTGTCCTTTTCAAAAAACACAGTGGGAGTAAGCAAAGTTCCTGATATTTGTTCATGTTTACATGATGCACAGTGATATCTGATAGTTGAATTGGAGTGAAGTAGTATTTTTCGTTACCCAATCACTAACCGCAATAGACTTCTTTTGAGATTGACAGTTTTGAGTTTGGTTAAATGACTTGTTAAAAGTAGGTATATTTTTGTGACCTGCAGATCAAAACTGTATTAAAATTGCCCAAATGGCTACTCTCCTGTATACTTGGCAGGATATACATTCCAGAACTCTCCTTCGGAGTAAGTCTATGTTGTCAAAGGGAGTTTCATCGACCCTCATCCTCCACACATCATCATCATCTTCATCTTCTGTAATTGCCTGGACATCAGCCCACCTTATCAGCAGTAATACTGATGACACTGTTAACTTACCATGCCTTAAGCATAAAATGGAGCTCTTAGTGCGCTGGTCTTTTATTTTTTTCTTCTTCTTTCGTTCTTTTCTTTTTTTTTTTCCACTGCCAGACACTTCTTGTAGTCTCCATATGCACTGATTTAGACCTTTTTGTTTATTTATATATATATATATTTATATATATATATATATATATATATATATATATATATATAGATATAGTGTGGCACATTGATGAGAATGGTTGACATAAAAAAGAAGTCGATGCTGCAGCTGGAATCCAGAGGGTAGAATGTCATGTTCTGTACGGTGGAGTACACATGTCCAGCCAATTCTGAGTGTATGTGACGAAGGCTGTAGTGATGATTTGGTGGCCTTTGAGGGGTGAGATTTTTTTTCTTTTCCATGAATGTTTTCAGATGGATATATTCCCGTTGCACAATTTATGTAAGAATACAATTTAATAGAGAATTATTTTTTCTCAAACAATGGCTTGTCTTTACTTTTGTAAGTAATTGGAGCTGCTTGTAGCTGATAGTCAAGAAGTCGGTGAGTGATGAGATGTTATATTTGTGTAAAGGTGATGTTAAACCAGTCCATTATGTCTTCATCAAGCCGATTCAAAAGCCCCTATTTTCACGTATGAGGGGGAAGAACATCGCATTTTTTGAAATTTGTGTAATAAAGTGAGTTTACAGAAGGCAGTCATAAACTGAAACAAAACGCCCACCATGAAGATGTACAATGGCAACAAAAGTTACACAAAATGTTGCTGCATATAATCACAAACACGCGCCCACACAATATTTATTTATTTTTGACACGAAATTACCATAAAGAAACGAGGAACTAAATATCCTTACTTAAGAGAAATAAACCCCCTAATCTACATGTTTAGGTTTTTTCAATATGCGTCTCTTCCAGACCGGTTCATTTGCTCCTCAGAGGGACGACTGTCGGGATTTGTTTCACAACCCACCGTAATTCCCCCCTGAAAACGAAAATAAAAACGTTAGACCGATCAAACAACACATGAAGCTGTACCGTAAAAAGTTTTGTTTATTGACTAACTCGACTTGTCTTACATGTCTCTGGAAGGTGAGGGCGCTCCTTCCTGTGCACGGACGCTTTTTTTTTTCTTTTTAACAGACTGTTTGACCTCCTCATCAACAAGCCACTTCCTCTTTTGTCTAATTTCATGGCGATCGGGAGAGAGGGAACAGCGACGAAGCACGCACACTGTCTCCGCACTCTTGAAAGAGTTTACTCCGGGTAAATAACCGTCGTTTCTTGCACCGCTCGTGTAGTTAGTTGGCAAAAAAAACCCTCGCGATCGGATTAAACCACGCGGGCTATCCTCGTATCCCGCTTGGAAGTGGCCACCCGCTCGGGTTCTGGGTCAGGTATTTCACATTGTGGCGCCGCTGGCTGATAACAGCTCGGCCGACATGGGCTCCCCCTCCGCCCGCGTCTCTCCCACACACCGCCGCACGCTGCCTAACGGCGCTGGCTAACGTTAGCAGCCCCGCCGACGGCTCGCAGATAAACTCGTGGAAACGAGTCGCATCGACGCGTTTAACAAGTCAGAGGAAACGGCATCGCGCCGACATACGCGTTTATAAGCAGGTTAAAAACCATTCGCGGGCTTATTTTAAAGTGTTTAAGTCACTTGTAGTCCTCTGTTTGTGTTTAGGTTAGCAACAGCTAGCGCCCGTGCCGTGTATTTAGTTAACTTTAAGTCGGAACTTCATTTTCGCCAAGTTATTTTGAAATGAGCATATCGAAAAGGACATAAGGCGATATAAACGAGATAATTTTAATTTATGTGTTCATTAAAAGTATCTCGGTGAGTCTGGGTAGACTACAGACGGGCTAGGTAGCACCGCGAGCTAACTGGTTAACGGTAACTCTGATAACGTGTTTTTATCGTTTTGTGTTGTTTTTTTGTCTGTTTTTGGTAAGTCGAGGCTGTAAAATTCCGCTGGTTAACACGCTTTTGACAATGACAGCTCACCCCATTCGATAACCGGCCCAGTGACCACGAAGCAAAACAGAACAATATAACGGAAAGCCCAGGTAAAGTTTACCACTAAGTTGGAAGCCGGGTTTAACCAGAAACAGTCGGCACTAAAAGACGAATAAACATTATGACTGAACGATACTAAAAAGGCAGTCATTTGGTGTCCAGTGTAAATTTGAACATGATTAAACCCCTTAATGCCTCACATTAGAAAATTACTATATATTAAGTTTTGATTCCAGGGGTTTCCAAGGTACATAAGGCATTTCAGGGATTAAAGTTTCTTAGAGGTATTGTGTAGGTGATGATCACTTTTTTTCTTTTTATAGTTAAAGCAAACTCTGATAGATATGTACACACACATTAATTGCCACCTGCCCCTATTACATTTTGATCAAGTGCATTTGCGTGAGAAACCGTGTTGTCTGTGTGTCAAACACCACATAATATTCCAGACATCCTAGTGCTTTGTTTGTTCTCTCTGCAATTTGAATGAATGTGTACTAAAATGCATGAAAATAACCCCCAAAGTCAAAGTACAGTGCTCTACATGCTGCTCTGGAAGTGTGCGGTTTTCTTGACAGATTTATTCATAGAGTTGCTGTCTCAATACACTGCCTGAAGTCATACGGTGTGACATGACGAGAGTCTAACATCGGCATACCTTTGCTTTGTTTACAGTGGAAACTAAGTTCTAACCTGACTGGCACACCGAGCATTGTTCTTCTGGTGAGTTTCACTGAAGTCTGTCATTCTCAAACTAATGTAGAACTGTAAATGTCTGAGTACTGTTGCATTTATATTAACTTGTGTCTGAAAATGTTGCATTGAAGTCTAGTTACTTAGCTGGCACAACTTGAGTCCAAGCTGCATGCAGTCACATAAAAAGATAGGATACCCTAACACGGCAAGGTTAATTTGATATAAGTCCTGCGTAACAGATAAATCCAACAGAGAATAAATAACATTTCTCATTTACTTCTCAATGTCTCTTGCTTTTTTTTTTTTTTTTTTTTTTTTTTTTCTTTTCCCTACACTGCCTGAACCATTTGATCAAGAATACTGAATGTTTTTTGCTTCATGTGCGGCTTCTTTTTCCTGTCTCTTATAAATCGGATAATAATGAGGGAGACATTAAGAGGTTTTTCTAGAGTTGCAAGCTATGTTTGGTGTTCAATTTAACCATGGGAAGTAAGGGGCAACCAAATGTGTGTTGTTTTTCTTTTGTTTGTTTTTCTTACCCCACTTATTCAACAAATTCAAACATGTTGAAAAGCAATATTATCAGCCATTTCTATCTAGAGTTTTAACAGTTTCAACATGTTAACAGATTCTGCCAAAAATATGTTTATCAGGAACTATGAGTATGTATGTCCAGGCACCAAATGGTACCACTTCATTTCCAAATTCAGACTCCAAGTAAATTTTTTAAGTGTAAAATCTAGCACAGGAAGTTGCTATACTGCCTTTCAACTTCCTGTTTTGACTTGATGGGCAGAGGCCCGGGTTGTTGGATCAAGCTAGCATTAAGTCAGGAACGATGTGTTGTTTTACACTGGAATGGTTATTGTGCAAGGCTGCAATTTCCAGAGGTGGCACAAATGTTTCTACATGTAACAAAGTATTTAATGAGCCATCAGATGAAGTATGGGGAGTTTAAATCAGTTTCTGAAAAGCAAACTCTGGTGATGCTTTTCAGAAACTAGATTCCCCAAAGAAAGCCAGAAAGCCCCAGCATTAATGTCCAAAACTGAACAATTCATTGTCTTGCTTCAAAAGCCTCTAATGGTTATTGAAATAGTTGCCTGCTGTCCCAGAAAGAAATGACTGAATTTATTGTGATGGTATCAGCCAATAACCAAGGCCTGGGTATCGGAATCTGTATCTAATTCCAATGCGCCTGTGAGACGAATAACCTGACATTTTTACTGACCTCATCTACTATGTATTACTGCATCGTTGGTGCGCTTGCAACTTTGTAACTGTCACGGACATGAATAAAGCTATGAAGAAAACTGACTGAAAAAAAAAAAAACATGTTTTAATGCAACGCTTCTGCCAACAAGTTCACAAGCTTGTTTTCAAAGTTTCGTATTAATATTCATCTTAATGAAAAACACTTCTGTTTTGTTTGTTTTTTGTTTTTTTTTTAATGCTCAACACTCACCAGTGTCTCAGGACACAAAATGGTTCAGGTGGATACTTGATCAGTTACAAACAAGTGGGCTATCATCTTGTTTTTATTGATTTGATTACTTGTTGATGTGCAGGTGATACCAAGTGGACGTTATTAAAGGGGCCCCCGCCAGCACTTGGATCTGTTCTTCGCTGTCCCAGGTTAAGGCTACTCGGTCTATGGCTCTGATGGACAAACACAAACAGGTCAAGCGGCAGAGACTTGACCGTATTTGTGAGGGTAAGCATCTATACTTTTATGTACTGTAGTGCATCTGTATGAACTAGCTGGTATCATATCTATGTGTTACTCTAAAGTTTTAAAAGAAAAGTTGGTTCCAAGTGTCAAAACATTTAAAGTTTGCCCGCTGCTGGTTTTAGATTTGTGCTATTAAAAATAGCTTTTTACACCCGATTGCAAAATCTGCTTTGTTCTGTGTCCTCATGAGATTGATTTGTTTTTTGCAACCTTCCTTTTCACAATGTTGACAAGTAAGCTGATCACAGCAAGAGCAGATTTCCCTTATACAAGTTGGGGAAATGTTTAAATAAGTTTCTTTCTTTCTTTCATTCATTTGAATTTGATTCTCACAGTGAAACTGAACTTCCGATTTAATATTCTTTGGAAGAAATGCATTTTATTGCACAGTGGAGATGGCAGAACATGAGCACGCTATGTTTAGCTTGTAAATGCTTTTAAGGATAATGGATAGTAATTGTGTTAGATGGCTTTTTGAGCTGTTGTAGAGTGGTGGTTGGGATCTGACGTAATGGTGCGCTAAAATGGAGGGAACTGTCTGGGAAAGTCTCTGGAGACCTGTGAGAGGGAGAGCACAAGGTGAAGGGTTGTGGCCGAGGCTACAGGGAAACCAGCCAGCTGTCTCTTTAAAAAATGACAACAGCCAAACCGCCCCGGCCTTGGCTTCGCCTATGCTAATGAAGTTATTGCTGGTTGGCTAACTCTCAATGGCGCTGCCTGTGATTGGAGGCTGGATATGGGGGAGGGGCTGGGCGTGGATGACAGCTGGGACCCAGTCAGCCAAGAGCAGGCTGGCAAGAGAGAGGGAGGGGAAAAAAAAGAAAACGATAGACGGGGAGAGAGAGGAAGACGGGCTGACAGACTTCATAATGCAAGGTTAGGCCTGGTGCTCGTGTTGTTTTTTTTTTTTTGTTGTTTTTTTTTTTAATTTTTATTTTAGTTTATTTTCGTATGCGTTTTTTAAATTTGTGAACTGTTTTGGGAGGAGAGCTTAGGTTTGGGTGTGGTGCAACTGTGTGTGAGTGTGCAGTTTCCTTTTTACGTTGAGTCCGTGTTGGTGGTGTCGCAGCCGTTGAGAAGGAACTGAATAACCGTGTGTGTCTGCCTGTGTCTGGGTGGAGTACTGCTGCTTGCTGCATTATCATCATCTGCTGCCCCTCCCCCCTTCACCTCTTGCTCGAACTACAGCCAGAGGGAAAGGAGCAGAGGAGGAGGGAGTAAGAGGAAAGAAAGGCACAGGGAGGGAGAATGAATGAATCACTGAATGAATTGTATTGTGTGTCTAGCCATGCTTGCTCTTCATAGGCCTTGGCTATGCCAGTGCCCTTCCCTCACATTACTCTCTGTGTAGGCCTTCTTAGTTGTATATTTTTTGTAAAAGGGTCTTTGTGATAAATCAGATCAGGTTTTTCTGCATAGCAAACGTCTCTTTGTGTAAGCTGTGTTGGGCAGTTGGCATGGTAGCAGTATTGAATTACAGCAGCGAATTCCAATTCCAATACATTTACTGTTTAATCACATGGACCTGTGTGTTATATAAAAGTACAAGATATTAAATAGATTGTCTTTTTTTTTTTTTTTTTTTTTTTCCCTGTGAGATTCCTGTCGGAGAAAAGCTCCGACCAGGAAAGGTTCCAGCTAGCACTGTTCCCATGCCATGGACTAAATATCTGCCTCACAGCAGCAATGAGATGGTGTACCCTGGTGTCCCGGTGTTAGTTACTCCTGAAATGCAAACGGCAAGAATGAGGGTTTTTAAGCAAAAATCATTTAATTAATCAGGGTTTTTCTATTGCATTGGAAGATGGATCATTTATTTATTTTAACAGCATTGATTGGTTTGAGTGACTTTTCTTTTGTTGGCAGGAAGGCAAGTGGCCATGGTGCCCATGTAATCTTTTTATAACCACGGTGTCAAGGAGGATGGGACCAGAGCAAATGGAAAGACCGATTTCTCGCATGGTTCTTTCAGATGAGATTTAGGTCATGAATGATACCCCCATAAACGTATGAACCCCCTACCACCTCCTTGCAGAGACCAAGCAGTCTTCTCCACCCCTCCCCCCGCTGGAGTTTACCCCCCTCCCACACACACCCTCTCAGCCCCCTCTTCTGCTTGTACAGTACACAGGTCAAGCTCCCAGAGTTAACTTCACCGGAGAGTCTTGGTTCATTGACTTCAATCTAAAGTTTTCCATATCAGGATTCTGAGGAGGATCCATCAAGTCTTAGGAGTGAATATTGGATCTATGTGGTCAGAACCAAGCAGGCCAGAGTGCTGGCTGCTCTCCAGGGCTCCATCACAAATTTGGTTGCACATTACTTTTGTATCCTTAAAACACATTTACAATCTTTGACTCATAGTGTAGTTTCCTGGGGGTGCTGGTAGATGTGTCGGAAAAAGAGCCATAAATGTCTTGAGTTATTATTGTCTTGGTAGTGTGGCACTTAACCATGTTTTTCATCCATGTGTGCAGGGGGGTTTTGTGAGAGGGTAATGTGACTTGCACCATGTTGGGGAGTCTAGACATGGGAACCTTAGACTAGTGACTCACTAACCTCTGTCTTATCTTGACTGGTTCAGAATTGCAAGTGCTTGTTGGATTTGTACATCTTCAGGCTGCATCACTGCATTCAAAACTGTTTACAAAAGAAATACAATTGAAGGGTTTTGCTCATTAAATATTTCAGTTCTTAAAGTCGCATTTGCAACCCCCCCTCATCTCAGGTATCCGACCCCCTATCCTGAATGGGCCGATGCATCCGCGGCCCCTGGTGGCCCTGCTGGACGGGCGGGACTGCACTGTGGAGATGCCCATCCTCAAAGACGTGGCCACAGTGGCTTTTTGTGATGCTCAGTCCACACAAGAAATTCATGAGAAGGTAGAGAAGCATCCACATAGGATAGCAATACATGAGGCGACAACACACAAACACTCCAATTTAAACATAATGTGTCTATTTGTCTTCTGAAGGTGCTAAATGAAGCTGTGGCTGCTCTGCTGTATCACACTATTACTTTATCCAGAGATGACTTGGAGAAATTTAAAGGCCTACGAGTGATTGTCAGGATTGGCTCGGGCTTTGACAATGTTGACGTTAAAGCAGCCGCTGAACTTGGTAAGAGAGTGAAACTTGCAAGCTATTGTCACGGAGTCGCATACATAAGTCCCTATGACTGGTTAATAATAACTTCCTTATTCTAACCATCACGCAGGCATTGCAGTGTGTAACGTACCAGCCGCCTCAGTGGAGGAGACAGCCGACACTTCGTTATGTCTGATTCTCAACCTGTACAGGCGAGTCACCTGGATGCACCAGGCCCTAAGGGAGGGAACCCGTGCTTCTAGTGTGGAGCAGATCAGGGAGGTGGCAGGTGGAGCTGCTCGAATCCGGGGGGAAACGTTGGGCATCATTGGTTTAGGTGAGTTTAGATGTAGGTGTTTCTAGTTTACTGAGATTAGAGTATTGCTGAGGATATGTGGTGTAACACAGGTTAATTTGATGGTGGTATGGTCTGTTTTTATCCATCTTGTCACCTCGTGGTCCCAACTATTATTTATCCCTCAGTTTAAAAAAAAAAAAAACAAAAAAAAAAAAAAACAAATGGGGCAAAAAAATGTTGTTGAATGTTTCTAGTTTAGTCCATGCCTGTACATCCGTTCCAAGCCTGCCATCTTCTTCCTTCCAGGACGGGTTGGACAAGCTGTGGCACTGCGGGCCAAGGCCTTTGGATTTGGCGTGATCTTTTATGACCCTTACCTGCCAGATGGCGTTGAGCGTTCACTGGGCCTGCAGCGAATGGCCACCCTGCAGGACCTGCTCATCCACTCTGACTGTGTATCCCTGCACTGCAGCCTCAATGAGCACAACCATCACCTCATTAACGACTTCACCATCAAACAGGTGAGTCCATGCATTGTTAAATGTGCAAAACACAAACTACTTTCAGATCAGTTTGTGTTTTGCACATTAAAGAGCCATGCTGACTCTCTCTCAGCCCTTAATCTTTGAACACAGTTATACAGCATGAGCGCTCTCCTGCACGTGCAGCTAGCTTGGGTAATGGTTATATTTTTCACTTTATGCTTTCTTGAAGGGAAAAAAATTTAAAAGAATCTCACAAAGATTTCCAAATGTTGTGGCAGCTGCATAACCCAGCAAGCCTTTCTTTCAGCATGACGGTACATTGATAGTGTTTGACTTTCTAGTAAGAGGGGAGGGGCCGATCTAACTGTGTGTGTGTGTTCGTGCATGTGAGATAAAGATGGGCTGAACAGATCAGCTGAGGGCAAGAATAGAGAGGAAAACATTTGTCACCAAACATACCATTTACAAAAATGGGCA
Source organism: Xenentodon cancila (assembly GCA_014839995.1). Taxonomy (NCBI): domain Eukaryota; kingdom Metazoa; phylum Chordata; class Actinopteri; order Beloniformes; family Belonidae; genus Xenentodon; species Xenentodon cancila. Next base: position 17,921,704 of record CM026205.1, read on the forward strand.
TGTTGGGTGGACACATAACAGAAAAATGAATTCAAAATGGGACATTCCTGTGTTACAGCAATGCAAACAATTAACTGAATGGTAGAAATTTAAGATGCATTTCAAAGTTTACTGTATAAATAAAGGTCGCCAGTCCATCGCAGAGCCACATAGAAAGATGGACAACCAAGCATGCTCACATTCACACCTACGGGCAATTTAGTATGATTAATTAACCTGCATGCATGTTTTTGGACTGTGGGAGGAAGCCGGAGCATCCGGAGGGAACCCATGCAAGCACGGGGAGAACATGCAAACTCCACACAGAAAGACCCACCGGGCTGGGAATTGAACCAGGAACCTTCTTGCTGTGAGGCAAGAATTATATGATGTATGATAAAGAAGGGACAGACATTAATGACTTGCCTCCGCTTGCTAGTTCTCCATGACCGGGACAAACAAGATATTGGTGCTCTGAATTTGAAGTAAGGTGCCGCGTCGCACCGGTGAGCTACTAGAGCTCGGTTGTGTCCCGCCTCCCCGCTGCAGATTGAGGCGGCACTGATTTGACACTGGTTTCAGAATTACAACCGTAAAAAGAAAAGGCACAACTGTGATTGACTGTTTGGAAGCAGAGATGGGTTTTAGAACTGATGGCAAGAAAAGTATAACCAAGAGAGACGATTGCACTCAGTTGGAGGTTACAGATTCTGGGTTGTGGTTCCCAGATTTTACGTTTTGGATCACAATACACTTGGCGTTGAATTGATGCCATATTTTGACATGTGTTTTGAAAATTCAATAAAAATTCCTGATTGGGTTTGGAATTAAGTTGTATAATGTGACAGATATAAAAAATAGTGTTTATTTGTCAATATCTTATTCAGAGATGGGTCTAAATCAGGATTGCATTGCAATATTAGTTCATGTATGTCCACATAGTCATAGTCAGTTGGGGTCAGCCTAGAAGATGGAGAGGGAGAGCAATGAGCAAATGAGTTTAAAGAAAACTCAGAAGTTAGAAAACGGCATCATCAATCTAAAAGGGCAAAGAACAAAAGATCTGTAATTGGGTCCACAAGTAGTGAAGTGTTATGTGGTGTAGGTACTTGGTTGGATTGCATATTTTGAGGATGCAGCATCATAGCTGTCAAAGATCTGTGTTTTGACATCAGCATTTTTACTAGTTGACAAACATTTCTACCATGTTCATTCTAAACAAATGTATTTTGCTGCAGGTGGAAAATCTCAGCCTTTTCTTACTGGATCTGCTTCACATTGATTAATCATGCTGTCATTAATGCAGATGCGTCAAGGAGCCTTCCTGGTAAACACATCAAGAGGCGGTCTTGTTGATGAAAAAGCTTTGGCTCAGGCTTTGAAGGAAGGCCGGATACGAGGGGCCGCCCTGGATGTCCATGAGACAGAACCCTTCAGGTAACCGCGGTGGCCACGCTGGCTGGTGTACATAATATGCAGCCCAAGCGCTCTTCTGAATGCCAATCTTTCCCCTTCTCAACAGTTTTTCAACAGGGCCTTTGAAGGATGCTCCAAACCTGATCTGTACCCCACACACATCTTGGTACAGTGAGCAGGCTTCGGTTGAAGCTCGAGAAGAGGCAGCCAGAGAAGTCCGTCGGGCCATCACTGGTAAGACCAATGTTCTTCATCATGTAGTAAACAACAGAAGTGGGTACATCCCTGTGATAAAGCAGCTGCACAATCCCTGTGATGACATGCAATGGTAAAAGTTGTATGGCTTTGAGAAACTGCTCTTCAAATCAGGTAGAATAGGGCTTTGGACTTTGTTAATCGGTGTAGACTGAATTTATTTTGCACCTCAGTCATTTTGGGGGACATCGAATAACGTCAAGACATAACACTACTCAGATTATGCTCTCTTTGAAACGGCAAGATTTAATATTGCAAGCAGTAATATTGTGAGATTTTGAGTCAGGTGTGGTCAAGTTTAAAAGGAAAAGTTGGTGCAAACAGGAATCCAGGAAAAGGGAGCAAGAAAAGAAAAGGCTTAACATCAGTCAAATGTGTAAGAGCAATATATTATCTTCAGCCACTGTGACGCTTTAGTTTATCATTTTGTATTTGTAGAAAGTAAACTAGAAAAGGAAAGGATTGCTGATGAAGGGAAGCTGTAGGTCGTATAACTTCATGAAAGATGTATTTTTTTTTTTTTTTCCTTTAGGCCGTATCCCTGACAGTCTGAAGAATTGTGTTAATAAAGAATACCTGATGGCAGCCTCTCAATGGTCCAGCATGGAAGCAGCTACTGTTCACCCAGAACTTAATGGAGCCACCTACAGGTGAAGAGGGTGAATGTGGAGGATGAAAGTTGCCTGAGATCATGCATAAAGCTTTGCGAGGGTGAAAAGACGTGTTTTGGTGGTTACAGAGCACCTCACATATCATTCACCTTCTTCTGTTTTAGATTTCCTGCAGGTCTGATCAATGTTGCGACAGCAGGAGGCCTCCCAGGAGCTGGTGCCGGCGTAGAAAGCCTCGTTTCAGGAACCCTGGCACATGGCATAGCCCCCGTCTCCCATCCCCCTCATGCACCTTCCCCGGGGCAACCAACTAAGGCAGAAGCCGACAGAGACATCCCCTCTGACCAATAGCCCCTCCCCGCCACCACCAGCACATTCCGTCGTCTCTGGAAACCAAACGCCGCCTCCCAGGATCAGACACAACCCAACCCTCCAGTGCACCGGCAGCACCAGTTTGACCTGACGTGGATTGACTGTCGTTTCTGTGGTCACACCATCAACCCAGGAGTGACCTGTCCACTGCTTGCCCCATCGCTCCCACATCCTTCCAACCTCATCTCACCCACCATCCTCTCCTCACTCCACTCCTCCACTATGTCAGCAATAACTGTCCTCAAGGATTCAATGATTGGATTGGTTTAGTTTCTTAGTTGGCTGTTGTTTTTAATGGAAAGTTGATCTTTTGTGGTTCTAGGTGTTTGTTTTTTTTTTTTGTTTTGTTTTTTTTTTTGTTTTGTTTTGTTTTTTTAAGGATTTTTTGACAAGAGGCTTTAGTCTACGGCCTTCAGCAGTCCTCTGCATATTATGAAAACTAGAGGCACAGAGACAGGTTGAAACCCCACTTTGTACATTACTGGCTCAAGTTACTGCTCTCCTTCTATTCATTTTTTTTCTCCCTTGCTTTTCTTATGATTTGTTTAAAATGTGTACAGAAGTAAACCTGACAGAACCTTGTCCCTCCCATGACACTTCTAGCTACCCCTCAGGCCTTTTTTACTTTATCGCACTGGCAACATCATCAGCTTTCTCAGCGGAGGGATCTGTGATGTGTTAGTCTGGAGGTCTCCAACTGTGAAGGTGTTTTATCTGCTCCACTCGTACTGAGACCTTTTTACATAGTGACACCTAATATTTGTTTCTATTGCTTTTCTAGTTGCAAAATAGTTGTCTTTATATTTACATACACACAGGGCGCCCCCCTTCCCCCCTCGCCATTGATTGGTTTGTGAAGACACAGTGGGTAAGAGCATCGCATAGCACACTGGTATGAATTTCTGTCCCTTGTCAGTGCATTATGTGCCCAAACAGTATGAAATGTGGCAGCTTTGTCTTGCAGGAAACAAAGGATGCCAGCAGAGGGCGCTCTTTTTCTGGCTGCTCAGAGCCAATAGAGGCGCCTGTAGTTTGTCTCAGGCAATCGAAGGGTGTACAGTTACAGGTTAGCTTCAGTGATGGACAACCATGATCACTCACCGCTGCCATTGAAAACATGGGGGGGTAACCAGGGATCAACTACCACCACACCCCACCACCACCACCCTGCACCCACCCACTCACCCTTCACTCCCCATCCTCTTTTCATGGCCCCCCTACATAAACCAGTATGCATCCACCAATTCCTTCAGGTGTGAGGACAGTATGGATTAGATTCCCTGTAGAAGCGAGGAGAACGTGTTCCTGCATGTGGCTCAATGAAGTCAGTGGTGTGAGAGTGTGTGTGTGTGTGTGTGTGTGTGTGTGTGTGTGTGTGTGTGTGTGTGTGTGTGTGTGTGTGTGTGTGTGTGTGTGTGTGTGTGTGTGTGTGTGTGTGTGTGTGTGTGTGTGTGTGTGTGTTTGTTTGTTTGTATGCTCCCTCACTCCGTTGTGCTAACAAGCTGTTGTTGTTCCAAAGGAATTGTCCCTCGGAGTGACACTTGAACGCTGTTGCCCTGGTGTCAAGGGAATACCTTTCTAGTACCTCAGTAACAGATATTGAATGTACCGTGCATACCCTTTTATTTTTTGTACAGATTTTCTAGATATGTCTATTCTATCCTTTTACTAGAAGGGTTGGGAAATTGTAGCAGTAAAGACAAAACTAAAAATAAAAAATAAAAATAAAAAAAAGAATGCCCCATTAAATAATTTGACCAAATTCTAGGTTCAGTAACTGCTCAGGCTTCAAAACCAGTATGTTTGCCTTTACTGCTTAATTCCATCATTTTGAAAAGGTTCAGCACAATTTCCTAAATGTTCATTCTGTTGAAGTTTTTCAACCTCAATCTTGCTGGCTGATGGAAAAATGAAAATACAGAAGGTGGTCATTGTGGTCTGCTAGTTTTGGTTGTTTTTGTTGCCCCCCCTTGATTAGAACCGTGGTGTTAAATGCTGTTTTGTTCATATTTCTTTTTCCTCCCTTCGTCGAGCTGCTCTATCTATAGTGCATGTGAGGTCATTTTAAGGGGAAATATTATTGCCGCGCCTTCTCTCTCCAACCCTAACCCTAACCAAGTGTTTTCAACCCAAGTGGCCACCGCCCCCCCCCCCTCCCGTCTATGAAAAACATGGAGCATGTCTGCGTCTCAACATGGTAGGCTCCTCGGTCATGTGTGAGAATATATTTTTAAAAAAAAGAATAATCCCATAGTTTGAATTATGAGCATAATAGTAACCTTAAATTTTGCTGTTGATTTTATGTATATTTTTCAGTTCAGCAGTGTTCTGTTATGAAAACAGTTTTGTTTTATTGTAGGACTTTGTTTTAAATGATTAGGCTGTCTGTGTTCTACATGTTGTATTGAAACATTTCAGAGGAAAAGAGAGCGCCCACCCACCCCCCCCACCCTCGCCCCGACACAAAGAAGGAGAATCAAACTTTTCTTCACGTTCTTTCATTAGTCTTATCCCACTCGTGCTCTCCAGCTTGTACCCTGTGGGCCTTACTTCTTTTCTCCCTGTTACAATAGCCGTTATAGAAAATCGCCATGGAACCACTCACTGCCTTAATACAGTTGACCACAGCAGGTGAAGTCAGGAGACGCATCCAGCTGAAAGAGAAGGGGTTGCAATCAAGGGCCCTCTGCAAAAAAGCTCCTCGCACCCTGACAGGCCTCACTTTACTGCACCTTGCGATTCTATTTTTAAGTGATAAACCACATTTAGCCTTGTGCAAACAGTTTTCACCCATTCTGCGATGATTTAAAGCTAGTGGGAATTCTTTCCGTGCATTATTCGTATTGTTTGTTTTTGTGTTGTCTTGTTTTTTGATAGTTCAAGCCACCCCATCAGTGTGTGTGTGTGTACGTGTGTGTACGTATGCGACAGACAAGCACATTGTGTACATTCACAACGCAGCAGCCAATATTTCAGTCTTTGGGTATGAGACGGCGCCGCCGCCATCATCACCACTCTGGGGTCCTTAAAAAGCGTCTTTAACAGCGCTGCTCGCGCACCAGCGTGGCTATTAATGGGCGGGGGGCAGGGGGGGGGGGGGGGGGGGGGGGGGGGGGGGTGTGCAGCGGATGCTGGTGTGGTCTATCGGCTAAAAAAAACAAATAAATAAATAAAAAAGCAGACATTTGTGGTGAGAGTTGGTCACTTTTTCTCTCTCAGGGTTCAAATGCACACATATCCTCCTGCAGTCACCCTCGCTCTCATGTCCCTGCTCCCAAGTTTTTCTCCCTCAGAATGTAGAGCCGCCTCCTGCAGTTTTTAGAAACCCCCCATTCCTCCTCTGTGTGCAGGTCTGAACAGTTTTTTTTTTTTCTTTCTCTCCCTCTCCTGTTTTTGCTTTCTTTAGCACTGACATTTAACCATCTAACAAGGCGTGGATGAATGAATGAATGTATGAAAGTGACTGTGTGTAGTGTTTTAAAATTGGGAAATGTATTTTTACAACATGTGAACTTTCTCCCCCCCACTCACACTCATTGTGAATTGATTTTTTTTTTTTCCTTCCTTTCACCAGACTGCATAAACAAAACAAAACAAAAAAACAGAAAAAAAAAATCTCCTGTAACTAGGCTCTTAAGCTTTATTTTATTTTTTTGTTTACTTTTTTTATTAGAAACAATCATGTTTGTGATGGTAACTTCCAATGGTAAACTCCACACCGTATTTTAATAAAATCCTAAAAATTAAATGCATGCCTCCTTATTTTTAACTTTTGGATATGACTGCTTCTCCAGCGCCGCCAGGACTCGTGCTGCTCACAGAACCTTATAAACGCTGCCTCTACGCTATTTTATTATTTCATTTAAGTATCTGCTGCTTATTATTAGTGCTGTTGTAACTTTGAGGCAGTGAAGTTTGCAGTGTCGGCAGAGCCGTGTTTTAAAAAAAAAATAAATAAATAAATAAAAACAACTTTAGGCATACACAGAAGTGTTTACCACAGTTCAGGAGAGCAGTGCCAGGATGGCTGCTGGAGCCTACAGGGCAGAGCAGCATGTGGGGGGGTCAGAGGCTCTAAAATCACTTCCACATGGGCATAAGCAGGAGTCTTCTCTAAAACGGGCTGTAATTGCCATTGTGATGTGCGCTTGGTGATTGTTTGATGATGGGTAAAAGCACTTAATCAGTTTAGCGTTCCACTTGAAGACTGATGGAAAAAATCCTTGCAGTGGAACCATAGAGCCCATTTAGTTGGCTTTTCCACCTACATCATCGCCATGAGTCACGAGCCTCCACTTCCAGTCTGGTCTCAGGTGACGGTAGCGGATGTGACACCTGATTTTGTGTGGTTTCCTCTGAAGCATCAAAGCACTTGACTCTTCACCTTGATGACTGTACCCTCTGGGGACGGTCTTGAGGCTACAAGTTGGTAACGGGACGGGCATTAGGCATGTACAAGAGTGACTTGATGATGGACGTCCACAAAACAAGCCATCTGTTGTCTGCTGTAAGATATTTGAGTTTGTTTACCGTGGGCCAACGCAACAAGGTCGCAGGGGGACTCTTGTATTTATGTTTCTTAATTTTTACCTGGAAAAATACAATGTGCTGGAAACGCTGGGCCTGGTGCAAACATTCAAGACCCTGTTTTGATATCTGAAAACTAAAATAACCTTAACAGGCGGCTGGGTGGAATGACGTTAAGGCAAATTTTCCTTCTGTTCTGGCTCTTAAGAACTAAAGTTCTTTCTAACCCCGTTTTATTTGAAACTCCTAAATCAAACCCATCAATTAAAAATGTTCCTGTGATTTTCCAAAAGTTGACATTGACAATAAGTTGATCTAGTCTGGAGCTATTCTGCAGATTTTCACAAAATCAGTTTCATCTAGGGACGATGAAGATCGACAGTCCATCTCAAAGTTACTTATCGGTGCAGCCCAAAGATTCCGAGCGCTTTGGTCTGATTCGGTTTGGTTCGGTTCGGCAGGGTTAGAACGGTCCCACTGCAGGGCGGATCGCCACTGGGCAGGCGGGGTTTAGACCAAATGCCTAGCGTGGCGTCATACTAGTGCGATGACAACAAACGTGACACTTCAAACAATGATGGGGGTCATCCAGCTCGTTTGTGTTCTGCTTGGCTTTCACAACACGAGACGCAGTGTACGAAAGAAGGTTGCAGGCGGCAAAGAGACAAAAACCGAACTTCAACTTGGTGTTTGTTTCGCGCTTGCTTTTGTCCTGGGCGGGGACGTTTTTCTGTCCACCAATCAACAGTTTGCATTGTGTGATGTCAGTAGCTCCGCCCTACGCGTACCGTACCATTTTCCTGTGGACCTACAACTGAAAGGGGCCCGAAACTGGTGGGGTTTAGTTCGGTTTTATGAGACCCTTTTATAAAGGAAATAGCAGCCTAACCAGAGCAGCCTAAAGAGCTTTAAAATCACATTTCTTACTGTTTGATGTCCTTCTCATTTTGAGTTCGGCCTATCGCCTCCCATGCAGGGACGTTTCCACAATGTTGTCCATCAAAGCCAGACTCGCTCCACGGTTGTGCACTAAATGCTGTAGTGCTCACAGAGGAAGCATGCAGGTGCACAGAGGTTTTGATAGGATCTGTATTTACCTGTGTTAGCACAAAGTAAAGCAAAGGCAGATGGGAATGTCCTTGTCAGTATAAACCAAGTGGGATGTGGATGCATATGAGATTTATTCCATTGGCAAGACACTGATGGAGGTTGAGCCTTCAGAGAGAATAATTTGGTGGTTTCTTCAAACTTCAGTATGGAGCAAAGTGGTGGTGTAATCTAACATTAATGGAGCCTGACATTTAAGCGAGAGGCAGGCGTATTACACAACCACACGTGTAAAGGTGGGAGCAGTTTGAGGCCCAGAACTTTACGGGACCTGATTCCCACACAGTTCACTCTCACTTTGACCTGAGATAATGGTACAGACACAGCTTCATATGATCCCATTTTACTCATTGCAGCAGGGAAGTGGCTCCTCAGTGTTTTTTCCTCTTACTGTTTGATGTCATTCTCTCAGGCTCCTCCCTAATTCCCATCTGACACCGTGTCATCCATAACCCCTGTCAGCTCCCATGCTGGGCCACCAGACTGTTTTGTTTGTTTAGCTCGAGAGGAGCAGGAGCGGGGCCTCGCCGGGCCTGTGAGCACCCCGTTAAACCAGTAAAATGTGAGCACTGCTTCCCAATCTGCCGTCCGTAAAGTCGGTAAATTCGCTTCACTGCTCTGTAAAACGGGCCGCTCTGCTCAGGCGACTTCTGTGGGTTCTAATGAAAAACAGACGTTTCTTTCCGTCTTTATTTGCAGCTCCCTTCAGTTTTAATTTCTTTCTAGTATGTCTCTGTTTCTGTTTAGTTTTTTATTGTTTGCATAAAGTTTTAGTTTTTATTTGGCTCAACATTAATGCCACTTACCATGTTTATGTGTTATGTAGTTTGGAAGAGGGGGTATTTGAGAGGCTCAGAGTGGGCGTTAAAGCACAAACACAGTTCTTTGGGAGGGTAAATGAGTCAGTCATGGCAGTCTCAACAAACGTACACAAATAAATCCTTAAATATATGTGGATTAAATTCAGACAATAACAAACATTTCCCTGTATATCTGTGCTTTATTTGTCGGAGGTCTTCTACTTTCTTTTAGTTTTTATTCCAGCTCGGTGCGCCAAAATGTTTTCCCAACTCTAGTTTTAGTTTTTCTTTCCCTCATTTTTTAAAAAATGTAATATTTTTACAAAGGAAAGAAAAAGAAATCCATTAAAAGGATCATTTTGAGTCGTGATGGAAGCAGTTTGAGCAGTCTGGATGTGTGTGATATTACATAGCACACTCGCCTTCCTGATGAATTAGTCTAAACAAATGGCTCGTCTCACTTGGAGCGGTCGTATTCTGTACTCATGGAAAAAAATAAAATAGGAATCGGTATTTTGAATGACTGAACATCACTGCAGCCAGGAAACATCTCAGATGCTGCGCCCCTGTCAGCATGCACCAGCTCGCTTTTCCATCTTTTCTGTCGCCAAACCCATGAAAAGGAGGAGTTGAGTCGGTTTTTAATTTTCCATGTGTGGTCTGATGATGATTGCTTCTCTCTTTCAAGGAGTGTGTTTACATGCACATTCGTAAGTAGGATTTGAGCCTTATCCTGGTTTTGATCATTTTCAGGATCAAAGCATTATGAGCGAACAGCTGTGACTGATTTCTAAACTCCTCAGTCGCTATGACAGCCAGGAGAGCCTGGAGAAGATGTTTACAAGATGCTGTATCCCAGTTTTTCTTGGGCTACAAGTAGCCTGTTTAGGATAGATGTTTACTATGCAACCACAAGAGTGAATGTCCAGAAAAGAACACACAGAGGTTGAATGTTGTCTTCACGGTCCGCTCAAGTTGAGTCCCACTTTTGTAAATCATCTGCCTCCTGTCTGTTTCAAAGTCAAAGTCACGTTTATTGTCAATTCTACCACATGTGAGGTACATGCAGAGAATCGAAATTACCTTACTCTCAAACCCTCGGTGCTACACAATAAATACATTTCTCTCTAATTTGTTCACTTTGAAATGTAGATGATCTTAAAACACACACGGATGCACATTATTTCATGACAGGGTCACTCCTGCAAACCATGCTCCACTTTTTAAATCTCCAAACACTTTTCAGTCCTGTTTTAGTAATGTTACAGCTGTTTTAGAAGAAGTTAAATTATATGTACCGTTTGCCACTTGTTTGCACCAGGTCTGTTTGTAATGCTGTTTGTTCTGTCTGTCTGTCTGGTTTTGGGGTCCTGAGGCAGCGGCGCTGCCGTGGCTCCTGCATAACCCTCTGTGATTAGCTCATGGCTCTTCCCGTCTTACTTCACTCGCTTGGCTTGAGCGGCGCTGACGCGAGTGTGTGATTGACAGGAAGAAAAACGTCCATTTATCGTGGAGTTTTGCGTCAGTCAGGCAGATCTGCTGCTGTATCTGGTGTTCTCCTGATAGTCTGTTTTATGCGCACTGCAGAGTAGATTAGCTATGTGTGTATATGTGCGGCCCAGTAATGAAAGCAGTCATCAGTTCCCGCTCGCATGCCTCATTTATGGTTCTTAGCCCCAGCTGGCATAACTGCAAATGTGAGTTTAGGCGATTTTATGTGCAAATTTGTGTTACTGATGGAACGCCAGTGACAAGTCGCATTAAAGTGAGTCGGTCTAGGGCCTGAGCTCACTCTCATTTATCAGCAGGCTGCAGCAGGAGAGTTAGTTTTTCCATAATCTACTTTCAACACATAGGTAGATGGATACAACTTCAGATGAAGAATAACTTATCATTTTTATTTATTTAACAAAAATTAACACAAAAAGGGAAAGAAAATGTAATGTGGGCAATACTAAGTACCCACATGACTGAATAGTTTGACCTTTAGCAGCAATAACTTGAAATAGTCGTTTCCTCTACGACTTTACCAGCTCTCACATTGTTGTGGAGGAATTTTGGCCCATTCTTCTTTACATCATTGCTTTAGTTCACTGAGGTTTATGGGCTTATGCACAGTTGTCTTAAGGTCCTGCCATTGCATTTCAATCAGGTTGAGGTCTGGACTTTCAATATGCCATTCTAAACCCTTGATTTATTTATTTTTTCAGCCCCTTTGATCTATGTGCATGTGTGCTTCTGATCCTTGTTGCATGACCCAGTTTTGAGTGATAGCCACAGCTACACAGCTTTCTGACAGCGATAATACCAGAAAAGATGGCTGGATGGTTTGTTCCAGTGCAGATTTGAAAAACCTCAGTTGTGCTTCCATGCTCATTTTAGAAAGGAGAGGTTTACTCCTGGAAAATAAACCTGTTCAGTCCTCTTTTTGTACTGTTATGGACTTTAACAGTTGACTTCCTAAGTGAGACTTGTAGGGTCTGACATGTAGCTCTTGGAATTTATTGTATTTTTCTGAGATATTGACTGATCGGATGCCCACTGAAGATGGGTTGAAGTAGTTGCCTTAAGTGCTTTCCACTTGTGAAAAACTCCTTGTACTCATTGGAGAACATTAACATCCAAATTGTACGTGAATGTTTTTTTTTTTTTTGCCCTTTCCAGTTTGATCTGCAGCAATCATTGTTACTCTAGGACCACTGCTTATGTCTTTACCTCTTGGCCTTGTGTAAAACTCACCTGAATGCTCCAAACCAGCAATTTACCAAAACCTCAGATTCATCAAAAGCTGATAATCAGCAGCACCTAGTTGCAACTTAATGTCTTAAAGTGGGAGTTGTATTTCCACGTAGTAACCACACACGTCGCCTACCTGCGGACCTCTGTTCTGGGGCGCTGTAGCTCACAGTCCTGTTTACTTCCTTTATGTAGCTGAGAAATGGCAGCAGAGCAAATAAAGCATATCTTATGTGAGTTGACCCTGTTAAATCTTGAACGGCAGTCGTTTTTTACTGACAATGAAGGAATCTATCTTTCTACTTACAATGCTGTCAGGTGGACCAATAAAATTTGTTGCGGTCTCCATCAACGTGACTAATAGTAACATTTATGGAGAGGTGCACGTCGGGCACGGCATAAACCTTAAATTATACAAAAGCAGTAAGAGTACTTAGAATTGGCCACACTTTTTTTTGCCATACTACAATCAAATTTTTTTGCTGGGGGTGGGATTTAAAAGTCATTATTTACGTTTGCACTTGATGATGGTAACAGAGGTAAAGGGTGTAATTGTTTACCAGACTGTTTTTGACTACAGGACATAAAATCTAAACTGGTTTCCTGACTCGTTATCTAACCCTGCGTCTCCTCTTCCGCTTTCTGCTCCTCCTCATTGTTCCTAATTACTTGAAGGTCCACAGGTGAGGTGTTAAAGAAGGGCTCTTGGCTGATGCAGCGCAGATCTGAGAGATAAAACAGAGCCACACTCGGAGCAGTGCGGGTTCACACGAAGTGGGTGAACGCTGCTTTGCATTTTGTCATAGCAGTGGATCAAGATCAGTGCAGTAACGCAGGCGTTTGACATGCGCTCTCCCATCACACGCACATGCAAACGGCCTTATTTAGTCTAAGTCTGGGTCTTGACATGTTCACGAGTGAGTGGCGGTCGGTGAAGAAACCTCCCGGCAACTCCATGTGTGTACCAGCTGTGGGAACTGGTGACTACACGGCCCTTTCTCTCTTAAACACACTCATATACACACCCTGACCTAAGAGAAATTGAGTTCCTCGACTGAGATCACAGCTGGATCTGCAACAGGAGAGAGCTATTTCAAAGAGGGGGGGGAGAAAGGCAACCATTTTAACTCCTTTGATTCTCTGCGATGTCCAATCAAAGTGAAATTAGCTGCAGAAGTATAACCACGTGTTTCTTTTCAGACTCAAGTATGTCATACAGGTTGCATTACTGTAAGCAAAGGAATATTTCTCATTTCTCTTTCCATTCTACCACCATTTTTTTATGAAATCTAACCCCTTCAAGTATGCGAAGCGTGTACTGAAAAAGAGTCACAAGGAAATGGACAATGTTGAGTAATGTTTGTTGAAAGGGGGCCAGCATGCTGTCGATTACGCTATCAGCAGTGAGGCTGCTGAAAGACAGACAGAAAGATAGACAGAGAAGGAGAGGGGCTGTGGAGGAGAGGGGTGAGGGCTTTTAACTGCCTTCCCATACAAGGAGAAGCAGGGGGAAAAAAGAGGTGGAGGGGGAGGAGAAAGCAAAGAAAGAGGAGGGTAACATGAGGAGATACAATTAGAACGAGAGAGGAGGGAGGAGGAGAGAAATTTGGAAAGAGATAAAGCCAGGCAATAGAGCGATAAAAGCTGATAAGGCTGCACCCGTTACAGTGAGGAGAAGAGTGCGCGGCGCCGTATCCTCTCTGCGATTCTGCTGCTGCTTCCCTCTGACACCGGCTGACTGATACCGACACAGGTAAGGGAGCGCACACGGAGAACTTTCATTCATCCTCTGCACACACAACCTCTGATTGACTCCGACTGTATTTGGTCAGATAAGATCCAGTCAGCCGATCCATTTGCTCTGAGAAGAAACAATGATTTTTAGCCAAATGCAGGAGAAATATATCAATCTGGTTATACCCAGTTAAATGCACAAGATCTCTTAAAACAATACAGTTTGCAATTAAGTGCAGCCTCTGGCAGTTAAATGCATATAACATTGGTTGTTATTAAATAAACTTCATGTGCTGAATTACTGTTATTGGTGCATTGTCACATTAAATGTATAAACTCCACACAATCCACATTTTATACTGGCTGGTCCACACTGGACTGAGGAACGCCTGTGTATTAATCCTTATAGTAGTTTTTATAACTGGCGCTAATAATTCCCACTGGCACACGTTTAGCACACGTTTCTCGAAAGGATGAATATATTTTCCAGGAGTGACATTCTCAGATAAGAATAGAAACATTTCTTTAAAAACCAAAGATCTTCTGCCATATTTGATCCATATTTGATCCACCAGATGTTCCACTGCAATCACAATGATTTAGGTGCAATATGCTCACTATATACTCACTAGTCGTCCTGTTGACAGTGCAGCTTAAGTACTTTAGGAAAATGGCTCTTTGCACGCCTTCCTCTGCTTCTTTGTGTGTGAACCGTTGTGTTGTGATCACGTTTCTGACCTCCTGCCGTGGCGCACAGCTGCTCGAGTGTCTGCCTGCGTTTCTGTGCATATGCATGAATGAATGAAATGTTAGCAACAGATACTGACGAGGCATACGTGAAAGGGTAATTCAAGATAGATGGATGCATCTCTTTTTTTTTTTTCTTTTTTTTTGCAACAGGAACTCTTGAATTCACTATTGCCTAATAAAAGATGCTTAAAAAAAAAAACAACAAATCAGCAAATGACCTTCCCACCGTCTCCTGTTAAAGATGGACTGTACATCTGGCTGTGTGCACCGATCTGTGGTTATGTGTGCATCCCTGCATGCCTGCGTGTATGAGCTGGAGTGGATGTTTGTATTATCTCAGCATGCGGCCGCTCTAATAGCACAGTGAAGGTGCCCAAAGGGCGGCAGCCGCCATGCTTGGCCCTGCGCCACATCCCCCTGTTTTATTGTGTCTCGTGCCTGACAGAAAAAGTGCTGTGTGCGTCTGTCTGTTTTTGCTGATGAGATTAAGTCTGTTGTGTGTAAACTTTGTGCTGACGGAAACAACAACAACAAAAAAAGTCTGCTCTTGTGCATATATAAAATAAATAATCACCACATGGGCTCTGATTTATTACTGTATCAGGTTGGCGTTTTTATTTTTTTTACTGAAAAAGCAGCTCTGCGTCTCATTAGTGTGTGTTAACGTTCCAGGGGACGGACACGGGGGTTTATCTGAAACGGGTCATTTCAGAATTATAAATTGCATTCAGACAAATTGTCTGCTGTGAATTTGCAGGTAAAAAATAAAATTTCTTAAATAGAGCATGTGGACTTGAATGAGATAGTGAAAGTGACAAAAAAAAAATAATAAAAATAACAAAAAAACACTACTATGTACTAAACACATCAGAAATGGCAGACAGGACAGCTCCACTTAAGTCCACATGCTGATGTTAAAAGCTCAGTCATGAATTTCCATCAGCACAAGGGCTTTATTATACTCTTGTCAAGTTGGCAGAGTACAGCAAAGGTAAAGTCACTTTTTGGAGTTGGTTGCATATTTGAGCATCTGAACGGCATCCATGTGCCTCCTGCAAAGCTGCAGAGTTGGTGATCTGGTGACTGATCAAAGTTGGGCTCAGTGTGTCTCCATACTTAAAGTATTTTTATGGGAGGCTGTAAAAATCTGCCGTGGTTAATATACATTTAATGGAGACGAGGAATTGATAAAACACTCGTGGACTTATAAGGCTGCGGTCAGAAAAGTGTCAGAGTTGGATTTTTGCAGCTATATTGGCAGGGTAATTCTATCTGACCTCTGGAAATAGACTTCAGGGACAATATGCAGCAGGACATGGGTGTTATGTGTGGTGATGGTAAGTGTGTGTTTGTGTGCACATATGCGTGTTTGTGCGCCGGATGACTCAACCCAAATTTAACTGTCTGCATTCTGCAGCTGCTTGGAGTTTTAGTTATAGTATGGAAACCCATGAAAACGGTGCTGTCGCTTACTGTAGCATGACAAAAAGTAAAAAAAAAAACAAATAAATAAATAAATCTAACATCCATTTTAGTATGTTATGTTGGATTTAAAACACCAGCCAATAAAAAGGGAAGTGAGTGATATGACATCACTTTTTCTTTTCTTCTCCTTTTTCCACGCAAAACGCAAGACAATGATTCCTAGCAGAGGATTTTAAATGACTTTGTCATCCAGATGCATCGAGTTTTTACAAAGCTTGAGCTGTTTCAGATGAAGAGTTTTTGCATGGACATCACCCACATTTCGTTTTTAATCCTGTCACATTTCACAGCAGACAGAGGTGTTCAGATGGCAGAAGAGCTGGGTGAGGAAATGCAGAGGAGGATATGACTTAAGAATGCATGTTGAGAAGATGAGGAAGAAACATGTGGTTTCTCTCTGCTAGCCCACAGGTAACCAAATGTGTTTCTGGTGATAACCACGCACATGTCCTCATCCCCTCTCTGCCTCCTACCAGAGTCTGACTCAGCAGCTGGTGCTCAGAGGATGGCCAGTCAGTGAGATCAGCAGAGCAGACAGAATTTACATCCATCCTCAGAGATGTCATACGTGTTGTTTTATTTCAGGGCGGCTCCTGTAACAGACATTCCTGATGAATATTAACCGCTTCGCCCCGCAGCCAGAGATGGGGTCCAGCCCGAGTGAGAGGGAGGATTTCTTTTGTTGAAGGCTTCAGGGTTAGCAAGTTCAATAGGCTTTGTGCTTTGATAAAATTTGTTTTGATATGAGGGCAGGGATGTGGAATTCCCCCATTTCTGAGTGGTTTTCCAGGATAGTCTGGGTTTGGTTTCCTAAACGTTCCTGTTTCCTTGGATCCTTTCATTGGCTTGCCAGCATCCAAAGATTGTGTGCCTAAGTACAATACTTCTAGAAACAGCTTGCCCCGATTTTTGCAACGTAAAACTTTTTCAAGTTCCTCTTGGTTACAGTGATATCTGTCAGAGCTGGTGCACACCGTGATCCCTCTCCACCATGAGTGAGGATTAACACCATTTTTCATCTCTTCGTTCCTTTCAGATGATGTCGTCGGGGCACCTGACCCGTGGTTGGCTGCAGCAGCTGCTGGTTGTGCTTGTGAAGCTTTGTCTCACCTTTGGTGGGGCTTTGCGGCCGCTCGAAGGGACAGAATGCACAGCCAAGAGCCCTGCTTCCTACATCCTGGTCTTTACGGGTCACTGGAGCCCGCAAGCCTTTCCGAAGCAGTATCCCCTGTTCCGGCCTCCTGCGCAGTGGTCCAAACTCATAGGTAAGAGAGACTGCTGCGGAAAGAGATAAAATCTGGCATTTTAAAAGACACAACCTGCAGCACAAAACAATAGAACAGAAGTAGCAGAGACAGTAACTGAACCTTTGTTCCAATTAAATGTAGTTTCTTTGTGCTGGAGGTTTGAACCATCATCTTCAGTATTTACACTCAAGAGTTGGAGATGTTAATGAGTAAAGGAGTGAAAAACAAACGGTAATCAGACGGCATTTTCTCTTTGTTTCATCGACTGTCCAGCCACATCTTTAATATCGCCTCTGTTTCTTTGACTCAGTCTTATACTGCCTCCCAGATTTCCTCTGGTTTACCACAGTGTTGGTGGTAAAGACTGGATTGATGGTTTTGGGAGCTAGAGAAGGTAGGTGATGATAGCTGGGGTGTGATGAGGTCAGACCACCTACCTCAGAGAGAGAAACGGGGAATGGATTGCTGCTTCTTCTTCTTCGCTTTCTCCATTAAAACATTTTTTTCCCCCAGATCGATGAAGCATGTGAGAGATGGTGGATTTTTAACCATATGCATGTCTATGTCCGAGTATCGGGACTTTATTTATCGTAGCTTTGGTTTCCCGCTGCCCCACCGGTGGCCTAGTGCCCTGAAAAAAGGTGGATCCACCACTCGCCCCAAATGGAGGCACAAAGCAACAATTCTGTCACCCATAATCGTTTTTGAAGCAGTGGCAAGAAATGACCTTTGAGGAAAAACACAAGGGGAAGCTTTAGGGGTCACACTAAAGGGGGATTTGGAGCGGCACTGAAGAAATTGAATTTTTAAGGGCTTAAAAAAAAATGGATGAGCAATTTAGGAAGAGTGGTCTTTGAAGTCTTGGTGGGGCTTCTACGTGGCACGTTATCAAGTTTCAAGGTTTTGATGCGAGCTGGAAATTTGTTAGAATGGAAATGCAATTAAGTGCACAAGCAATAGCAGTTTGAGGAGAAACAAGATAGTGTGTGAAGTGTGCTGGGCAGGTTGCGTGCACGTGTGTGTGGCTACGTGCGTGTTCATATATGCGTCAAGACTATTTAGGTTTAAATTCATGCCTGCGTGTGTGTGTGTGTGTCTGAAAAGTGAAGTAAGGCAGAACGATCAGAGCGTTTGTCAGCGTGTTTCTGGCTAACCTTAGTCTGCCCTTCAAACCACCGGCCCCGGCCAATGGCTCTGTGGGTTTCAACACGGAGCTCCACAACAAGCATGAAGCCGGGGCCTGATTTTTAACAGATTCTAGAGATATGAAGCCAGAAATGCAGACGAGAATTTGTCAGGCCATAATGCACAAACAAGTGTCCATAAGGGTTTTTAAAGGAGCTGGGGTTTTTTTTTGTTGTCTGCCATCCGGCTGCCAAGTGCAAGAACCTGACCGACCTCCTGACAGCTTCAGCCAGCGTTGCGGTTTCAGCAGTGAGAGATGAAGAATAAAACCTTGCAATAATACATGAACATGGGCAGTTCTTGCACAATTATCAGTTTAAGTGCAGGAAGTAGGAAACAGCCATAGCAATACACGCTGGCTCCATGGTGGAAATGATCTCACCGTCTGGCTGAGGCTCTGTGGTGCTTCATTGACATTGACATGCATTCCAGCGAATAAGCATCTCACTCCTGTCGTCTCAACTTTCTTCAATTTCTTTTCTCTCTTTAGCGGTCAGCCACAATCACCATTTCAGGCTATGGGAGGAGGGCGCCTCAGCCAGTCCAGGGGTGCAGAACTTTGCTGAACTCGGGGTGACGGTGGAGCTCATGAAGGCAGCCAAGGAGGCCAGAAAGAAACGCACGGTCGGCGCCATGCACCGAACTGCTGGCATTCCCGATGGCATCGGACACAGCTCCACAGAGATGCTCCTGCAGCCCCGGACCTCACTGGTAAGGACAGACAAACTGAACACAAAACAAAAAAAAAAAAAAGAAGTCCTTTTATATAAAAAAGTACACACATGCTCAGACACAGTAGTCACACAAACCGTCGATTTGACCTGGGTGTCCCCGTAGCTTCGCCCATCCGCTACGACCAAACACTTCACCACCTCTTTCCATTATAACCAGTCAGACTATGTTTAGCTCAAGTGCTTCAGCCCAGCAGCCAAAAACGCCCACATCCATCCTGCGGGTTTGCTCTCCGTCTGCTGCCTGTCCCACTGAACTCTGTTACTCTGAACAAAGGAGCGCGTGTTTGTACAGTTAATACGAACTAAGTTAGTTTGATAAAGCTATATAGACACGCAGCCAGCATGTCTCTGTCTAACAGAAGCAAAGTCTACCCTCGTGTGCCTTTTTTAAAGTTAATTCATCCTCAAGTTCATGCTAAATCTTGCGTTATAACGCACTGCAGAGCTGTCCAGGGAGCACCAAACCTCTCACCTGAGAGCTGGGATAGGCTCCGCCCCTCAGTGACCCTTAACAGGATGTGTAAATGGATGGATGGATGGATATTATTAAATGTTTGACTTTTTGTGAAAATTTTGTGCATTACTGCCTACAAGTAGATTAAAAAAACAATTTACACATGACAATTATTGAAGACAATGATCCAATAATACATTGGTGAGTGGCATAATAATTTGTAGTTTGCTTGTGACCTCCTTGTGCCACAAAAAATGCATATCCATGTGTCTGGTGACTCCTGATCAGCCTTGTTTATCAGCTTGGAGGATTTTGAGCTCATTCCTCTGCTTAAACATCTTCAGCTCAGGGATTTTGGTTGGTTTCTTCAGCAGGAACTCCCTCCCTGAGGTCTTTAGACAACATTTCTATAAGACCAGGGCTGCATCTTGGCTAAAGCATTAGATTTACTATTTTTTAACCATTATTTATGGTGTGCTTGTGTGGTAAGAGTTGTTGTCTTGCTTTTTTCCCCCCCTTGAGTGTCAGTTAACAGATACCGTAACAGATTCTGTAGAGATCTTTGTGCATTTGACGGTATCATTCACAGGTCTTTGTTCTAACAATGATGAAAAAATGACAGCATCAAATGCAGACTTATTGTCATCTTTGATAGACGCTGCAGTTGTTTACTATTTGACTGAATTAAAGATGGTTTTGTGTATTTTTCCAGCTTGATGAGTAACTTTTCTGAGGTCAAATGAATGTTTTCCTGAATATCTTTACAGCCAAATTTATACTACAAAGGAATTGCTAAATCCACTTACTAGTCTGTGGCTGTTCTCAGCGCTCAGGATACCAGAGCTGCTTAATGACGTCTGAACACTGGAGCACAGATCATGGTTTAATTGTTTTTGGTTTATTTTTTGGAGGCCTGGGCTAAATTTGGGGCCAAGGTTAAAACAAATGTGAAGGATTTGATGTATGGCACAGTGGAAAAGTGCTTTAAACAGTTTAAAGAGATATTGTATCTACTGTGCGTGTCCAGCACATGCAGCTGACGAATAAATGGAAACACGGTGAAGAGAAGGCGAATATTTATTGCATTTTTTAGAAAAAGGTGTGTGTCCCGACGAAAGTCTGGTGACCTACATTAGTTGATTGGTTGCATCACTGCTTAAATCTGAGGCCCCTTGGAAATTATAAACAACCCTGCCAGAAGGCATCTTTGGTAAGCATGGGTCATAGACAGCAGCTCATCGGCTTGTCATCCAGGTACGTGATCTCTGCGGCTGTTTTTAAAAAACGGTCTATTTTTAGATCGGCCTGCAGAACAGCAACAAAAGCGTGACTATTGTGGGTTTGTGTTGAACGTGAATGAATGATGTGAGTCTGTTGACAGCTTAATCTGCGACTGTGCCTCTCTGTCTGTTTTTCTCTGTTGCTCTTTCATTTATAAATGCCATCCCATACATGGCTAAACCATTCACACAAAATGCCCCCAGAATCCCAAGCACACAAGATTCCTGTTACCATATTCATGAGCTTTCTCCTATTGTTGTGTAACTCAAAACAGTCGGATAACACCAAGTTGGTACCATTTTAAAGCACAGACTGGCACGCAACTGAAGGGGGGGGGGGGGGGGGGGGGGGGGGGGGGGGGGGAAAAGGACTGGGTTTCTGGACTTGTGTGTGCTTTGGGCTGGCTGGTTTTCTCCAAAGCTTCACCGTGATTAATAAAAAAGTCTGAGGGGATCATTGAGAGCTTTGAGTAATTGTCTGAACCAGAGACTTTCTGGCCTCAATATTACAAACCACCTTCAAGCCAGTAATGAGGAATTTCCCAGAGAGGACATCCGTGCTCAATAGCTCAATGGATATAACAGGACGCCGGATGAGGCTCGGAGGCACAGGTGGAGAGATGTTAAAAGAACGGAGAGAAAATCAACACAGCCCCCTCTGATGTGGTCTCGTCCTCTTTACCTTGTATAACAGTCCAAAAACGAACCCCTTGTGTCTTGCTGACCATATCCTCATCTACCAGATGATCGGTTTTGCGCAGTGATCTGGTTTGATCTTTGCCCCAGAAACCCGGTCCAGCTCCAGGCCATCCTTTCTGATCCATTTTAAACCCACCCTGAGACTCTGAGCTCAGCCAAGGTCCTCAAACATGTGTCTGCAAGCGAGGAGCTGTTTTCAGATGTGCTGCTTTCTGGTGATCTGCCACCACAGAGCCTGTTGACCCTCAGGCCACTTCCTGCATGAGCTCACCAGAAACCATCCTGGACCAGAGACACAGTCCCGAATGGTTGTATTGAATCTTGATGGCTAGTTCGTTAAAGTGTCAAATCATTGGTTGAATTCTATTAATGTTTGTTAATATAAGATTAGTATTAATATTAAATGTATACACATATAATATGAATACATTAACACCCAGTGCACAAAGTTTAGGGGTTTAGAAGTAATTTTTTGGCTGAGTTTAACCCATAGAAAACCTTCACATTCATCAGCATTCTTTAATAAGAATGTAAATGTCATTAACAGACATATAAACCTGAGCCATTTCAACATTGTCAGCAGCAGAGTTGAGTATGTTTCAGCTCATTAACTGCTCAAAAACATAAGTAATCATATCCTAATACTTGGGTTGCATCCTTGACTTGCAGGTTTTGGGGGGGTTTTTTTTGTTGTTTTTTTTTTTTTTCTTGAATAGGAAAATAATTTTCCCCACACATCCACAGGACTTGTGCGCCACGGTCATTTTATCCATGAACTAATGCTGAAATGTCTCACAGCTGTCACAAAAGCCTCTAGTAGTCGCGTTAGACAGAGCATCCAAACCTTTTTATAGATTTTTTTTTTTCTTCTTGTTTGGAAAAAAAGCATCTTGTCGGCCTGTTCTCCAAGGACATAGAAGAGTTTGTTTTAACGTTTGTCTTTTTTCATATTCATTATTTATCATTTCTCCTTGATATTCTTTGCATTGACATGTTTCAAGTTTACAGTGTACCAGCTTTGTTTGACACTAAAAGCTAAAGCCACTGAACCATCTCTCTTCAACCAACAGCTGTCCCTAATGGTGAAGATGATTCCCAGCCCTGACTGGTTTGTGGGTGTGGATAGTCTGAGTCTTTGCGAGGGAAACCAGTGGAAACAGGAAGTGACCATCGACCTTCAGCCTTATGATGCAGGGACGGACAGCGGATTCACTTTCTCCTCGCCCAACTTCCCCACCAGCCCTCCAGAAAACATCACAAAGGTATGAACTGTGAAGGGAGCCATCATTTGTTCATGTCTTCGACTGAATCTTTGTTGATTTAATTTCACATGCTGAGAAAAGGCGGATGGCTCTCATCAAAATGGGACATCACTCCTAACTGTCTCCACTTAAATGATCGCTTGGCAGCGCTCATGTCTGACCTGAAGCTATTTGAGTAAGAAGGGCTCTTCTTACATAATAAAAGCATCCATCCTTTCCCAGTATGTGTTTTGAAGTTGTGCATTGTAAGTTCTACTGAGCCTCTGCTGGTCCTCGCCACAAATCTTTCTCTTCTGATTTGCTCAGCTCACGTCTCAGATGCCGAACCACCCGGCCAACTCCTTCTACTATCCACGCCTAAAAGAGCTTCCGCCTATTGCCAGCATAAAGCTCATCCGGCAGCACCGATCATCTGACCGTCAGAGCTCGATATCTAATCACATTCTGCCGAACTCCATCAGTCCACAGCGCTTTTCAGGTAGGAACATCGGGCCCCCTTCATTAGTGGTGCAAAAGCTGTATACAAAGAAAAGACAAACGCAATACAATACTGCCTTCATATGCTCCAAGCTCATGTTACTAAAAATAATCAGGATTAAGACTCATTATATTTCATTTAAACACCTTTTACCACCCAGGATACATAAACTGCACATGTAGAAGAGAGCATGTGCTTATTGTTTCACCATTACCATTAGAGTTATAGTGAGTATTCAGTGAGATATATTTTTTTTTGAAGTGTTTCCACATTCTTTGTTAATTTATCTCTGAATTCAACACAGCAACACCTCTGGACTGTGAAGTCTCCCTCTGGTCGTCTTGGGGTCTGTGTCTGGGTCCCTGCTCCAGAGGTGGTGTCCGTCACCGCACACGTTACATCCTCCTGCGGCCGGCCAACGCCGGCAGCCCCTGCCCTGAGTTGGAGGAACAGGCCGAATGCGTACCACACAGCTGTATGAAGAAGCGCCAGTAACCCGAGGAGTGGAGGAGCATAAACGCAGTCAGGGTTCAGCTGGGGGACTTCCAGGTTGTCGCTGCTGGACTGAGAACAGGTCGTTGCATCTTCAGCATGTCTCTGAAAGTGCAGAGGATCGTTTTTTCTTCGCTATAGTTACCAGTCAAAGGCCGTTAGTCTGGGTATATTTTTGTGGCGGTACTGGGAACTTGAAGCCCGTTAGACAGACTGTTTGATGGGTATCAGGGCTGTAGAAGACCATAGCAGAAATGTTTTGTAGTATAACATGATTTTTATCAACTTTGTAAAAGCCAATGTAAATAAAGAGGATGCAGTTATTTGGAAACCTCCTGAACCCTATATTTAATTGAAAACAATATAGAAATATCACAATACATAATGAAACATTTTCACTTTTTTTCTGAGGAACAGAGGAAGAGAAAGCTGCAAACATTGTGGAACATCCCTTTTTTCTAATTATTTTAATTGGCAACAGGCTAAGAGCATGTTGAGTAAAAAACAAAAAAATAAAAAAATGTTACTGGCTTGTTGGGGGCTTGTTAAAACCAAACAGCTGCACAGGTCGTGGTAATGTTCACATCCACAAAGGAATCATTAACACTGAATAATAAATGAAGACTTCGAAGAAACATGTCCTACCAGGGAAGATTTTTAGGGAAGATTATGCCTTTTTAAGCAAGACGGTGCGTAGCAACATTCTTCCTGTATTACAGCTGGATGGCTGTGAAAGCCAATAAAGAAAAGCTTGGCTGTTAAACAGAACTGCAATGCAGCCATGTCAGCTGATTTAAAGACCAAAACAAAAAGAAAGAAAACATAAGAAAAAAGGAAAAAATCTACTGGAGACCCTGAAGTGTTGAGCAATTAACTTGAAATGTCAAAAAAAAAGAAAAAAAAAGAAGAAAAACCAGGAAAAACATGTTTACATTTACAACTAGGGTGAACTGAATTGTCATTTATACTGTAGATTGATATTGGCACACAAGGTTCATATCTCATACTTGTACTCACACATGCGCACCCAATAAATCACCACACTAAAGTCCTTGCACATAGTACATACCTTTACAAGCATAGAGGCATTAGTTTACATAGACAACCTATACATACTCGGCTTGTGACAACCTTTCAAAATAACCTCACCCTGCAATTTATAAATATCCCCTTTTATAAGAACCCAGTGATAGGTGACTTGAAGTGTAAAGCCAACTGAAAAAGGATGGCAGGTTTTTACAGAAAAACAGATAAATGTTTGTATTATTACCCGTTTTTTGATATTTCACTTTTGTTTTTGTACATATTGTATAATGTATCTTGTATAACTCCTGAATAAATATGGTTCTAGTTCTATTCTGGTACAAAACATATCTGTCAAAATGTCTTCTTTGTATGGTTTTCCACTGAGACTGGGGTTTTCAAAAAGAGATATACCGTTGCCCCCCTGACACTCCTGATTTGCAGTTTCAAAAATATACAGATGAGATCAACGTTCTTACATAAGTCACAGCACAATTTTACCTGTATTGACACTTCTCTATTTATATCCAAATAACTTGCAGCATTCTGAAAGTCCAAATAAGCATCCATAAATATTGTTGCATGAAGAGGTTATAATACTTTATATTTGTTAAAGTAAAAGTCAGAATATATTTATAGATTTCAATTCATATATATACATATCGCTTTAGTCTAAGTGAATTTTGGCCCCACGGTAGTTTGTGATGTTTTCTCTGGCAGACCCTTCTTGGAAATTCTGACTCCCAACCACACTGCACGTCAGAGTTTGTTGTAATATAGCACCGTCTAGTGGTCAGAATCAACAAACTAACACCAACAACGCCACCACAGCGAGATTTCTACAACTTATGGAAAAATAAATACATGTTTTAATACACACATGTATATGTATATATATATATATATATATATATATATATATACACACACACAAAACAATAGAATCGCACCTGTTTTGCATGTAAAAACAAAGCCCAAGCATATTTCACGTGGTATTGTGGATTGTTTTGTTGAATGGTACTGTTTTGCAGATTTTAAACATTATATATAGTGTCAACTTACAAAATATCGAGACCCCCATGCAATTTAAATACATTACAAACAACGTATCCAGCTATGGTGAATGTTATTATTTTGCTAGTGGAAACTATGAAATATGACTATCTGTTTTGGTCCAGCTTTGGTAATCACTGCGGGGAACCGTTCGCGGCCTGCGCCACTAGAGGTCGCCGTTTCCTCACGTTGCCTCCGTCTCCGCAGTGCTGCCAGTCTACGAGGAGGAGTGCGTTTGATTGTTGCAGGGCTCAATGGCGGACAGAGCAGGATAGTCGTGTTAACACGGAGGACAAAAACCTTTCGACCGGGTTCATTTCTGGCGTGATTCGGTCCGCCGCAGTGTCCCTGCGGGTTCACCGGCCGAAAACGAGCTCTGTCGTGCATCAGCGCGGGTTTTCGCTCGTATTTCTTCCGTTAGCGTTCACGAGTTCCCATCCCGAGCGGAGAAGTTAAAACTGTTCATGGTGGCTCACTGAAGGCAGCTAGCTCGTGAGCAAACCATGGGTGACTCTCTTGAATTGATCGGGAAGCGTCTGCTTTTGCTGCTCGATGAAGGCAGGTCCACGAATGGATCCGAGTCGGAGCCAGCTGCTTGGGAGCGAGACTGGCTCCGGGGAACTGTGCGAGCGGTGAGCGTAATCGGCCTAGCCGCTCCGGAGGTTAGCGGAGGAGGGGAGGCGACAAAAACAACCACTGCTGCAGGGCTGACGGTCAGTATTTACATACGAGTGATGCCGTACTGCGTCGATAAAGACACACCAGTCCAGACACACAACACGTCTGCTGCAGCTTTAGTATTTTTACAACACAATAGGACTGATATCTCCCTGTTAGCGAGTCTAAATTTGTCTGTAAGATACGTTAGCTGATGCGTGCACGTAGCTCCCCGCAAGTCGCTGGCAGACGGCTGAAGTTAAACTCGAGGTCGGGGATTTTATGGCCTTGGCTTTGTTCGCTTTTTTGCGTTTTGATATCCATCAGCGTTCCCTTTTGTTATTAGTAATAACATATTACATATAAACACGAGCGGACCAGAGATAGTAAAGAGCACATGGTATTTAAATAAATGGTCGACAAGTAGTAAATAACGGTGATAGGTGACCACTTAACTCCGTTAACTCCGCTAGTCTGATTAACGGCCTGTAAGTTCGGGGAGAAGCGAACCAGGAATCGCTTCGTTTCTTTTGTTGGGCCCAGAATATTTAACACGCTGTGGCGTATTAGATAATTAAGTCCTAAATGGATGAGGTTAACATTATTAGGCGGTTTTTTGAGTCATATCTAATGTAAGTCATTTTTGTAAGGTGATTGGCTATTGGACGTGGAGCTACATGACGGGTACAAGTCAAACCGATAGTTACCAAACTTCAATACTTGTTTAAACTGTACTTTTTAAAATAGATTTAAATGTACGGTTCTGAAAAGAGGGATTAGGCTGATTAGCCTGGCGTGAATTAAAACCAACGTTTAGTGAAAGTAGTGGGGAAAAACACGAATAAGCAGCAGAGGGAGAACCAATGTTTTGTTTTTCTTTTTTTTGTGTGTAAGTGATTACCTAAAAGTAACACTTGGTCGTTGAACACACTTTTTTTTTCAGATTTAAATAAATGTGTAGTTGTGCAAACAGAAAAACAGATTTTTTTCTAAATGGTAGGGCTTCAGTATATCAGGAAAAATAATGTTTTCTGAATGTATGCCAGGTATTTATGACACAAGATTAAATTGATTAATATATATATATATATATATATATATATATATATATATATATATATATATATATATATATATATATATATATATATATATATATATATATAAAATTTAGATTAATGCATATGGGAGTTTGAAGAACAATAAAAAAGTTATGTATCTTTTATTTTAGTTCTTCAATGGAGGTTTAAATTTATATAGTTTGATCCAGAATAAAAGCAGGTGAGTGTGGCTGCTATTTTCAAGTGGATTTTTGACTGAGTGTTTTAGCAATTTTATAATTTGTGATCATCACCATATACTATTTTGGCCCCCCATAGACTGGTTTTTGCTTTAGATGACATTCATGTGACAATTGGTTGTTGGCATCCTTTCTGCAGCCAAAATATTTCTGTTCAGCGTCTTTGAGAATGTTTCTGCTATAAAGTCAGCAGTTGGGTTGCCGAACCTTTGCAGGATGTTTAAACAAACCAAATATCTATTGATGTTGAGGAATCCCTCAACGGTATGTCTTTTTGAAAACCCCAGTCTAAGTGGAAAACCATACAAAGAACAACATTTTTGTACTAGAATACACCTCCATAACACCTCCATAATTATTCAGGATGTATACAAGATACATTATACAATATGTACAAAAACAACAGTGAAATATATATAAAAAAAAAGGTAATAATACATTTATTTTTCTGAAAAAAACCTGCCATCCATTTTTAATTGGCTTTACACTTCAAGTCACCTATCACCTGGTTCTTATAAAAAAGGATATTTATAAATTGAGAGGTGACGTTGAGGAATCCCCGTTTGATCGACAGTCATTTATAACGTGAGAAAGAGGAAACCCGCATAGCAGACAAACACAACACTATACCGCAATACTAGCTGGCAGCCATTTTTTTTATTATAAGGACTCTTTACTCAACTATGCTTTCTTTCTTGGGACCATTTTTAAAAAATAAACACATTTTACACATGGATACACCTCATTTCACACATGTTTTTATCATGTAATGTGCAACTTTCCATCAGTAATAAATGAAATTATGTGAAAACTAATATGACTTTAATATTCTCAAACACAAATCAGTAAGTCATGTAATCTGAACAGGCCAGCAGTCAGGTGACTGAAAATCATATAGTCTAAAAGTGGCCAAAGAAACAAAACCAGATAGTAAGCTTGTACAGTTTTACAAGAATACAATGGATTTTACAAGTTCAATGTACACTACACATTATGGGATGGGATTTGTTAGCTTTCCACTGTCCTGCACACACTGACTTTTAATCAATTGGGACAAATGTCACTTTTCTGATGTTCTGACAAACTGAGTGATTGCTTTGGTCTGCTGAAAAACATTAAAACATCAGCAGATACTGTTGAATGTCCTAAATTTACTGACAATGATTTTCTGTGGAAATAATAGAAGAGACTAATGGCAGGAATGTTTCGTGTATTTTAGATGGTTGATCTTTTGATTAATTACGAATGTCACTGCCACTAATTTCAGCAATGTCTCTAAAATCTGAACAACTAAAATGCATCCATAAGACTCAAGTAAAGCTAAACTGCAGAAAGAAAGAGAGACAGAAAAATGGAAATAGGTGAAACCAACCCGGCAATGTTTAAAAGTGGTCTGTCCAAACTCTCACACACAGCTACTGTCTGCTATTACTGCAAATGTTATGTCAGTTGGAGAAATGCTCTCTTGGCTCAATGGGACCAAACCACAATAGTGCAGAAATACACTGTATACACACACACACACAAATCACTACTGTGAAGACACTCTGGTTATGGGATGGAGTATCTTTGTGGATCCCAGTGAGCACGGACACACTGAAGCTTCAAAAATCAATTTGTACTTTGAGCAGAGTAACACAGTTTTACTCATCAGCACCTATTTGAGTGTCATGTGAGTACAGAGTGAATCTCTGTGCTTTTGTAATGTAATAGTCTTCTTCACACCCGAGTGTGCACTGGGAGCTGATAGGAGTTAGAGAGACATTGGTTTTGATTCATTGTTAAATATTGACTACATACTAACCTTCAAAAGAAGGCTTCTTGGACTAGTCTTAAATACAGCTACACTTCCTCCTTTACCTAATCTTTACAGTCTCTTAATTTAGTTATTCGTGTTACGGCTAAGAATTAAGTTGCATAAATATTAAATTTCGTACCCCAGGTTTTAACAAATCTGACTTAATCAGTAATTTAAATCAGATTGGTAACAGTTCATTAAACGGGTATTATGAAAAGACCTGGAGACATGCGAGTCAGAAAAAAAATAAAACAAATCTTTGCTATCATCTATATTATAGTAATGAAGATATCTTCAGTCAGTGTGATAAAGGCATGGGTTTGAGCTGGAGCTTTACTGTTATGCTACATTGTGTAATTAAGTTTTTGAAAAATTAGTGAGGAGATTTGTGTGGCTCCTTAAATAATCATAGTGTATTGCTTTGACTCATGAAAGAAAACAAAAATTATTTTGCATAAGAAAACATCCCCATGGTAATGGCTTCATCCTGCAGCAAACTTTACAAGTTGGAGTTACAGCTCTGATATGTAACTGTGGTTGGCCAGAATGTTAAAATCAGTGTCTTGACGGCTTTGTTGCTATTTGCTGAAGAGGATATTTCACTTCAACTAAAAAGTGTGGTTGTCAATTCAGAACTTTGTTGTTATGTCAGTGGGTTGGATTGGTGCGACAGATGAGAGAGGCTGCAGCCCGGTGGGACGCCAAAACACGACTGACGACTATTGTTGAACTACAGTAAAGAACACTAGCCCCAGAATTACTTATGTGTAGGAGCCACCAATACTACAAGGTTTTAGTACTGCATGTTTAAGGCTCGCTATCAATACAAAGCAGCCAATGCATATTTGAATTTTCTCTCTAAAAGTAACATTTCCTAACTAACTAATGACACATATAGGACGTTGTAGTACGCTTTGTACTCCATAATCTCTTCCCAAACAATTTATGAAATTTGATATATCTATAACTTTTAAAGAAGTTACTGTCAGCTCGGGCTGAGTGATATGGACATAAGTCACATCCCACTATATTTAGGCTGAATATCAATATATGATATATATATTCTGATTCTTTTTTTTTTTTTCTTTCAGCAAAGTGAGCACAAATGTTCAGTCAAAGTCTAAGCCAAATATGGCATATCACAAGTTGTTTTATTGAAATAGGCTATTTCAGTTTAACAGTTGAAAAAGCAAATTAATAAATAATAAACAGGTTTCTTAACCTGGTTCATTAATACTCAGCTGTTCAAATAACAATAAAATGTGAACACAAATACTTTTTTTTTACATTTTTTTTATATATACTATATCTTATTGTTTTTTTTTTTGTTTGTTTTTTTTTTTTAGTGTTTTGATAGATTGATTTTCTTTTAACTTTGTATGGTGACCTTGAGTGTCTAGAAAGACACCCGTAAATAAAATGAATTATTATAACAGGAGTACCATTTTTGAAATCAAAGCTCTGTAAAGTGCACAAAAAAAAACAAACTTTAAAAAAAATATCCTATAGACCTATAGGCCAGTCGTTTTCTGAAATAAATATATTTATATGGCAAAAGTAAAATATCGCCACTTTTTTGACAAACGGCTTATTAAAATCAAAGTATAGGTTTTCTTTTAACTAATCTACAGATGCAAATAACAAACATTACAAAATAACAAAATATGCCATATATATATATATATATATATATATATATATATATATATATATATATATATATATATATATATATATATATATATATATATATATATATATATAAGAAAGAAAGAGAAAATAATGTGCTCAGTTTAAGGGAAAAAAACATTATACATCAGCTTGAGATACCTTTTCTTTTTTTATAACTCAATTTCTTATCTAAATAGTCTCAGCCAGTTACACAAGTAACAGACTTCATCATCAACTCAAACATTTCCCCCGTCTTTTTTATTTTGATAGACAGTAGTGCTGTCTTGAGGTAAGACGTGAATGTCTTTTCCTTCGCTTAAAGATTTTGTGCAAGAAACATCAGCCTGTCAACGGCATTTTGCTTCACAGATGCTCTGTGGCAGGCCACAATATTCCCGCTGAAAACCTTTCACAGGGTGAACTGGTAGCTGGTACCAAGAGATTTTTTTTGCCAGGTAGCCCAGAGCTGCAAAAAACGTCATGATCCTTCCACCAAATGATGGGATCAGTTTAACTCTCCACACTTGCTGACTGCAAGTAACTGGACAGTTCATTTTCAGTAGTTTTTGCAGTGGTGGTGGCTGTGCGCTGCTTGAAGAAGCTTGCCAGTGCCTTCTTAGCTTTTGGTGCTACTGCTGCTTCTCCATCTGCAGGCTCTGGCACAGTGGGCACATGTAGGTAAGGCAGCGGACACCTGCTCTCATCACCTAGTAGCATCCCCACCTCCAACGCAGCTCTGTGCTTCAATGCATCGATTTTTTTTCACTTGGGGTGTAGGTGGTCCTCAACCGTGGATCCACAAATGAAGCCGTCTCCAATAGATCAGTCATGGCTGGGTCAGAATACTTGCTGTTTAGGTGCTCAACAACGCGGGTCTGGATCGATTTACAAAGCTCGCCATCCCCCTCTTCACATGCCAGAAGAGTTTAGTTAAAAAGCTGCAGCACAGGTTTCACATGTGATAGTGACGTACTCCTCACCTGACAAAGCAACTATTGAAATATTCTACATTAATATTATTTTTCGTTTCATAGATTATTTCTTTTAATCAACAGCAGTCCTAATCATAAATATCATAGAAATATAAGACTGGACGTGCTTTTTATGAATGATTGTTTTTTTGTGTAATTTATAAGTGACTATACTGTATGTACATTTACTCATACACATTTTTTTTTTTCTTGTTCTTAGTATTTATTTATTTTTTTATATGCTACTTCATGTTTCTACTCCACTAAAAACTCCACATTTAGGCCTACATGTCAACATTGGTTTCTAGTTATTTTCAGTCCAGAGAAAAAACAATTAGTCTATCATAATAGCTGAATATGTTACCTCGATGATATCAACAGGCTACCCAGCATTTTAAAGTACCCCACTTTTACCAGCTGTAACATTAAAGTGGTAAACGCATATTTCACTAATTCTTATTAATCTACTAATATGGCTCTAAAATCTTTTGTATTGTGATTTTTTTTTTTTTTTTTTTTTTTTTTTAGCACTGTTAAGTTTATATTTTTATTGTTTAGCTTTTTTTTTAATTATCACATTTTTAACTGAGACCTGGTCATAACAGCAGCATAAAACAAACATTTTAATATGTTTTTGTGTAAAGTCAATTATCATACTTCTTACATCGCGGCACTCATCAACAGCCAAGCGTAATCTGTGACCGACACACAACATCCTCAGCCGCTCATTCAGCTCAACCACTTTGACAGTGTTGCTCCTGCTGTCGGTTGTTATAGCAACCAGATGCTTTTCTTGGAGTTTCCCGCTTGCAGTTGTGTCCTGCAGGGGCTCAGCTATATGTTCACCGATGTGATCTTGGGGGAAATTACTTGTTTGCAGACATGCTGTAATCATCTTCCAGTCTTCAATGAAATGAACTGTCACGCTCATGGGAGGCTCACATTTCCTGCTGGACCACATATCACTGGTCAATGCAAAACGGGTCGCTGTAGCGAGCCCATCAGCAAGGCTCCGCCTGACTTCAATGTACTATTATGTATATGTGGCAGTGCTTCTCATGCAAAGTAGTTCATAGCTCATATCTCGGGTCCATAGTTTTCAGTAGCTTTTTGAATCCGACTTGTTCCACAGTTTCAACCGGGCCCACAACTTTAGCAATGTGATAGGACACCGCTTTAGTTATAGTACGCCACTTGTCATTTTTCTTTTTAGAAAGCACATTGTGAGACAATGAAGCATGCAGTGAGCTTTTTCGGGTTGTGGATGGATTGCCGCTGGGACTTCTGCAGTACACAGTTTCATACGTGCTGCAGTTTGTGCCACAGTTTCAGGTGGTGAAAAAGATTTTAGATTTTACTAAATAAATTAGAAGGAAGGTGATCTGTTTTAATTTGAACACAATACTGAAGTGACCCGTTACCTCACCTTCTAGGACTAACAGTAATTCTGAAACACAGCAGTGTGTACTGTATCGTGTGTGACTGGATGGACTGGTAACTAATAAAATCTGTGTAATGTGTCAAACAGTCACTGTAATTCATCAGAGCACTTATTTAGGGATCCAGCAAATTTGTAAAAAGGAGATGAGAAGAAATTGGAATAACACCAAAAATCAAGGAGCTCCTATAACTTTATGCCAAGTAAAAATGTCTCACTTTTTAGATTAGTGACAGATCTAGCCAATTTCGATAAAATTGTCCAAAGAAGCAAAATTGCAAGTGATTGATAATTTGAAATTACTTCAGTAACATTAGACGAGAGAGCTGGATATATTTTTTAAAACGTGCTCACAGTCCTGCAGCCAGAGCAGTTTGGATGTAGAATTAGGACTGAAGAGAGTGCGACGGGAGCAGCCAGCCAGCTACAGAGTAAAAGAGAAGATGTTCTTAAATATTCTGTTTTGCACAGATTAGTCTGAATATTGGCTAACGTTAATTGAATGGTGTTGAATGGGCTGTGTGAATAGTCCTCTCCCTCCTGCTATGTTGTGACCCACATTTTGTACTGCCATCATATGAAATGCCACAAGATAGATTTAGTGTCCGACTGTTATGTGGTACAAGGCTGTTGCTATCACTTATTACACTGTCATACTGGGCTGTTGTCTCTCTTTTTTTTTTTTTTTTTTTTTTTAGTTACTTCCTTGAGTCCTGTATATCCATCGTGTTGTTGGAAAGATGAGGCCATTTTACACTCTTAATGCTTTACTTGATTATGCTGACAGTGTGTCTCAAATGCCTGTATAATTCCTTTTGCTGCTAGGTAAACATTGTATTGATTAATTTTGCATGCTATTGTAAACATAAACTGTCCTGTAATTCAAAAGTAAGTTGTTTTTTTTTATTTTTTTGTTCGCACAGTTCTCTTACGGTACCATCCCAACATTTCAAATAGCTTGGTGGTATGGACTTTGACTCTGTCAACGCCACACCTTGATTGTTTTTCAGCCTTTCCATTGTACATTCATTGGTGTACATTGGATCATTGTTCCATTGTATGATCTAGTTTCAACCTAACTAACAATTGTGGAGATGGACTAACATTTGACTCCAACTACAGAAAAGTAGCTCAAAAGATGAGGCTCCAAAAAAAAAAAAAAGTCCTCCAAAAAGGCTTAAATGATTAATCATTCACCTCTTTGACAACTTGGAAAACACAGACCAAACGGCCGTGTGCTTTTAGCGACTGTGCACATGGCGCTTTTCTTAAATGTACAAGTACAGCCCAGTGTGAGAACTGATGGCAATGGCTGTATCCAAACCAGGAAAACAAAATCAGTCTTTAGTGATGATGACATCAGTTCTGAGTGTATGCATAGCCACTTTAATGAGAACAATTTTCATTTCAACTCATTGACTGAGTTACTGGTGGCCCATGACTGTAACTTTTAACATTTATTTATAAAGATGCAAATTTTTTTTGTGTAGAACTGCATTTGAACCTAGAAACATTTTCAAGAGCAAGGAACCTTTTGGAGGGTCCTTACATGAATATTCCACATTTTTTTGTTTTTCATAGTTGCCCATAACCTTCAGGGGTGGTGGCTGCAGTGCTCAACTTCTCTGATTGGCTGTTTCAGAAATCTTGTTTCTGCCTCTGTGTCAGTCATCTCTCACTAAATATTTACGAAGGCTCCTCAAAGCTGTGGTTCACAGGCCAACTATGAAATGTGGTGTTTCAGCGAGCGTGAGAAACAAAATGCAGTGAAATAAAGCAACAAGATAATAATCTGTGATTATTTCAGTGGTTACAGTCCAAGGCACAAATAAAAATACAAACCACCGATTAAATTTACAGATTTTTATTGAATGCAACTGAAGCATAATTAATTTACTTTACAGTCCGTGACTGCTAGCATTTCTTTCCATAGCCATGTTTGTTTATGGGCTCCTTCACAATCTCAGCGATTTGTCCAGTTTTCTGCAAAATCGTTTTTAACTCAAATATGAGGAATCTGCCCACAGTTGCGTCGTATTGAGGTCACAGGAAGCTTTACACCACAAAATGTGAGGAAAAACCCAACAGATACAAGGCTAAAATAGTCTTTTAGCTCTTTGAAGGGAACCTGAGGAGTTAAAGTTTTGGGTGTTTGTTTCTAAAAGTGCCTAAAGTTGTGTGAATTAAACTATGAACTGTCTGTCTAAACTTGTAGATATCTTGCCTGTCCAGGACAATAATATTAATAATGACTTTATTTTTATTATTTTCTTTGAATGCAGTGTAAAAGGGTGCAAATTAAGATTTAATTTAGTCAAACAGAAGAGACTATGTCATGTACACTATATTGCCAAAAGTATTGGCTCACCTGCCTTGACTCGTATATGAACTTAAGAACATCCATTCCTGATCCATAGGGTCGGTCCACCTTTGCAGCTATAACAGCTTCAACTCTTCTGGGAAGGCTGTCCAAAAGGTTTAGGAGTGTTTATGGGAATTTTTGACCATTCTTCCAGAAGCACATTTGTGAGGTCACACTGATGTTGGATGAGAAGGTCTGGCTCTCAGTCTCGGCTCTAATTCATTCCAAAGGTGTTTTATCGAGTTCAGGACTCTTTGCAGGCCAGTCAAGTTCATCCACACCAGACTCTGTCATCCATGTCTTTATAGACCTGCTTTGTGCTCCGGTGCACAGTCATGTTGGAAGGGGAAGAGGAAGGGGCCAGCTCCAAACTGTTCCCAGAAAGTTGGGAGCATTGAATTGTCCAAAATGTCTTGGTATGCTGAATCATTCAGAGCTCTTTTCACTGGAACTAAGGGACCAAGCCCATCTCCTGAAAAACAACCCCACACATTAAAACCCCCCTCCACCAAACTTTACACTCGGCACAATGCAGTCAGACAAGTACAGTTGCCCTGGCAACCACCAAACCCAGACTCGTCCATCAGATTCCCAGATGGAGAAGGGCCATTCGTCACTTCAGAGGCACGTCTCCACTGTTCTAGAGTCCAATGTGCTTTACACCACTGCGTCTGATGCTTTGCATTGCACTTGATGTATGGCTTGGATGCAGCTGCTCGGCCATGGAAACCCATTCCCAACCCATTCTGTGCACTGTTCTTGAGCTAGTCTGAAGGCCACATGACGTTTGGAGGTCTGTAGCGATTGATTCTGCAGAAAGTTGGCGACCTCTTCGCACTATGCACCTCAGCATCCTGACCCCGCTCCATCAGTTTACCTGGCCTACCACTTTGTGGCTGACTTGCTGTCGTTTCCAAACACTTCCATGTTCTTATAATACAGCTGATAGTTGACTGGAATTCACTGAGCTCCTAAGAGTGACCGATTCTTTCACAAATAGTTGTAAAAACAGTCTGCATGTCTAGGTGTGTGATTTTGTGGCCATGGAATTGATTGGAACACCTGATTCCAATTATTTGGCTGGGTGATTGAATACTTTTAGTAGTATAGTGTAGAAACATGACTGTGCTGTCTCTAATATACTGTACAGCAGGACCTAGTCCACTCCTCGAGGTCGGCTTTCCCGCATGTTTTAGATGCTTCCCAGCTCTAACACACCTGATTCAAATGAATAATTAACAGACTTGTGTAGACCTTGGTGACAACCTACTGGTAATCTAATTATTTGTATCAGATGCATTGGAGCATGGAAACATCTAAAACATGCAGGGCAACAGCTCTTGAGGACCGGACTTGAAGAGCCCTTGATGTACAGTAAACCCTTTTAATACAATAAACACTCTTTTTTGCTGTAACGAAGTGTTTTTATGCAATGCCACCCAAAAAATTC
Organism: Xenentodon cancila; assembly: GCA_014839995.1. Taxonomy (NCBI): domain Eukaryota; kingdom Metazoa; phylum Chordata; class Actinopteri; order Beloniformes; family Belonidae; genus Xenentodon; species Xenentodon cancila. The sequence continues at coordinate 17,959,030 of CM026205.1, forward strand.
TTATTTTATGTTAAAAAAAAAAAAAAAACTTACTAGTGCTGTAATTTTAGCAGGTTGTATTGCAAAGCTCTTAATATTATGTTCTGTTCTGTTCACTGGTTGTAGGTATTTGTGGAGTTCGAAAATGCCTCGCAGGGGTGTTCTTGGGTGCAGGTGTATGACGATGGGGTGAAGGCCGTGTTAGTTGAAGACTCCATTGTTTGGGCCAGTCGTAATGATGGTACCAGGACAACTGGAGCTCCAGCCTCAGCTGCAGCCTGGCCCGCTCTGGTAAGTGAACAAGTGGATGGAAGGATCAGGCAAAACCTCAACCACTGAATATCTTAGGCTACATCTTGAAAAAGTAATTGAGCACAACATTTATTAATCTTTTCTGCCTAAACACTTTTATCATTGTATTTAATGTTAACTAAAGTGGTAAAAACATATGCTCTATTTTGGTTTTACTTTGCAAAAATATTTAATCAAGTTCGACATGAAAATCATTTAAAAGTTAGCTCTAAGGTGCTGGGATGGCCTGTATGCTGAGGACACTGGCAGATCTCAGACCAGCACAAGAGCCACCTACTGATGATGAGTGCCCTTGGGTCTGTAGTTTGATGACGCAAAGCTGATTGAAGCTTCTTTTAATCAAGCATATCATGATACAATATACACATTCAACATATCAAACAAAACCTCAGCTGAAGTCTAGAAAAAATACATTTCACCACACAATTTCAGTGGACTGTTGCCTCTACATGTATAATTTTAGTGCAGCATAAACTATATTACTCTTTAAACTGTGTTGTCTCATGTATAATGTGCAATCATCAACTCTCTTTCAATGTTACTGCACAAAGTCAGTCCTCTAATAATCCACTTGCTCTTCAAGGGCTTTCAGAGAAGATGTGATTTACTTTTAGATGTGTTGGATAGAGTGTACAAGAGCATTCACATGTACAAATTGTGCCCAAGTTGGGTGCCAGCTGCTAGGCAACAAAAAAGCTTCCAGGAAGTGTTCAGCTTATATTTACTAGTTATGAACATGCAGACAGATTCGGTCTCCTTAAACAACAGTGAAAGCCCTGTCAGTTGAGAGGGAGTAGAGAAATGAGATGTGGCTGAGAGGAGGGTGCGTGTCCACGATATTCTCAAGAAAACATGATTGATGGCACTAAAGGGTTCTGGCCATTTTCAGGTATATTTTTGGAAGTTTGTTGGGGAGAGTGGTACTACTATCCATATACTGTGAAATGTATTTGACAGTTACGTCAACACTTTGTGATTGTGATTTAGTTGTGCTTGCTGGTTAGATTTTCTAAAATGGCATTAAGTACCTATATTATATCTGATTGCCTGATTTTCAAAATGGAATAAAAGAAAAAAATTACGATGTTATCAAGTAAATTGCAGAGAAGACACACACACAAAACTACAAATTCAACATACACTGTGTTAAAGAAACCAAATCTCAGATATGCAGATATCCACTCTGAGCACAGACCTGGCAGAAACTGGGCTCAGCCCACTGCATTGTTTCTGTTAACAAGAAACCAGGTTTGTGTTAGCAACCCGACTGAGACTGTCTGATAAAGTAAAGTCCACCTGAAATTAGAGCTGTCTGGCACTATAATTCATTTAGTATACGTTTTTGCATTGCATTTATTTCTAGAAATGTTTTTTTATTTTCTCCACCCACTACTTTCCATTTATCATGTTTCTGCCGAACATTTGTTGGTAAATGTGACAGAGCTCATCACCATTACTCCCCTCGCTAAAAAACATTCTTTGGAGCAATGCTTGTACACCCGTCTCAATCATGTGTATGTGGACTACATTTGTTAGTTGTTGCTCTGGTGAGCCACATTCGTTCCTTAACACACATGTGGGCAGGGTCCAAAAATGACACCTGCCCAAGCACCAATGGCGGGTAAAATTAATGTCTACGTTTATGTTTGGCGAGTAAATCCTGGAGGTTTTCTGCCACACTGGCGGTTAAAAGTTTCTACCATTAAACTCTACGATCATCCCTGGATGATTCCCGCATTCAGGCAACATGCGCTGGACAATGTAAACGTGCGCCGTGCTATTGCCTCCCTGGCTCCTGAAGCCGAGGGACTGTTTTTGGACTGTGGGAGGAAGCCGAAGTGCGGAGGAAACCCACACAAGCACGGGAAGAACATGCAAATTCCACACAGAAAGACAAGCCAAGGAATTGAACCAGGAACCTTCTTGCTGTGAGGCAATAGTGCTAACCACTAGGTTAACCACCAGGCTACCCCACTGTTGTATTTTATTGAATGAGCTTTCGCACATCCCTGTCTTGTCATCAACAAAACCCATCTACAATCCGCCGACCCGCATTAGTTCTGTTTACGTTAGACCTGACACACAATTAAGTGTACCCTTAGAGGCCAGTTAGTTGCAGGGCCAACTCAAGGCGCCACCCTGTGTCAGTAAAGTAAAAGGGACAGGCAACACGCTTGATTTGAGATTCGGAACCGGGCTACCCACCATCGTAAAAGGGGCTAATGGTACATGCATCTGGGATGCTTGCACCATTCAGACACACACACAGAGCCATTCATCAATTTATTAAAAATAACTTTGCTTCAACATTTTTATGAACTCTTCTTTAAGTTTGTAGTCATCATAATTATCACAGTGAGATGTGTGGAAATTAATGCATATGGACACAACAAGGCTATTTAATAATTTGGCCAGTAAAAAATATGCTTGGCCAGTGAATCTTTTTTTTTTTTTTTTTAATCTACCAGTCTACTTGGATGGCAAGTCAAAAAGTTACTTTTGAACCTTGCAGAAGGGTAACATTAATCTCTCACACTCTTTAGGTGCAAAGTACTGAATATTATTAGTAATGTTTTGCCAAGGCTCTGGAGTCCATAAAGTGTTATTTGGGACAGCACGAGAAAAATAAACGCTGTCCAGTTATGAAAATATCCATTTAGTTTGCATGTTTTTCTGTTTTCCGTTCTCTTCTTCTGACTCCTTTGTTGTTGAGCTGGTAGCAGTTTTATTAGTGCAAGAAGAAGAAGAATTGTAATATTAATTACTTTTACACTTATCTCCTTGCAGGTTTTCCGCTCACTAGTGGACAGAGTGGGTTTAGGATCACTGGTTCCTGTGGAGTATTTTGGAAACAAGAATTTTGAGTTTTTGCCAGATAATAAAACTGTCCAGAGGTTTGAGGTTTGTAAGCTTGTTTTCTACTGTTTTAAGAGCTGCGTCAAGGCTGTTTTTCCATGAATCTTGCTAGTTAATTTTCCAAGGGTGATTTTCTTAGTTAAGTGTGATTTTATTCCTCTACGTTTCAACATAGCCTACATATGCCACCCTTGTTGTAGTTGTCAATTATACTTATCAGCAGTTATATCGCTCTGCAATTACAGCACCAAACACTAGATGGCACTGTGGGTTTTTATCTGAGCTTTTAATCTACTTCTTTTATGTAGCTCAGACATAGCAATGGACAACAAAGTATAAATGTGACTTTGAGCTAATAACGGCTGAGCAACCGTAACCTTTACTGACACTGTAGCAAGCAGTGTTTCTGCTTAAAAATGACAATGACGTAGTAGAAGACTGGGGAATGCTACCAAGCGAACCAATCACATTTGTTGTGATTTGCTTCAACCCGGCACATGGTTACATTTCTGAGAATATGCGGGTCTCGCTATACTAGACGTTACTGTTTAGGGTTTTCAACCACGGCAGACATGCGTTAGCCTAAAAAGTCAGAGGCAAAGCGAGTGCGAGTGGGGTTTCTTACCTGATAATATCAAGTCATGCATTTTAGGGAAAACTTGTATCAAATTATCATGAGCATATTAGCATTTTCTGAAACTTTATCCCCCCCCTTTTTTTTTCTTGCTTTGCCCCATTTTCGTATCATTGTAAATGCATCTAGACTTCTCACTATCACACAGACTTCTGATCTTTACTGGGGCTGATAGTGTTTCTTATAATGTTGTAGGGTGAAGTTACATGTGTGTTATGTTCTCCATTGCTGCGTGTTCACTTCCATTTCAGGACAGTGTGGTTTGTATCCTTACTCAGGTTGATAAAGACATAAGACACCCGTTGCTGCTGGAACATCCATCTCTGCAGGCAGCCATCTCCAGCTGGTGCACAGACTTTGAACTGCAGGAGATCTTCAGGAAGGGTTTGTCTAAATCTTTAGCAGTTTGTGATATTTTTTTTTACATCCACGTGTCTCTGGAGAGCTTTGTCTGAACAGTGTTTGACCCATAATTAAATTTTAAATAAAGTTATTTAAAGTTATGAAATTTCCCTTTGGGTTTTGATAGAATGTAATTGAGATAGAAATTAAAGGATAGTTGTTGAAGGTTTGTTGGATATGCTGAAGTCTGGGATTTTGTTTTCATCAGTGAAGGGGAGGTGGACTGTGTTGTTGAGATGGCACAGTGACCTAATGGCAAATAGTGTGGTAGCAATTTATTAGACTTCCAGGTTTTGGTTTTGGAAAAACAATTTGTGTGCAGACAAATGGTAGACACTGTCAGATAACATGATATTACATGAATGATTCAAATGTCATTTGAATGGCAAAGAAAATCCCTTTTTTGTGGCAGCGCAAGTATGGAGTATAGTCTAGTGTGAAGGGTTGCATGGTTTGTCGTCAAAAGACTTTAAAAAGCTACATGGAAACGTGTTTTATTTAGTGACAGCACAAAAAAAGGCTACATTTGTGCATGCAAGCCATTGCGCCAGCAATCGCTGCTTGGTCAGAAGTTAATTTTCATTCCCACATGCTTGGTTAACATTCAGCCGAAAAGAAGAGATTATACATATTTTGCTCAACAGAGATCTAAAGAAGAACTAAATGAGACTCAAGCCCTAAATATGACTTTGTGATAGGGAAACTTGTGCAGAGAAAAACCATCCATTTGAGTCCCAGGTGTTTAATTTAAATGTGATTGAATGTAACCCACAGTTTCTGTTCTGGCTGCGCTGCATTCTTGGTGCATCCTCAGCACAACCTCAGGTCTCTCTGGGAGTGTTTCAGCAGTGCAGAGCTTCTGAGCACTGCCTGTTGGGTTGTTGTGTTCATCAGATTACGTCGTTACCCGAAAGCTTCAAAGGTTGTGTGAGAATCACAACATTATGATCTAACCTGAGTGTTTAAATATGCAAAATTATGTTAATATTTGTCTCCACTCAAAAAGCCTCATCCTTTCTGCTATTATCTGTATACAGAGGATGGATTGTGTTGGTAAAATGTTCTCTGTGCTCTTTGTTTATGCAAGTCTCACCTAAGCCTGACTTGTTTTCCGGTGATCTTCCTTCACCTTTCATGATCTAATGCTAATTTCTTAATCAGAAAAATTGACTCAATTCCCTCTGTCATTCTGGTGTCGGACTTCTGCCCGACACTATATTGATGTAGTTCAGGTGCAGCGTATCCACAAAATAGACTCTGCATGTGTCTTCAGCAGTGCAGAGTGGTAGGTCTCTTGTGGGATGCTTCTGAAACGTGCTGTGGTGCTTCTGGTGGGCCCACTCTGTGACTGCAGTTGCTGCAATTTACAACCACAGGTGCGGCACATGGTGCTTCAGGGCCAGGTGGGATGCAGGGGTAAAGGTTTAAACGTGGTTCACAAATGCTCTGTATTAGTGTTTTTTTAAACAAATGTCTACATGTTATAGCACGCAGGTGCATCTTTGGGGAAGTCTCAGAAATGTACAGTTATCTGAGCTGTAGGTTTTGTTGGTGCACTGTTGTTGGTCATTTAGCATTGTTTCTGTTAAAGGACAAGTCTTGGTGGTCAAATGTGAGGTCAAACTGCTGAATTTTGGATTGTCCAGTGCAGCTATTGTTTCTACTTTTACCCTGTATTTCTTGTTAGTAATTGCTTTTGGCGGCGCTTCATCCTCTGGTTTTCGGCCCCGTCTTGGCTCACACAAGCTTTATGCCAGTAATCCTCCACATTTGCGTGTAGTGTCATTTCAAAGCTGTGGACTGGCCTCATGTAAGCCTAAGACCCAAAATCGTTCACTGCATGTGGGATGACATCAACACAGACACTTAGACGCTGCCAAGATTGAGACATCACTTAATAATTTCTTGTTCTTGATATCAGGTTCATACACCATTCAAGGACGCAGGGTTCGTGTGTACCAACCAGAGTTTGAAGAGTGCTGGGCCTGTGGACTGGTGTCCCAGCATGACCCTATCTCACACATTATGGAGATTACCTTAGATAAGGTAATATACAATGTTCTCTTGTGTAAATATATTCTGCCATTAACTGTGGGAAAGGATCATGTGGATTTATTTTTCTCTGTAGGGAGAAGAAAATCAGGTGGTAGATCCTCGTGTGATACATGTCATGCTAACAGAAGAGGAGGTATATATAACTTTTACAATTTTTTGTGTGTATATGTATATATGTATATGTAAATATGTGTGTATGTGTATATGTATATGTAAATATGTGTGTATGTGTATATATGTATATGTATATGTGTGTGTATATATATGATGCCCTCTAGTGTTCAGTGCAAGCACATTTCTTTGCACAGTCATGAGAGAGAGGCAACTTTTCGTGTTTTTATTCTCCTGCTGTTATTTAACAAGAATGTTGAGCAATGCTGCAGGCCAGAAATGCCTGGTGAGTTGTAAGTTAGGACATTTGCCTGCTTGCTGTACAGTTTTGAGAATTTAGAATATACAGAGGAGTATTTGCTCACACATCCGAGATCACTGAGAGTATCATAGAAATGAGCAGATTCCCAAATGTGCATCTCATAACATGGCTTATTTATACACTGTAATTTTTGTGCTTTCATCTATTTTATAGACAGGTTGAAACATGTTGAGTTTCAGATTGTAAAAACTGCGCAAATATAGTTATTTCTCACCGTTTTCTACTCATAGCTTGGAAAGAATGGGCGACGAAGGAAGGACAGTGAAACCATGAAGGGAGATGGTGGGCGCAGACGTAGAACTGCCTCCGAGGGTGAGGATGATTTGAACTTGAAACGGTTTAAAGGAGCTGGAGATTCTGAAACGGATGCGCAGAGCTGTGGTGACTCCAACATAACTCCAGTGGAAGGGATGGGGATCTGGGCTGGAGACTCTGGCGAAAGAGTTAGCAGCACAATCAAGAATGGAAGTTCTGTGGAGGGAACTTCTCCTCAGGGGAGAGTATCATCCCCAAACTCAAACTCCCCGCTCCAGATGACCCAGCCAAACACTACTTCTCTTCGTAATCCTCCACATGTCAAAGAAAATGGTCGTTTGCTCCCCACACAAGGAGCAGCAGACTCCACCACCACCATTACTCACACCCCCACTCCTCCTCCCCTCAAACCAGCCCCCTCCCCTTTCTCCACCACATCTTTTCCCTCACTAGGTCAGATGCCAATCCTGGTTCCTGGAGCTCCGGCCCCAAAGGCCTCCCCCTCCCCACAACCAGACCGAGAGGAGGCCTGCCAGTCAACTTACTCTAAAACAGCTGCTCTCGTTTCCCCGGGGCCGGTCACCATTTCCTGGTCGCAGGAGAGTGGCCCCAGTGTGGCACTGTCTGCATCCGTGGGTTTAAGCCCTAAAGCACCAACCTGGGGGAACCAGACTGAGGTAAGTTAAACAGTTGGTTTTAAAAGGTTTCCCTAATCATGGCACTAATCACTGATATATGTCCAAACCAGTGTTTAAAGGCGTCATCACCTGGTCTTTTCACGTATCCCGTCTCCCTTAAATATTCTTTAAATCAATTCTTAAACTTTATTAGGAAAGAAAAACTCAAACGTAGAGCGTAGAGCTCACTTGCGAGAGTACATGCCAGATTTTGATTGGTCCGGATGTTAATTGTAATAATGCTAATGAGGTGCTTGTTGATTGGCCGCAGGAAGGACAGAGCCAGGATGGGGGCTGGCCCAGTACATGCACGCATTGAGACTCCAAAACAACAACAGCCCCTTCGTCATAGCACACACGTTGAATGATGAACCTGGCTGGGCTCCGGCTTATGGAATTCAGTCGACCGTTGATACTGTAGCGCTGTGTGTGATAGCGGTCCTTTGCTCAATAACGATCCACCGTCTGAAATGAACCGTTTACAAACATCCACGATTGTTTGTACATCACAAAGGGTTCAATGTTTATAATAGGCCTGTTGGCACCTAGCGGTAGCCCGATTAGCAGTAAGCCGCTGTCTGTCCACCACAGGCGCCGACCATTTCGCTTCCGGATTGACGCCCATGCAGAACTAAGTTTCGCTGTAGTTCCTCAACTGACCGATAGACGCTGGCTCCAAAAACATATTTACAACCTGTTGCAAAAATCACTTTTGGTCTTAATCAATTGAGTTCAAAACCCATGACAACGCTGACGAGGGTGGATATTTTTCGTGCCATGCCAGGAGAGTTTATATCAAGCAACAAATTCTAATTCTAATATGATTGGTGCTCGGCTCATCTAATAGCTAGTCATTATTACATTTTATTCATGCTACCGCCCTTAGCGAAGCAACGACCTGTTTTGTATTAACGCAGAATCGGTTAAACACGACAAACGGTTGATATTGCCGTCGAGTTGATATGTCAAACGGTATATCCTTCATGGTACCACTGCAGCTATTACTGACATGCGGTGGGCGTGTTCCCATTGGCTTGCTGAACATCATACACAATAAAGCATAAAGTTACAAAGACTTACCGACTGCACTGCAGGTGAGTCCGCTGGCAGTTAGAATCACTCGTCTTTCTAAACGCAGGGTTAACAGCGTCTTCATCCGGTATTGTCCCAAAATAGTGAAACATTCAGGTTTTAATGTGAATTCATTCAAAATGTTCAGCGCAAATATGAAGAGCAGCGGGGGGAGTCGCAGGAACATTGATACTGAAGATACCTTTATTCCAGAGGTCCGTGGTAGCTCGGCCTGCAGATGCAGGGTCACTGAAAAGACTTTCTTGTTGATTTTGGCAGCCAACAATGGAACAGTTGACATGGGAGCAACATTTAGACATCTTTCATACAACTCGTCAGTAATGGTAGCGCCGCGGCAGGCTACACAGGTGATTTCAGGTGGTGGGCGAGGCAGGCTGGTGGAAGAGAGGTGGGCTTACGCAAATAGCCTCCTGTGGTGACGCCACCACCGGAGCAGAATCAAAATTTCCTGTTTCCTTCTGGTTTGAACAAAGAGGCCAAATGACAAAAACTCAGCCACTTTCAAACTCCTGATATTCCAGCAAGTTTCAACTGAGGTCCAACACCAATATACATGTTTTAACAAGGAAAAATGCAGTTTCCAGGTGATGACCCCTTTAAAAAAAATAGTAGTAGTTGTTAAGCAGGCTGCATTCATATTAATATGTCAACATTTTTACAGCAGGTAATCACATCTTTCTGGTGAATATTGACCCTCAAAAATAAAAAAATAAATTGGTCCACTGCAGATCTTATTTCAATTTGTAAATGCAGCTGCCTAATTAAATTCAGGATGGGCAAAATCATAACTATTTGATGTAGTTGCACTGATTTATTTGATTGATTCAGTTATTCATTCATTAATGTTTTCACTTGTGCACGTATGCCAAGTGAGCACCAGTAGCCACGTAATAGCTGTTTACAGCAGCATAATGTGGATGGAGATCTTGCAGAGGACGCAGATTGGCTTAGTTTTGAAACAGCGTTTTGGAACAAATGTGGACTAGTCTGAACATAGCCTCAGTTTTATTACGGATGTCAACGTCATGAAATTACACCACAGAATCAAATCAGCTTGGTTTGTTAACATTTGAATTTACTACATTGTTTTGTTTCTCAGGGATCCAAAACGGCATCAGAATTTTGTTTTTCCCAAGCTGTGCCGACTGCTTCTGTATTTGGAGATGTTACCTCTCAGACCAATGGATCTCCTACCACTACCACAGTCACCAAGGACACTTCCAAGCCTTTTGGCTTCAGCTTTAGAGGAGGTAATAATGAGACTCCAACTAAGAAAGACCAGAACCTGTTTTTTCAGTGCATGACCCAGAATTCTGCCACAAGTCCAAGCGCAACTGCTGGTCAGGTTCAGTCCAAGGACACAAATTACTTTACTGCAGTTTCCGAGAGTCTGAGTAAAGAGCCTCCAAGCCTTTTCAAGCCAGCAAGCTCCACTGAAGGAGTGAAAAAGTCGGAGCTGTCTAAAGTGCCTGAAGCCCATCCAGCGGGAAATGGTGTGTCGAACAAATCATCAGCCTTCCAGGGTGGTTCTGGCCTAACTGTCGGTGGTCTTGGTGTGACTTGTGCAACTAAGCAGAACAGTAATGATGGACTGCAGTCTAGTTTTAATTCCTCAAATAGCCACGAGAACATTTTTCTACAGGCCTCCAAAGAGTCTGCTAATCCATTTCTGGCATATGGGGATAAAACATCGCACACATCTTTTGTTGGCCTTACTGGGACTGAGCCACAAAGTCCGGGTGTGGCCTTGGACAGCAAGCCCAACCTGTTCACTATGGCAGAGCCGCCTAAGGGAATTCTGTCCTCGGGTTTCCCTCCAATGTCCACAACTAGCTCGGTTAGCTCATCCTCGTCTCCTGCACCAGTCTCATCTCAGACGTTGATAAGTGAGAGCACTGTTGTAAAGGAGGATCAAGACGTTAATGAGATGCCCACATCCACTTCAGGATGCCCCATGTTTGGAAGTACTGACCCTGGTGAAATGGAAGATGTGCCTGTGTCTTTTGACCAGAGCCAATCTCAGAAGTTTAGCCTTGAAGAAAGAGGTCAGTCATCTAAACGTGACTCTGACTCCAGCAGCAACAGTGACCTGTCAGACCTTAGTGAGAATGAGGAGGGCCCCGAGAAAGGCCAGGAACCAGGAGGACCTCCTCATGGTGGCAAGGCTGGAGCCCTTCTGCAGAAAACTAAAGCCCATGGGGCTGCTAAGAGCCGTCCACGTAACAAGCCTTTCAAAGGTAATTTTTTTTTTTCTTCTGGTCCATATTTATGAACTTTCAGAAATGTATTTTGCTTACAAACTAAATTAACAGTTTGTAAAATAACACCAAGTTGTCTCCTCCAGTGGGTCAGTCTGTACTGAAAGATCAGAGCAAGGTGCGCCGTCTGAAGCAGTCTGGTGAGTCTTTTCTCCAAGACGGCTCCTGCATCAGTGTGGCCCCTCACTTGCACAAGTGCCGCGAATGCCGACTGGAGCGGTACCGTAAATATCGAAATACAGAGGACGACAGTGACGACGACGACGACCCTAATGTTGCTTGCCGGTTCTTCCACTTCAGAAGGTACAGACTACATAATGATGTGGTCAGATCACCATCTTGAGAATAGCAGGAACAATTAACCTTTATTATTTATTTGTTTTTTGCATTCAACCAGGTTGGCTTTTACACGCAAAGGTGTGTTACGCGTGGAAGGCTTCTTAAGTCCTCAACAGAGTGATGCCATGGCTATGGGTCTCTGGTTGCCTGCACCAGCTGTCCAAGAGGGCCTTGATCTCGATACATCCAAGTACATCCTGGCAAATGTTGGAGATCAGTTCTGTCAGTTGGTCATGTCTGAGAAGGAGGCCATGATGATGGTGGAGCCTCACCGTGAGTATAACGTTACCTTCAGATATCTTAGCTGAGTTTGAGAGTTTTTATTTTATTTGTTTTTTGTTAAATCAAGTTCATTTTAGTCTTGTTTTTATTTGTCCTACATTTGACTCTGCCTTACACAATCATCTACCATGGATATGACCTTTTTTTTTTTTTTTTTTTGTTTATTTCCCTCAGAGAAAGTGGCGTGGAAACGTGCTGTGCGAGGTGTCCGAGAAATGTGTGATGTGTGTGAAACAACCTTGTTCAACATCCACTGGGTGTGTCGCAAATGTGGCTTTGGAGTGTGCCTCGACTGTTATCGGCTCCGCAGGAACAGGCCAAGAGAAGGTAAATAGTTAGCTTTTAGGGACTCTCAAAGGCTTATATCAGTTGAGTAATCTTTATTTCAAGCACCAGAGCATGTCCTGACTGGGCACATTGTGGTTTTCTATTATAGAAGCTTGAGTAAGAGGTAAATATTCAACTCACATTTTTCTCCAGATATGGATGAAACTCCAGAGGATGAGGTTTTCTCTTGGTTAAAGTGTGCCAAAGGCCAACCTCACGAGCCACAAAACCTCATGCCTACACAAATTATACCTGGGACAGGTAATATGATTTAATAATAAGTAAATAAATCTGAATCTTGAAGTTAGTAGGATCTCATGAGTGTGATAACAAATGTGGTGATTGATTTTTGCTTTCCTTTTTAGCTCTTTACAACATAGGTGACATGGTGCACTCTGCCAGAGGGAAATGGGGTATTAAAGCCAACTGTCCCTGTGCTAGTCGCCACACAAAGCCACTAGTGCGCCCTACTGCCCCCAATGGGATTTCACAGGTACTTTCTTGCCCTGTCACTGTTTTCTTTATGCTGCATTTGTAAAACGGTTCAACTTAAAAGCTGTGCTATCTTTTTTTTTTTTTTTTTTTTTTTCTTTTACCCTGTCTGCTTATCTAAACAGTCTACATCAAGCAGCAGTGGCGTTGCAGCTTCAGCCTCTGGTACAGGCGTCACTCCGAAACCAGAGGGAGAGACATCAGTGATCAAAACAGAAAATACACAAACAACTATGCCTTCAGACAGTGGGGGTGGGGAAAGTGTGGGGAGTACCAGCAGCACCACCACTGGTTTATCTTCCCCCTGTAATATCGCCCAGACTTCCGTCAAGGATTCACGGTCATCAGGAGAGGGAAACAGTTCTGCTCTCCACTGGCTCGCGGACTTGGCCACACAGAAAGCCAAGGATGACACTAAGGGTAAGTAGGAAACTGGTCCTGCTGGGCCTCTATCAACGCAGTGCGCAAATAAAATGTAGAGTGATTTCAGGTTTAAAGTTACTTTGTCTTCTTACCATCTTCTCCCAGAATCTGGTTCACTTCGCTCCATGATGAGTCGAGAAAGTCGGCCTCCCTTTGGCCTGGACTCGCTCAGTGCCCTGTCAAAGCCTTCAGCTTCCAGCCCGAAGCTATTTAACAGCTTGTTACTGGGCCCCAGCATGACCCAGTCTAAACCTGAGGGGTCAAGTCTCCGTGACCTGCTCAACTCTGGACCGGGAAAACTGCCTCAGGGCCCTGGCGAGAGTGGAGTACCATTCCCATCAGTTTTTACCTCAGCAAGTGTATGTATTTATTTCCTTTATTTTTAGTATATGTAGTTTTTTGCTGTCTTTCATACTTAAACATCTATAACAGTACACTTTATCAGCAAGACAATGTTCTGGAACAGCCGAGTCCTTGTTTCTACAGACAAGAGTCGTTTCAAATCAGCCGCATTGTAATCTGTTTACAAATGATCACATTTTGTTGCATTTATACTCATATTTAGATAAAGTCATACGTGTTTGGCTGATGTGTCAAACATATCCACAGTAAAAGTACTCTAATGGTTTAAGTATTAGAGGTAACTGTGAAACAATGAATCTTTGGTCATTTAGAGTGACAAGCTGAAGAGCAGCCTACCAAACTTTCTGGATCATATCATCGCCTCGGTTGTGGAGACTAAAAAGGCAGAGGGCCGTCGCTCTGGAGCCTCTGAAGTTGGTGAACTTGGCGTTTTGGGGGCTCGTAAAGATGGAGTAATGGGTCTTAGTGTTTTGGAGCCACATACCTCACACTCCTGGCTCTGTGACGGGCGACTCCTTTGCCTACAAGATCCCAGCAACAGCAATAACTGGAAGATTTTCAGAGAGTGCTGGAAGCAGGGACAAGTAAGAATTTGAAGTTTAATTAGTGTTTTTGTGTAAGCATGGACTGATAAAATGTATATAAAATCAGAGGTTATAGGAGAGCATGATGCATCATTTAAGCCCGGTAATGTGCTCTTGGTTCCCAGCCTGTGTTGGTGTCAGGGATCCATAAACGCCTGAAAGCGGATTTGTGGAGGCCTGAGGCTTTCAGCAAGGAGTTTGGAGACCAGGATGTAGACCTGGTAAACTGTAGAAATTGTGCTATTATTTCTGACGTGAAGGTGCGAGACTTCTGGGATGGCTTTGAGATGATCTCCAGTGAGTACACAAATATTTTTATCACACTGACCTTGCATGCCAGATGTATCAAGGGAGTGTTTCTCTCCTGTGGCGATCAAATGTCTCTCGTGTTTTCTGTAAATGTAGAACGACTGCAAGATGCTGATGGCCAGCCCATGGTGTTGAAATTAAAGGACTGGCCTCCAGGTGAAGACTTCAGGGACATGATGCCCACAAGGTGAGCCGCCCATTAAGTTAGAGATTTGGGTTTCAATCCAAGCCATGATACTCATTATATTTAAAAAATGTTAGATGCAGAACCATTCTTGTGAAACTGATTTTAGCTTCAGGGTTTTTTGGGAAGTAAAACATTGTTTTTCAGGTGGGATAAAAGACTTTTCCTCTGTCTTTAATGGTTTTACTCAATGTTACTCCTCACAGATTTGATGATTTAATGGAAAACCTCCCCTTACCTGAGTACACGAAAAGAGATGGTCGTCTTAACCTCGCTTCCCGTCTGCCCAATTTTTTTGTACGTCCTGACCTTGGACCAAAGATGTACAATGCTTATGGTAAGAGGAAAGATCTGATATAACTTTGTTTCTTTTTTCCCCCTTCATTAAGTCTGTAAAGTTAAGTACAACTCTAACCCTCTTTCATTCTCTGACTTTCCTGCTTTCTTTTACTGTCAGGTTTAATCTCGACTGAAGACAGGAAGGTGGGAACCACTAACCTCCATCTGGATGTGTCTGATGCCGTCAACGTCATGGTTTATGTTGGCGTCCCTCATGGAGAAGAAAACCAGGAGGAAGGTCAGTAGACTTGAACACACTTGTTCTGTCTGTCATCCCACCTCCACACACAAATGCACACATACACACTCTCTATATAGCATACATTAATTACAAACCCCTGAGCATTAATTAAGTAACTCAGTCTTATTTTAAAATCACTACTTGCCTCCCAAAATGCAATGTTATTCTGCACAAATATTTTTATTTACAGTCTTTTATACTAATTGTGGAAATCTCTCACCTGTGCCAAATCAAAGATATTGTTTACATTATAAAATGAAAAGATTAAAAAAAACTTTTCTCAAACACTATCACTCATTTATCCTTCGGCTAACGCCTTCTAGATAGAGTGGATATTATCAAAGTTTGCCAAGAATATCCTAGTTAGACTTGTAGGTTTTAGTTGTTCCAGGCTTGATGTGCTTGGAACGGACACTGGAGAGACCCTCCAGTGGGTCTCACTCATTTACATTGTGGCAACATTTCTCCTTTACAGAGGCAGAAATCTCTGGACGCAAAGGTGTGTAGACTTTCAGTTGTTTCACTTGAGTAGCATGCCCTTCTTCTTGACTAATTCCCCTTTTTCACTCCTGCGCTCCATCCTTCTGTTATCTATACAATAGGGGCCAGAGCACCGGGACCCATCCCGCAATTTGTACATTTGCATGTCCTGCAAGATTTTTATCTTAAACCAACCTTTGTTAAACTGAACAGCAGTGAATGTCCCATTGTTACCCTCTGAAGATCCTAGTTTTACTTTTCTACTGTTGGTTTTAGGGTCAGGTTAAAGCTGTCACCTTTTCAGAAATATGAATTTCATTATTTGAGTCGAGTTCAGATGTCAGATTAAGATTTTACACTGGGACCATCTTTATTTACTGTTTGCTTTGGGTGCGCAGTGCTCTGGTCCTTTGACTGTGGGAGAGAAGTTTGAATGAAGGGCATTTAGAGCTGTCATCCCTGTTTTCCCTGCAGGCTTGTTTTCATACCCGACAGTGACTCTAGCAAAAACACAGACATAAGGGATGGGTGTAGTTGTATGATAATTCACTTGTAGATGGCTGCTGGTTAAGAAATAATCTGTATTTACACAGGATAAATACACACAACAATATGCACATGTGCTCAGTATGCTTTTTTTTCTATTTAACATAGTTAAGAGCTGTGTAGTGAGAGCTGAGGCTTGTAGATCTACTGATAACAAGTCATGTATTGGCAGGAAAAGGGGTTCGCCATTCCTTGATCTCAGAAGCAGAGCCCGTTAATGTTGAAAGCCACAGCCCAGAGCGCTCAAGTTTATTTTTATGACCAAATTCTGTAAATTTCTAGTTAGTAAGTACAGATCATAGAAAATATTTACTTTGACTAATGTTGCTACAAAGCCACAACTGAAGCACTTCCTTTTAAGAAACCCTTTTTTCTTTTAATTTTTTTTATTTATGCATTTATCTATCCCTATTAGTTTGCACGTACCAATCAGGCAAGTAGTGTGAGTTTATTTTTGCTTTGTCAGGATTCCCCCTCAGCATTTGAACCTATTAAACGTTCCCAGGAGAACTTCTGGAGCACACTCTTTGGTCCCATGCAACCCAACAGTGTAACTGCAGACATACTGACTTCATGCACCAGTACCATCCTCTCTTACACATATCAAAGCACACACTACGTTTTAGCTTTGAAGCTGAATTTGAAACTGTAAATGAATAATCTGCAAGAAGACCCATAGACATTTTTCTAACCTACAATACATGTTAACTTGCGTCACCCACCTACATGTAAGCACATTGTTAGATAATTTAGAGAAACTGGTCGAAAACAATTATTGGGTTGGAAACAAAAATCCACTGACGCATAGATCAAATGTCGTAATTGTGTTTTTCCACTTTCTAAAGTGCCAATCAGCCAATAGTTTAAAAGAAGAGATAACAAAAGAGTGAAGGAAAATAGTTGTAGCTGTTCTACCAGTCAACCGTAGGCTGTGGATGTGAACATTGTGTCAGTAAATGTGATTGTGCAGTCTGTAAATCGTCCTTTCTTATGCCCCGGTGGTTCTCAACTGGTCTGGCCGCAGAGTCTTTGCCTTGTGCTGCTACTCAGACATTATCTGAGTTAATTAAACTATGATGCTTTGATACATTATAAACAATGGTCTTGCTATCTTGGGGCCAAGCAGCAAAACTGTGTAGGCACCAGCTGTGTTTTCCTAAACATTCTTCTTCTTTTGCGCGCCCCCTCCCTCC
Source organism: Xenentodon cancila (assembly GCA_014839995.1). Lineage (NCBI taxonomy): Eukaryota > Metazoa > Chordata > Actinopteri > Beloniformes > Belonidae > Xenentodon > Xenentodon cancila. Next base: position 17,976,085 of record CM026205.1, read on the forward strand.
CCATTGGACTCTAATCCCGTGGCCACCCCTACAATACTTTTTGACTAATTTGGGACAGTTGTGTGGTTCTTGTCAGTTTCATGCCTGCTCATTGTCCATTTAATGCCAACAAACGTTCAAAGTTGGAGCTGCATTTACGCATGTAATCCTTGAAGCGTTGTGGCTTATTTTCTTCAGTGAGGTAGCTTGGATTTTTTAATTTATTTTTTTTGTCAACTGAAGTCTGTGCTGAGGAATATGGAAAGTCTTATGCAGATGTTTGGGCAGGTAATTAATAACACTGATCATTTCTTTTTTTCTCTAGAGCATTTGTCCTTGAAATGAATCAATTTTTAAAGCAATGCTTTGATCTAACAAATCTAAACTTGACACATGGTCTTGCCACCCCATTTTTATACAGAACACAAATAATTTTGGTGCTTTTAATCTCTTGAGGGGGTACGGCCATACTGTAACCTTGATTTGATTATCAAGGTGTCATAAGAACTCAAACTGCTGAAAAGCTTGCCCTCTATTGCTGCTTGCAAATCTGTCTGTCTCTCTCATTCTCTCTTTCTTGTGACTAAACCCCGAATACTCAGGCTACTGCTTAGGATGCTTGTTGTGCTTTCACAGCCATCTCGTGCAGCTGGAAACAGTAGCTTAAGAGAAGCTCTAGAAAATGATTACAGCTCAGAATAACAGTTTTCAATCTGCTGGGTCACGAACCACCAGTTGAGAACTACAACTTGACACCATTTTCCAAAACAGTATGACAGCTGAATGTTAATTCAGTCAGGATTGATGTTGTTGTAGCTGAGAAATTTTCATGTAATGGTCTCAATCACTTTCCCAGTTCAGGGCGGATGCACTGCCATTCTTGAAAATGGACTAAAGGCAGTAGAGCTTTGAAACATAATGATTACAATTCCAGATGGTGATTATATATGGCCAAATAAAAGAAACCCAATTGTGAGAAGCTGTTATGAAGACACTGCTGATGAATGTTGTTGTTATCCAGTATTTGTGTGTGCATTGTTTGCTTATTTTCAATTTCCAGAGGTCATAACCACCATTGACGAGGGCGATGTGGATGAAATGACAAAGAGGAGGGTTCACGAGGGAAAGGAGAAACCTGGAGCTCTGTGGCACATCTACGCTGCCAAAGATGCTGAGAAGATCCGGGAATTACTGCGCAAGGTCAGGGGCTGATATCGGTTTTTCTCGGTTGGTGTTGGCGCCCTCAGTTTAAGCTGTTACTGACCAACATTTCCAATATTATAAAGTCGGGGTTACAGATTATTAATGACAATACAGAAAACAGGTTGAGCTTGCAGCAATTACTGCATTTCACAACGGATCAATAACTGTTTCAGGTTTTTTTAGTTACATATCTTTTTCTGAGTCATGTCATATATATCATTACCTTTGTCAGGTGGGAGAAGAGCAAGGTCAGGAGAACCCTCCAGACCACGATCCCATTCACGACCAGAGCTGGTACCTGGACCAGGTGCTCCGCCGCAGGCTCTATGAAGAATATGGTGTCCAGGGCTGGGCCATTGTACAGTTCTTAGGAGATGCTGTGTTTATCCCTGCTGGCGCTCCACACCAGGTCAGAACATGACGTGATGGAGTATAAAAACAACTTTTGAATGCTGTGATTTCAGGCGCATGTATGTGCGATCCTTTCATAGATGTTGTTTTTTTACCCCCTTTGCTCTTCCCCTCTCAGGTACACAACCTGTACAGTTGTATCAAAGTGGCAGAGGACTTTGTGTCTCCTGAGCACGTGAGGCACTGCTTCAGACTGACACAGGAGTTCAGACACCTGTCCACAACTCATACAAACCATGAAGACAAGCTACAGGTTTGTTTTTATCTCATTTACCTCTACACTAGGCTTGTTTCTGTATAATTTGATGACCTGCTTCATGTTGAGTGCAAGAAATGTACATGGTTGTGTGATTATGTTTTGGTAATATAACATGTATTGCAATTGTTTGATAAAGTTTTATAAGCTTTAACTGGGAGAAGTGCTAGTTTGTTGGTTTTTTTTTTTTGTTTTTTTTTTTTAATATATATATATTTCTGCTTTTTAAAAAGGTAATTGGCTCTGTAGCTTTTCATTTCTATTATTGTTGCTTGACCTACTGTTTTGCTTTTACTTAGGTGAAGAACATCATCTATCATGCAGTGAAGGACGCCGTTGGGACACTGAAGGCTCATGAATCTAAACTAGCACGCCCTTAGTCCAGGCCCCTAAACAACCAGCCACCGAAGACCACTCCACTACGTACACGTATACATCACATACCAACATAAGTACAAGCTGCTGCGTGCAGAGTACAAAGATAGTGTAGGTTGTTTGGGGCATTTAAAGTCTGGGTTTTAGGAACAAGGACATTTAATTTGGGGAGGGTTTAGAAGGGGAGGGACTAATCAGCGCTTCGATGAAGGAAGTCCTTTATCGCTGTTACACAGTACGCTCAAACTTGTCTAGTTGTTTTTGAATTTTTTTTTTTTTTTGCTTATTTTATTTTAAAAAAATTTTTTGTTGCTTTTTTTTCCATTAAAATTGTATTTAAAGTCAGTGTGTTCTGTTTTCATTGTATATGTAAGATGTGAGTGTAAGGGAGGTAAAGCTGACGTGCCTTTGGAGCAGAGGTTCAGCGTCAATTTAAAGCAACTGACGAAATGTGAGTACTGGGCTAACTTTCCTATTTCAATGACATTGGTATTATTTCTTTTTAATAGGAGCAAGGTTAACCTGTTTTTGTAGATTTTTTTTTTTTTTTTAAGTTTTTAAACAGCTGATTGTTTCTGCCCTTTGTGGCTGAAATGAATTGTGGAAGCAGCCAGTCAAGGGAAGCAGACCAAAGTTTTGTATTTTTAGTTTTCTTATTTCTCTTGTAGAGTGAGAATTCTTTTTTTTTTTTTAATACACTGATTGATATTGATCAGAAGAGCTTCAGAGAAGGCTGTTTTATTTTCATCTGTCTTTGTCCCATGAGTTCAATGAACTGCAGACTTCCAACAACATTGTTCAAGAATCACAACTGCAGCTGAACAGAACTACTGGCCATTAACATTGTATCAATATATATATTGATCTTAGCAGTCTGTTTGATTTTTCACAATAAAGTTTACAAAAACTCTCTTGTTTTTGTTGTTTTGGTGTTCATAAGACATGGAAATGCATTCAATTCCTAGATTAGAGCCATTAGGTGAAAACTACTACTACAAAACTGTACCAGCACAACGGATAAACGCTAGACAATCAGTTTGTTTAAGAGAAACCTTCAAAACAGACTATCAGATATTAATAACGAACAATATAGTACTAACCCCAATTTAAATATCTGAGAAACATTTTGCCATTTAAAAAAAAAAAAAAAAAAATTCCAATCTAATACTTTCCTTTGTATCAGGCTGCCTAGATTGGAAAATGTCCTATAGATGGTTCAGATTTTCAGGGTTCTGTGACATCACAGACTCAGATAACAGTGGTATACTGCTTTATCTCTATGCTAAACATCACATCATGATCCGTTTGCTGTTCCTCGGAAGTGGTAAGACAAAACTGAGACCTGTTATAAAGAGGCGCGTGGCTCATGTCACCCTCAGAACTGGCTGCTATGAAGACACGTCATTTAAAATAGTTTTAATTGATACAATAAACGTGAGGCCCACAGCACCTTTCACTTCTAATGCACATGGGAAACTTGGGAGATGCAGGTTTCAGTCATCCAGTCTCCAGAAGGTTTTCTGAGGAGCACATTTGAATCTCTTCTCCCCTCTTGTGCTGTGTGGTGCCATGTAGTAAAATCAGCCAGTTTCATCGGATGATCCACGCCAGAGGGCCTGTGAAGCTTCGTCAGGATTCCCCCTCTGCATTTGCAAACATTTGCAGTGGAATGTCTTGTTTCCTATGACCTATGGTTAGTAAACTGGTGATTGCTTTGCTAAGCTTTGAGGAAGAAATAACAACTAGACACTGGGAAGCCAATTTGCTAATCCAATTTCTGTCCTATTTTATACATTTATTGCTTTATATAAACTCACTTTATATATTAACTCTGTATAAATGTACTTGACACCCAGCTGCTATAGATGTGAAATCAAGCTGTTAAGACCATTTTTTTTTTAACCAGGCTATAAATATGTTTGTTTCTACTACAAAGTTGGACCTCTTGACATTGGGATCAGTGGAGTTTACTTTGTGTTTGGATTCAGCCCCTAGTGGTCAGATGAGGAACTGCATTTTTGTCACTTCGGAGATCGAAAATAGATTGTTGTGCAGTTAGTTTTTGTTGTGGTCATTTTACTCTGCGAACATGGTCTCAATTCATATTGTTTAAAGCGCGGTTTCTCTGGCTACTGCCACCATCACCCTTGGTAACGGAGTTCACTGATCCAAGCGTGGGACCACACGGAGACGCCGACATTAGGCGTCCTGGCCCTTTAAGAGGCAGCTTGTCCAGGAGTGGCGGAGAAAGCGGAGCAGACTGCAGCAGCACATCCACAGCTGCCGTCGGCCCACCTGACACTGACAGCGGAGCGGAAGGGGGCGCAGGCTGCAGCCTCCTGGCGGCTCACATCGCTACACACTCGAGGGGAATGGGGGGCACCTAGCCCGCCTGCTAGCCACCTAGACCTCCCAGAAGCAGAGAAACCTCGCTGCTGGCCGTCCGGCAAGATGGTATCGTGGATCATTTCGAGGATAGTCGTGTGAGTATGGACAGGGCTCCAACTCTCCTCCTCCTCCATCCATTCATCACCGCCTGACGCTGAAACAGCCCTGTCATCTGTTAATATAGTTACACCTCTGTAATGTAGAAACACTCGTCTTGTGGAGAAAACGCTCTGGGTGCGTGTTGTCGTAACGGCTGCCCTGTTTCTCATTAATGCAATGATGCAGCACAATCAGCATCCGGAGCCCGCTAGCCGCCGGCGGCTAACGGCGCTGGCTGCTCGGTAACCGACCCCCCCCCCCCTCGGGCGGATAACCCGGTGCCAGGTGAAGGAGCTGCCGTGAAGCTGGCTCCGTTGTTCAACCGCAGCCTGCTTAGTATGCGAGCCTCGCGGCATGCAGGCAACCCCGGACAAAAGCCGCCTTTTTGTGAAACACCGCAGCGTGTGAGTGCGTTACACGAGTTTGTCAAAACACGAGGACGCGGCTCTGCCCCGCAGCCCAGCCGTGGACGCACGTCCGCCCTCGTCCCGTCCTCCTCCTCCAAAGATGAGCAGTCTGGGGTGTCAGTGTTACAGCATGTTGCAGTGGCTCTGTAGATGGTGGATGAGTTTAGGCCTCTGCCTCCACCTGGACACAACACAGCCCCACAGCGTGGATGACTCGACTAAAGCCAGCAGCCCTCGTCCGCCCATCCCCTCGTGGAGGCACGTTAACAGTACAGCGTCTAAAATTGAGTAAAAGCTCCCATTTTCAGGAAGAATGCTGTGCCATGACATCAACAGATGCACCTATCTGTCGGCGATGCTGCTAATGTCTGCAGATCTAGTAGATTTAATCAATAGAGGGAAGCAGCTGACTCTGCTTGTGTGTAAGGTTGAAACAAATTACAGTCTTTAAAAGGCCCCTGTTCTGGAAATGATCCCTATCAACATTATTGGATTGCAAAAGCGGAGGATAACCCTGCAAACTGTTACGTGTGGTTGCTTTAATGCACCTCTGTTACTGCAACGTTGAGTTGATGGGAGACAATGTGACTTGTGACGTGGATATAAGTCATAATATCCCCAGCAAAAGGTCAATCGTAACAATACTTATTCAATTTATAGCAGTTTTTTCCCCCTTTCCAAGTGGTATTGAAAAAGGGGAATGTAACTTGTATCATTATACTCTCACTTGCATTTGGGAGTCTGAAGGAAAGGAGCAGATGAACAAAACTTGAGGGGGAGCTAGTGATGTGGCACAATGAGGCAGAGGGCGTCTGCCGAGGACGTCTGCTGGCCTCGAGGTTTCCTTCGAGCCATCTCAGCTCACCGTGCGGAGCTTAGCGCTGCACACATGACTGAGCAGTTGAGACTAAACAGGACTGAAGATGTCTGAATGCTCAGGGGGTGAAAGGGAAAAAAAAAAAATGCAGTAGATCATGATCAGAGTAACAATGGCTGGAAACGTAAGTCTCAAAGGCAGGAGGCGGTGTTCTAGATTGAGGTCGTATATTGCGAATGCTGGCCGACACAGTCAACAAAGAGAAATGCCGGTGACTTTCTGTCTGTATTCTCCCCACTGTGCTTTATTCAGCATCCTGTCACATCAGCACAAATCACCCCAGTGGCACGGGATGCTATCAACAGGACACCAAAAAACAACACATCTCTAGCACATGGTGGCCCACCCCTGGCAGACCTTTCTATGTGTTTTTCCACTTTATCTTCCTGTCATCTTCCTGACTCTGTGATTTCCATGGTGCTGTTTGCACGGGTTATCAGGCCAGTGTGTTTTGTCAAGACGCCGCCCACCCTTTTATTTTCAGTGGCGTCACCGCTCGGCTTAAAAACCATGGAGAAAGTTGGTCAATAGCAGGGTGATGGTGCAGCATCTTACATGTACACAAGCTTTGTACCATCATGCTTAATCTGAAGTCTTTCCCCTCTGCTTTTTTTAGCCTTGCCTTTGGGACTCTGTACCCAGCATACTCCTCATACAAAGCTGTCAAAACGAAGAACGTGAAGGAGTATGTAAGTATCACCTCTAGGTCACTGTGTTGCGGCAGGTCGTGACCTTTGCTGCTTTGCTTTTGCTTTTGAGGGATTCTGCTCCGGGCTGCTGACAGCCAGCTTTAAATGAGCTGGAATGAGGTGGAGGGGACGGAGTTGGGAGCAGCAGTCGAAGGATTATGAGGGATGAACATGTAGTCCCTTTTGGTGTTGGTGTCAAAAGTCCCTGGTAGTCAAACATCCACAGACTTGAATATTGTCACCTCAGTGTGTCACTGTGGGTTTGCCATCATTTTATGTCCTTTAATATAATCGTCAGTTTCAAACTTGGATTCATCAGTATAAATAACTTTTTCCTCTCCACTCTTCATTTTCTGTGTAATGTTGGTATCATTTTAAATCAGCCTGATAATGTTTTCAGTTAGAGATGTACCAGCTGGTCGGCTGATTTCTTTTTTTTTTTTTTTGTGGC